>CM037854.1:133597251-134197251 GCA_021234595.1 Delia radicum
TCATAAATATTTAAACATCTGATAACTTTTTTTAACAGAATTTTTTTAATCAAATTACGATATATGAAAATAAAGGGTCCGCCATCTAACGTTTTTTTTCAACTAGTGCTTATTTCGTGAATGGTAACACTTAGCTCATGTCTGATTTGACATATAATTAGTTCTATTCTTCCGGTGAACGAATATGGTCCGTATGTTCGTTATCTTGTGCAAAAAGTGAAAAAACTGGCATCATTCATCGATAAACCAAAGCGTGAAAAGCCAAAACATGCGTCCCGTACACCCGAAAATATTGCTGCTGTGGCAGAAAGTGTGCGTGAAGCGCCATCAACATCAATTCACCGTCGTTCTCAACAATTGAACATTTCGGAGACATCATTGAGACGAATTTTGCATAAAGACCTTGGTATGACGCCATACAAAATCCAATTGGTTCAGGAGTTCAAAAAAAAAATAAAAGTTAATTGGCGCACCCTTTATTAAGAAAATGTCCTGGTTTAGGCAATTAACAAAATTTGAATGCGAAACATTTTTATTTTAACCATGATTTAAAATTACAAACCGTGTTATTGAAAGTTATTTTGTGGCGTAGTATATGCTTTATTTTTTCAACCCTTTTTTCAAACATCAAATAAATAAAATTATTGAAGTTATTGAGTTGCTCGAGTAATTTTTAACTCTTACTTGATTAATTGAGTAAGCTAAAGAAATCAAAATCAAGTTACTCGCTTACTCGAATAAAACCAAATACGAGTAATTTGAATACCCTACTATTTATACATATTTTAGTAGTTTTAAGCGCATATTTTAAATTTTTGTTAGTGCATAAAAGTCGCTGTCCTGATCATTATTATGTAAGGTGTCAATATAAACAACGTTTTTATTTGTATCTCAATTTTATGTTTTTTTTTTTTTGTTGCATTTATCAATTGACCAAATACATGTATATTGCAAATTATTGCATGTTTATATGATCAAAACTGCATATTGTACGTGTTTTTCTATAATAACAACTGCAAGTTTTTAGAGTTTTTTTCTGAATATTTTTTTTTTTTACTTTTTGTTATAGAATTTGAATTTGTATTCGTTCAACGTGTGCAAAATATAATGCACACATATAATTGTATGCTTGTGGCGGCATAAAAAACATTTTATTTTATTATTAATGTCCAATTTGAATATGCATTGTACTACTCATACACTCATTTATAGTGTCCGACCTAACAGTTCGGCCAAAAACTATATTTTGGTATCTAGAGGCAATGAGGATAAATTTCGTATTGGAAACATGTTTGTTGTGCCGATTTAATTAAACATTAACGAAAAAAACCGAAGTTTAGCTATAAAGTAAAAGTTCGGGCCGCAAACTATTTTTGATTTAGCCGAACTTTAGGAGGCCGAATATTGAATTCATTGCTTAACTTCGGACTTTTTTTCGCATAATTTTTCTATTCCCCAAATTTCTCCATAATACTTTAAAATACCGACTAAATGCATTTTGCTGGCCGAACTGTTCGGTCGGACACTATTTACTTATACCGTATTTATGTATGATCATGATCGTTTTTGATATTTAAATATTAAATTGTAGTGGAAAATTGGAAAATTTATTTTTAATTTCGTTGTTATTGTTCAAAATATAGTTTAAAATTATCTATTATATTGATCACCAGGGCAACCGGAAATCTGCTTTAAAAAATTGATTTTATGCCTGTAACAAATGGCCTAAAAACGGGAAATATGCTTTAAAAATTTTGAAAAATATGCCCGTTAAATAAATTTTTCTTTAAAAATCAGTATTTTAAAGCTTATGCAGTTGGACTAACTTTTGTAAAATATTTTAATTGCTAACAAAAAAAAAAGAGATAAAAGATTGATAACACTAAACTGAAAATTCCAATTTGCAAACGATGACTTGAATTGAAAATCGGTGTTGCAACTTGCACAAAACTTGATAGGCTACATTTATCTTAAAAATCTTAATTCTAATTCAAATACATTTTAGTTAAAACACATTTTAAGCCTTAAAACTGTCTTCATAAAAGAATATTAGCTTAAAAAACATATTTTAATCCCTGTATAAAAGTTAAGATTCGTTTATGAATACAGTTTTAAGGCTAAAATTTGTATTTTAACTAAAATATATTTGAAATGCTGTTTAATATTTTGTGAATACGGGAGTTAGTTTACAAATATACATATACCCCCGTATTCACAAAAACATTAAACAGCATTTCAAATATATTTTAGTTAAAATACAAATTTTAGTCTTAAAACTGTATTCATAAACGAATATAAACTTTTACACAAGGTGTAGAATAGGTATTTTAATCTATTATTCGTTTATGAATACAGTTTTATGGCTTAAATGTGTTTTACCTAAAAGTATTTGAAATCTGAATTAAGATTTTTTATAAATACGGTCGTAAATCTTTATATTAATTATAAATGTAGTCTTGTCAAATTGCAAACAAATATGCGTTCAGGTAGACAGACTTTAGCAAAAGACAAGGACACATATCATAGGTAATTTTTTATGTTTCATTTTTCTTATTGCAAAAAATTGATGTAAGAGGTTCAAAGATAATTTTGTTTATGTTATATATAATTATTTCCATTTATTTTCAGATATTAAATTAATTCATGTCGTCAATGTGGTAGTATGAACATTTTATATTTTGTAACGTATTGTGGCATTGTATTAAAAAATTTACAGGAAAACAAATTTATATATCAACATACATAAACATGTATTTACATATATGTAAATATAAAATAATGTATGTTTATATGTAAACGTTTCTACTATGACATCTTTTAATCTTTCAAGCATATTTTCGATATTTGGTGATTTTTTTTTTGGTTTTTTAGTGCATATTTTCTATTTAAGTGCATTATTAAGCTATTTAAAAAAATTACTGCATATTTTAGACACACATTTTCGAATTTTTGTGTGTTCTGATGACGACTATCAAACTGTAATATATCTATAGTTTGTATATAACAACAAATTTATTGCAATCATTTTTATAATTTAAAAAAATTGATTTTTACACAAATTTGACCTAAAAATTTCTTTATAAATTTATGAAATTATTTGACCTAAATATACTAATTTATTTTTATTTCTTCTTTGCAGGTGAATAATTGCAATAATATAAATTTAACTGATAAAATAAGTGTATGATATATTATTAAAAATACGTCCAGAGCTGAATGAAAATATAATTTATACCAAGTTTGTGTATTATTAACAAAATTAAAAAAAAAAAAGTCTTTTAAAATTCCTTACATGTCTCTAAAACATAATTTATCATTTACACACATGAAAAATTTATAGGTTTAAAATATCGTACGATTTTAAAGTCAAGCTTGCTTTTGTTCAAAGTTTAAAATTAATATATTTTGGAAAAGCGAATATACTTAAAAAGTTGATAAGAAGTCTTGTAAACTAACGTTTTTTTTTTTATCATTGTATCGTTTTACTGACACTGTGTATAAGGGTCACAATTTAGCTTAACCCGAGCGGTATAATGTGCCACTTAGTCTTAAGCTCTCATGTTGAAAATTAGTCGCAAATGTGATAAATCTAAACCATGCTAATTTGTGACGAACAATGGGTTAGTTGAGTGCGAGAACCTGTACTGCGACTGGTTCAAATAGGACCAGTCCGAAAGGGCCTATAAGAAACTCATATTCTGAAAAGCTTTTCACTGCAGAAAAATTATCAGATTCCGAGAAAAAAAAACAGCTACTTATGACGAATAGAGTTGCCAAAAAACCTGGTTTTGGAAAACTTTAAAGTACCAGTATTTTTAACAACCGGTTTTCGGTTTTTTAAATTCAAAAACGGTTCGTATAACCGGCTTTTCCGGTTTTAATAAATCGGCTTGTACACATTTTAAAAGCTACTAAAATTGTAAATGCCGCTATTAAAATCACAATAAAAACTATCTTTAAGAGCCTTTTTATGTTCGTTTCAACAATAAAAGTGGTCGTAAATTAACCTCTTGACGCCGCTGCCCACATATGTGGCCGTTTATTTTTCGGTCTTCAAAAAAACTGTTAAAGCATATATGGAATCTGATAAATTTGCTGTAAAACAAAAATATATCATTATTTTCATATACTTTTCAAAAGAGTTAATTTTATAGTTTTTTTTTGTTTATATTTTTTTTATTATTGCTTTTTTATTGCAAATTTTTGAAATTTTTTTTTTTTTTACTCTAATCTCACACAAAACTGGTCTAACGATTTGGCAAATCGAAAAAAATAAGGTCAACCTTAATGTTCCTATTCGACTGAAACCTTTCGTTCGTGTTATAACATTTAATTGCTGCGACCAAAGGATCATGAAGTGGTCCTGCAGAAGTTAAAACAAATTTGATATTACTGTGTGAGAAAATAAATTTACTACGGGTTGGGATTCATTGAGGGCTTAAATTGAGGTTTATTTATATTTAACAAAAGGTATAAGATTTTATTATAAAAACATTGTAAATTTTTACAAAAGCAATTAAAATGTCAAAAATCTGCATCAAAATTTTTTTTTCAGCTCAAAACCGGAATAGGGTAAAAAAAAAATTAAACAAACCAAAGCTAGTTTGTCTTCACAGGATTTTGTACCTACTATCATTTAAAATTGAGGAAACCCTTGCAAATTATTCGAAAAAAATGCATATTTAGCTGAAATTTTCAGATTGATAATATTTTCAAATTGCCGAATTATTCAAAAACGAAAAATTCGGTTTCTCGAATACCTCAAAAACCGCACTTTTTGAAAAAACCATTTAAAAAAAAAAAAAAAGAAATTATCGGAATAATTCGGAAACCGGGTTTGACAAACTCTAATTACCAATCTTTTATTATAAAAAAAGATCAATCAAATAATGGAAAAATTCTCCGAATCAGAGGGGTTGTTGTTTGAGAAAATCTTCTTAATCTTGGGGTTTTCGATAGGAAGTATTTTCAGAATCTGATGGTATTTTCTGAAGAAAAAAATCATCAAATCTCAGGAATTTTTTTATAGGAAAACTTATGAAGACCCTGAAAATTAAAATAAAGATTCTAAGGGGTTTCCTATAGAAAAAAGGACTTGGGCGTTGTGGTGTAATGGTTAGAGCGTTGCACTATTACACAGATGGTCCCGAGTTCGATTCCGCGGTGACGACAACATCAATTTAGACAAAATTAATATGTATGAGTTTTCTATCACTTATATGTATCGCTGCGCCCACCTTCGGTGTTTCCCATAGCACTTAAGCCCCACCGAATAAAATAATGAATCAGGGCTATTAAACAAAAAGCTTCAATAAATTCGCCAACTCTAGGTCAGGTGGCGAGCAACCACTGTTCTAAACTTATCATCTACTCACGCAATTACAGTGTTGCCATGTTTGAAGCCCTTCATCCTTTCACCACCTTTCATCTCTCCACTATCCCCTTTCCAAAGAAAGCAACACATTAATTAATAGGAAGAACATTTCAAAAAAAAAAACATTTCTCCAAAATATGACAGTTTTTTCATATTGAAAAGTCCAAGGATAAGATGGTTTTTCTATAGGATCTAAGGATATTTCTGTAGATAAAAGTGCTTTGAGTGTGAATTTTTCTAGAGTTTTTTTTCTTTAGTTCACGGAATCAGAAACATGACCAGTCTAAAAGGACCAATACCGTGACTGGCGAAAATAGGACCGATCTGAAAGTAGCTACCCCCATGACCCTTCAATGCAAACAGATCAGTCTCAAAGGACCTTTTCCGTTCGTTAAAAACAAGACCCAGGTCACAAGTAAAGAAATTGGTGGACCAATATTTTTACTTTTCGGCCCGTTTCATATATTGAGGATAAAAATGGATATGGAAAAGGGAGCAAACATGTTTTTTTGAAGATTATTCATATTTCGTTAAAATTAATGATAAAACACGAAACGTTAACTTAATGGAAAAGCTTCATCCTATTTATGAAACCCTTCATAAATATGATGAATTAAAACTGTTTCAAAAACATTTATAAAACTGTTTTCGCCTTTCTCTTTCGGTTTCCAAGATATGGGCCATTATCATAGCAAATATATTCATGACAATTTTTTTATGAAATTTTGAAAAAATATTTATATAAAGTTTCATTATATTCATAAAAACTAAAAGATATTTGAAAGATCTTTCTCACGGTGAATGATGAATCAATTAACCCTCAAAATATCTATCACGTGACTATTTAATTCAGAAGTTATGGCACAACTACACTCAGGAAAAAAATTTTCATCGTATTGATGAAACTGTTTCATAAATCTTTTTGTCATCAATAATTTATCACATTATGAAGTTTATAAATCTTCATCATTTCAGGAAAAAGTTTCATAAACCGTGTGTTCACAACAAAATATTATTTTTTGTTTTCCTATCAATTGAAATCCAGAATTTCCATTTGAAATTTAGAAATCATCAATAGAAACTAAGATTTTTCATTTGAATAAAACAAAATTTAATTTGTAATTTAGATTTTCGATTAAAATTCAGAAATTATAATAACATCAATTGAAAGTCAGGAAATGCTTATCAGTTAAAGTATTTTGCATGGAACTTTGTGAAAATAAATTTATTGTTTTCTAAATTTAGTGAAAATGGAAATTCTTAATCTCTATTATTTTTTTAAATTCCAAATGAAAATTATTTTTTTTCTGAGTTTTATTAAAAATGAATATCAATTAAATTTCAATTTGAAATGCGGAGTTTTAATTGATATATTCTGAATTTCAATTGCAAAAATATTAAGTCAACAATTAAAATTTTATTTAACTTTTCTTTTTAATGTAAATGAATTTTTTTTAAATTTCAATTAATATTTGAATTTAACACTTTGACGACCGAAGTTAATCGAACTCGGGACATATTTCTAAATTTTTATTGTAATTTTTTTATTTTAATATTTTTTTTTTAATTTTAATTATTAAGAACAATTTTGAATTTCAATAATTTTTGTTTTCTTAATTTTAAAAACAGTTTCATATTTTTTTTTACATTTTCCTGTTTATTATGAATGCAATAACAAGTTATCCAATTGACCTAAAATGACCTATCGCATGACAGGTCAATGCACTGCAACTAAATTTGTCTGTTTTAAGTGTTTGTGTTTTTTATTTTATTATTTTCTTGTAGTGTTTGTTTTGTAATTAAACACACTCGCAAAATATAATTTGCTGTTAGCCATCAGTCGAAAACATTAAATTTTTTTTTATAGGACGTTATTTTATTTGGAACAACCAATAACACTAGTTTACAGTGATTTTGATGTAAAATAGTGCGCTAAATCCGAAATGAAGTCGAAAAGTTCCAAAGTAGAAGAGTTTTTAAGATATCGCTAACTTTTAAAATTTTCGATTTAAAAAAAAGTGGTTTTACTTAAATAAAAATATCTTCGGATCAAAACGATGGATTTGAATGTTTTTATTTTTAAATTAAAGCTAATTAAACGCTTTATCAATTCTTTATACAATATTTTTCAATTCGATTATCACTTTAGAATCTATTTGTCGATATATCGAAAATGTTTGCTTCAATTTTAACGAAATTTAGAAAAAAGTAAATTCTATTGTAAATTTCGCTAAGTTAAAATTGTTTTAAAATTTATTTCTCTCTTTGCAGTTCAAGTCTGCTCCATTACAAAGAAAATAAGATGCTCTTTAATAAAATCGGTTAAAAATTGTAGACGCTACTTGCATTTGAGTAAAAATGCAGAAATTCAGTTTCGATAAATAGCTTCCTAAGGCGATTAATCGGATTAAAAAATATTGTATGGAGAGTTGATAAAGCTTTTATTTAGCTTTAATTTTAAAAATAAAAACATTCAAAACCACCATCTTGGTCCGGAGATATTTTTAATTAAGTAAAACCACGTTTTTTAAAAATCGAAAATTTCAAAAGTAGCGATATCTTAAAAACTGTTCTACTTTTGGACTTTTTGACGTAATTTTCGGATTCAGTGCGCTATTTTACATGGAAAATAAATGCCAAATGTCGTGGGTGGCAAATTTTTTAAATTTGTAAACCAGTGTAATCGATTAATAAAATGGTTATTAAAAAGAGTGGAAAGAAACAAAAAAACAATCTATCTATCCAACTATTGATATTTCCAATCAACTTTTCAAATAAAATTCAGTTAGTAATTGTGTACGGTAGAAGCCACCATTTATTTTGTAATAATACAAGGGAATTGGTACCATCAATGATTTTTTTTTTTAAATTTTCCATCATCAAAAGTGGTTACTGCAAATACGGTATTCGCAATTAAATATGCCACTAAATTAGAGGTTCAGTAATACCAACCCACAGGCACGTAGCTAGGCGGGGGGGGGGGGGGGCGTGGGGGCTAGAGCCCCCCCCCGAAATGATTTGACAAATTTAAAAACTTAATACAATTCGTTAGAAAGTAACAATGTTATTGATAAATTTAATTTGAAATAATTTATTTTTGACTTGGATCAAACAGGAAATAGTTTTATATGATTCGAATCTTAAAATTTCGTTAGAAAACATCGCCTGCAAATGGGCGGCTATCATTGTAAAGTTGATTTTCGACAAAAAGCAATAAATAAATCATTTCATAAGAGATTTCGAAGTCTTTGAATTTAAATATGATCAAAAAATTGTTTGAGACTTTAAAACGATTTTTTTTTTAATTTTGGCGACTTTTTATAATATTTGAATTTGTTTCAATGTTGTTATTATACGTTATAAGAACTGAAATTTTTTTATACCAAATTCATTTTCTATTAAACAGTTAATGAAAGTAAGTTTGAAATCGAACAAAAGTTTAATTGAAATTTTTTTGACAATGATTTTTTTCTGTCTATTTTGACATATCTTTTAATATGGAGATACCACTAACATTATATACTTCGGATTTTCATGACGTTTTAAGATTTTTTTCAATCTAAAACTCTAAATTTAGTTTCAACGTTTTTTCCGTGTTTGTTATTCAATTGTGTAAGTTAATCAATTCCACAAAATCTTCATTTTCATTATATTATTTTTTATTTTTGAATATAATAAAATATCCAAATGCTATGGAATTTGTTACAAATTTCGCTAAAGTCTAAAAGGATTAATAGATATTTAGGATTTTCATGACATTTTAAAATCAAAAACCGGATACAACTATAGCTTATTTTGTATATATCAGTATCAGTTCAGATATAAATTTATACCTCTATATAAAATCGTATTAAATTGTATCGCGTCATTATTCGGATGTTATTTAATTATTATGCCCATTTCTCGGATAAAACTGTATTAAGACTCATATTAAATTTCGTATGATTATATAAAGCATCATATTAATTTTAATCGGGTTATTAGAAGTTGAAACTTTTTTACTTTTTTTACATTTATCAAGTTTAAGCTAGCTTAGACGTATATTAGCACAATTTTATTTTTCGCGGTTTTCAAAAAGTTTTCCGCATAATCCTTTTTTTATTTAATTAAACTAAAAATTAATATTTAGCTAAAAATTGAACGTAACTAGACAATAACGATGCATATCCAACTTAAAGTACACAAACGTTTTCATATTTTTTTTTTTTTTTTTTTTTATAAAAGAGAGGCAACACTCAGGAAATACTTCCTATATTTAGTGTGTTGCTTTCTTTGGAAAGGGATAGTATAGAGATGAAAGGTGGGAAAAGATGAAGGGCTTCAGACATGGCAACACTGTAATTGCGCGAGATGATAAGTCTTAGAACAGTTGTTGCTCGCCACCTGATGGATAGTTGGCGAACTTATTGAAGCTTTTTGGTTCATAGCCCTGATTCATTATTTTACTTCGGTGGGGTTAATTGCTATGGGAACACCGAAGGTGGACATTGCGATACGTATGAGGGATAGAAAAAACTCATACATATTATTTTGATGTTGCCGGCACCGGGGATCGAACCCGGGACCTTCTGTGTAAAAGTCCAACGCGCTAAACCATTACACCACAACGCCCATTACACCACAAATGAAAAAATGCATTTTAAGGAAATGCACTTTATGCGGGATTGCCCATTACGTGTAGGTAAAAATTTAGCAAACAAAAAAAAAAAAAAGCTGTTACTCTAGTGTGCAAAAAAAAAATATATAATCAAAATAAAAAATCGAAAAAAGCCCCCCCCCCCGAAACAAATTCCTAGCTACGTGCCTGCCAACCCAATTGTGGATTGCATTGTTTGAGACAATGTTTATTTTCCTAACAAAATATTTAAATTCAAATTTAACACTTAACATTTGTGGTGTAGTGGGGTAGAGAGTATGCCTTGTACTCCGAACTTCCGAGTTCAAATCTTGGAAAAGACAAAACACAAAAAGTTGTTTAACTAAAATAAAATATTCAAATGTTTGAATAGCAAATAAGGCAATGAAAATTTAAAGTGATTGTGGTGCAATCATTAGCACAGAGCACTATTAATATGAAGGCCATGGTTCAATACCAGAAAAATTAAACAAGTTTTTCAATTTCAATAAAATTTTATTTAACGTACACTTAGAATACTATGTAGGTAAAGACCACTAGTATATGTAGTTAAAAACAAACTGAAATTTCACTTAAATAAAGGACGACTTACATTTCAGTAAATTCAACTAACATTGTCATTTGTTTTTTAATGTTCGAAAAATGACTAACAATTGTAGTAAAAATGAACCAGATGTTAGTAAAAAATAAACAAACATTTATTTTTTTTTGAAATAACAAAAAACTACTGTAAAAAATGAATGTAAAATCATAAAACAGTAAATTGATGTGGTTTGTTTTTTTAAATGAACTACAAGATTAGTAAAAAATTTAATTTGTTCTACAAATGACTGACATTTACATTAAAAATAAAGAAACTGTACATTTATTTGGAATGTAATATTGGGTTATTCAACTGAATATAAGCTTTCACGACTAAAATATAATTTAATATTACGATAGTTGTCGTAACCGCCAGAATTCGTTTGTCGACAATTTCGGTGGCCGCAACTGAGACTGTTTTCTGGGTCCACAAGTTTCGTTAGCTCAGACAGTAAATCAGTTGTCTTTGAAAGCAGAACGTTCGTATGAAAATCTACTAACACGTCACTAAGGTGTATAGAATGTGTCAATTAACACCGATATATGACAATGCCTTGGTAAAGTGACTGCTCCCTTACAAAAAATCTGACCAAGAACCGGTTCTTTCTTTGTAGGGTGCTCTTTTAGCAACTATTCTTAACATTTTCTTACAACGATATTTTATTGACTACATTTGTTTTTATCTTTCATTAAAAATAGATAACAGGTAATAACTTTCAATGACTGCATAATGATTTTCGTGTTTAAATTTTATTGATATAACATTGCCAATGACAATTACATACATTACATGCATGTAGACATACATAATTTACACATATTTTACATTCTTCAGTGTTTTTTTTTTATAAAAAAAAAACACACACAAATATGTAATCCGCCACTGTTTTACACCTGTAAAAGTGTAAATATGTCTCTAATGCTGTTGCTATTGCTGCTATGCAGTTGAGATTTTTCATTGCATACAAGTTTTTTTACATGATGTGTTGTTGCAGCAATAAACAAATGTTATTTGATTTTATTGTCTCTACACGATGAACACCATCATTATAATCAGCAGCAACAGCATCATAAACAATTTGGATTTGAAAAAAATGCAGATAAAAAATTTATGCAAAAATCAAAAAATTCATTTTCGATACCCAGGCCGATAGCCAACCAACCAACATCTATTTTACATATGTGACATTTCGATGGGCAATTAAACACAACATGATTAAACGCAAATTAGTTGTACATTACAGCGAAACGACAATATGACTGTTCTTTTTCACGATTATTTACCAAAATCACAACATGTTGCCACAATTTATACCGAATACAAGTGGATATTTATAAAGACTTAAGAAAACTTGTTGTAAGGAGTGAGATCGTAAAATTCCCAACAAAAATTTTCATCTACAACGTTTTTTATGTATAAAAGTGATTTTTTTTTTTGGATCAAGTTATCCTTTGAAAAGTCTTTAGATTATGTGTACAAAATATTATCGTAATCAGATTATTAGTTTAAATTAAAATGGACGTTGAACAAAAGTGAGGACAGAAAAAAATAAATTTGTTCATACAAAAAAATTAGTCTAATTGTCCCAGAACTCAGAACAACCAAATTATATTAAGATTATTTTTAATTTATTGATAAAGGCTTCAAAACAAGGTCCAATACTGTCACTTCTTTTGGAAATGTTCCTCTACTAGCAATTATTCTACTAAAGATGCCAAAAAAATCTATTACTCACTTGTGGTTCAGATTCCATTTGTAAGCATCGGTTAAATATTTTGCACACATAATCTGACAATCTTCTTAAGATAACTTGACAAGAAAACAAAGTTCAGTGACGTTTTCAAAAGCTGGAAAAGTCCTGAAATTTTGCTATTATGGCGTAATTTTTAAGAAAATTTAAAAAAGTTAGTAAAATTTATCTATTTGTTAGTTATTTTTGAAAAGATTTGGAAAAGTTTGATAAATTTAGCGATTCATCGCAATTTGCTATTTTGAAAAGTTTGATAAATTTAGCGATTTATCGCAAAATTTTTGAATTAATTTATATATTATATTTCTATTTTCTAGCGGTTTTTTAGTTTGATTTAGCGATATTTTAAGAAAATAAATTGGCAACAGTGACTATGTTTGCTTAACTAAAAATGAGTAAAAAGCTAAAAAATAGGCAAAACTGCAATTTACGGGGGCCGCGTTCCTAAAAAAAAAAAAATATGACCCCCTCTGGAACTAAAACAGAAATTTTTTTTCTATCTTCTGGGCCCCCAGGGTCCAAAAACCGGTATGCATACAAACACCTAAGTATGGAAATTTCTTCAAGATTGTAGAAATGATATTATTTTATTGATCCATGATACGTAGCGCCCTCTAGAGCTATTTTACTTATATTTTGAATACCAAAATGGGAAGGAAGTTTTTTTAGTGTTTTTTTTATTTTCGTAAAATTTACAGTTCAAATAATGAATTTTATATGAATATATGACTATTTTTACTTGATATCGTTACTTACCCAGGGATAACCGCTTGGAGGTGATAGTACAACATTTATTGGCTTTCTCCTCCAGTCTGTCCAAAGCCCGGCTTCGCTAAAGAAAGTTTTTCTGCGTGATTAGCCTTCTTCCGGGCTTAGGGGTTTCTCATATGTGATAAGCAGTTTAGCGGTTCATTAGAATTCCTGTCATTAGAGTGCACACTTGTATGTTACTAAGCGTACCGGTTTTTGGTCTTTTTGGGGGCCCCATTAATCGCGGTCTGGAAGGGACCGCTCCATTAAATGCAATTTAGCCAACCAATCATCTAATCCTAAAAATGTTAAAATTTTTTTGTCCAATTTTGTTAAATTAAATAATCAATCTTTTCTGGAATTGAAATTTTAGACTCTTATAGATATTAATTTCTACGACGATATAATGGGAATTTGGTATACAAAGCGAGGCTTTAACTTTTCGAAAACTTCAGGTTCTGATGACATCTTTAGCCAGATCAAAATACTAGTATCAACCTAGCTAATCTGTTTGATTTGCTTTATTTTTTTTAAATATACGGAAGTTGAAAGCTCGTTATAAATTAAAAATAACATAAAAATAATCTCGATGTATATAAAAACAAAAAGCGGTTCACTCGAAGAAACTCATTGTTTAGACTGCTACTTGGCCTCCGGAGTATTGTAATTAATCCATGTTTCATCCACAGTTACAAAACGACGGAAAAACTCATTCGAATTGCGGTTAAAGAACTCCAAACAATCCTTTGAAGTTGTCACACGATTATGTTTATTGTCAATTGAGAGCAAACGCGGCACCCATCTTGCAGACAGCTTTCTTAAACCCAACTGATCATTTAAAATCGAGACTACACTGCCATATGAAATGCCTATGGCATCAACAATCGCATGCACTTTTACTCTTCGATCGGCCAACACCATATCGTGGATTTTTCGACATTTTCGAGTATATTGACCTCAATTGGCCGTCCAGAACGTTCAGCTTCAGTTGTACTTGTGTGGACCACAACAAAAATCAGTAAACCACTTTTTTACCATTGGTACTTCATGGGAGCAGTGTTGCATTTCAAATAACTACGAGGGAAGTTCGAAAAGTCACGGACTTATTGATCCGCCCTCGTATTCCTTAATTAACCGTGATCCTTAAATTTAATTATATATTTTCATTTTTCGTAAGAAAAATAATATTTTACTATCAAAACTTTGATGAATATTTATTTTGAAATACCGGTAATTCCCGGGAATGTTTAAAAAAATTTCCCGATTCCGGAGAGTTGAAATTGTAAGTGAAAATGTGTGTCAAGTTTTTTCGATCTTACTCCTTAATATAACCATAATCACAAGTTGTATGTTTAATAGCGCTTTAATGTTTGGTTTCTTTTTTTTTGTCGATTTCTTTTAATGGACCATTCATTGATTCAATAGAGTCTATCTGTAGTCACAAATGTAGTATGTGTGATTAAATTTAAGGTGTTAAGTGACCATAACTAAAATGGTATTAAAAATTAAAGTTATTATCCAAACTGTTTTAGTTGCATGCAGAATAAACTATTTGCGATAGTGTCTAGACTATATTCATCAAAAAATATTTAGATTGTAGGGGATAGAAAGAGATGAGATCAGGCAAGTTGCTAGATAAAAAATGGTTTGATATCGTCAAATTCAAGTTTTAAATTTTTAGCTTAAAGGGTTTGTTCAAGAATTTAAAGGCGCAACACTTGTTAAATAAAAAATCCAAAAAGTGTACAAATATTTCCCTATTTTTTCATTTAAATCGATTTGTTGAAAATCAATTAAAATTAAATGAATCAATTAAATATTTGCTCAAATTCGCAACTAGGTTGACACTTTTTTATACTATCGCTCTAAACATATTCAGCCCAATTCTCAATAACAATTCCGTGAGAATTTTTCCCTATTCCTTGTTCCCCTATTCTTAATAATATCTGCCCCGGGGATTTTTTCACTTCTCCCTTATTCTAAACCAATTTCGAAAATGGGAAACTCTTCCCCCGGAAAAAGGAGGTATTATGAATGTCAATAATAGGGAGAATTGTGATAGCATTTGTATGAATTATTCAATTATTCAATTAATATTATTCAATTCTCTCTCCCTTATTAATCTTTTCCCCGCCAGTTTAGAATAGGAGGATTTTTTTCTCGAGAAAAATTTTTTTTTGCCATATTTTTTTTCCTTTTCAATAGAAATAAAAAAAACTATTTTCTGTGTGAATTCGTTCAATGTTATAAAATTCAAGCTACAAAAAACACATTTGATATGATAGCAACACTTTATTCAATTGTTTTTGCTTTTTGAGAAGGTACACAATATTAATCACTTTTAATCGAATGAGTCATTATTTAATTGAAAAATAATTCAATTAAAGGCTATCAATTTGTAATTGAATAAGCAATTTTCTTTGTTGGCGGAATTTCAGCATTTAAAGTTATTGAATTGGTGTATTTCGTAATTGAATTGGGGTTTTCGGCCCAGCGATATTTTGTCGCTTTTTTGACATTTAGAGACAATGTGGACAAATTTTAATATTGCATTTATTGAGCCGTTTTAATTCGATTTTGAGTAAAAAATTTAAGGAAAAAGCCGAAGTTTAGCTGTAAATTTAAATAATCGGCGGCCGAAGTTTTTCCGATTTGGCCGATTATTTGGCGGCCGATTATTGTTTAACTATTATTACTTAACTACGGACTTTTCTTTAAATTTAGCACTCTAAATCGCATCTAATAAGCGCAATAAACATTTTTCCATTCCCGATTTAAAATGTTCATATATTGTTTAATAAATTGTGTTTTTTATAGAGGTATATAGCTTGAAATGGAATAAAACAAAGTTGCATTTTTAAATTGGCATGAAATTTACTTTATTCTAAAGACAATCTTCTGGCATTTTAATTTAAATATGACTTCTGGCATATGACCGCCACGACTTTCTCGGATTAGACTGGAGGTCCAATTCTCAATGACTTCTTCCAACATCTGTGGCCGTATATTGGCAATAACGCGGCGAATGTTGTCCTCCAAGTGGTCAATCGTTTCGGGCTTATCGGAGTAGACTAGCGACTTCATATATCCCCACAGAAAATAGTCCAGCGGCGTTAAATCGCACGATCTTGGAGGCCACTTCACGGGTCCGAAACGTGAAACTATGCGCTTACCAAACGTTTCCTTCAATAAATCAATTGTGGCACGAGCTGTGTGACATGTTGCGCCCGTCTTGTTGCAACCGCAGCTCCTGAAAAAGTCAGTGATCATGGCTCTATAGCGGTCACCATTGACTGTAACGTTCGGACCAGCATCGTTTTTAAAGAAGTATGGACCAATGATTCCACCAGCCCATAAAGTACACCAAGCAATCAGTTTTTCTGGATGTAAGGGTGTCTCAACATACACTTGAGGATTTTCATCACTCCAAATACGGCAGTTTTGTTTATTGACTTATCCATTTAACCAAAAGTGAGCTTCATCGCTAAACAAAATTCACTTATGAAAATCGGGATCAACGGCAATCTTGTTTTAAACCCATTTACCGAATGTGTGGCTTCAATTGTTGCACGAGTTGGATTTTGTAAGCACGCAAACCAAGATCTTTCCACAAAATCTTCCATAAAGTGGATGGACACATTCAATTCCTGTGCACGATGGCGGATATACTGATTAGGGTCTTCTTCTACGCTACGCTCTACGCAGCAATGGTTTCTTCTGCACGCACTGTACGACGGCTCTGTGGATGCATATTATCATTTAGAGTAAACGTGGTGGGAAAACGTTCCATAGTTAATCGAATTAATTGCTTTGATGCACGATTATGTTGACCGTAAAAAGGACGTAGTGTCCGATACTTATTTCGAGCAGAACCATGATTTCCAAAATAGATTTGCACAATTTTGAAGCGTTGTTCAGGCGTTAGTGTATTCATGTTAAAATGCCAAACCAAAGTAAACATAAATCACTTGAAAGCTGCCAATATGGCTGCCAGTTAAAAAAGTGTTGCCGACTTAAATTTCTATACCTGCATAAAAAACTCTATTTATAATATTATAAAAAAAACATATATCTTTATATTGCTTAATGTGAATATATGTGATATGATCATATATAATTTATATTGAATTTTTTTTTCCAAAAATTTTTGATATGGTATTAAAAATTAGTTAAAATTTTCTTGCAGAAAAACCTGCTGAAATTAGCAAATTTTTTTTTACTAAATACTAGTAATATAAGAATAGCAAAAATAAATCTGTCGAATTTACAAATATTTAGTTATATTTGAGCTACATTTTAGTTAATTGAACGTTACAAAATGATCTTTTAAAATCAGCAAAAACATTTACTAAATATTAGTAGACAAAAAATGTTTAAAAAATGTGAAGCTTTTTTTAGTTTGTTTTTTTTTAATTTTAATAAAAGTCTATCCTTATGATATCAGCAATCTAAAATTTTTTAGCAAACACTTCTATAATTTTAGCAAAATAAACTGTTAGTTGCATTCTACTATATTTGAGGTAAATATAGCAAAAATTTTGTTAATATTACAGTTTTTGTTTGCTATTGTGAGTCTTTAAATATCTAGTAAAAGTTTTTACTAATTTTAGGAGAGACTTAATGCTATTATTTTGAAAATCGGAAGGAACAACACAATATTTATATTTAAAATTGTATATAGATCATTTTATCTCCTTTTATATTAAATAAGATCTAATTATATCGTATAACACATAATTTTATAATATGAATAAGGATAAGAAGGATGAAAAGATATAATCATATCGTATAAATCACAAATCACTTCTAATTGTATCTAAATGAATCGGGTATGGTACAATTAGATGGAATTTGATAGAATTTAATCGGGCCATATTTCGGATGAAATTTTATATAATTAATTATGGGGTCCTGTTAAATTACATAAAGTTATATAAGTTCTTGCCGAAGTCTTCGATCGGGCCGGGCACTACTATTTTTTTCTTCTTACAAACACTTTCCAAAATCCCTTCTTGGAGGATGTCTACGTTGAACATTCAGCTCCTGCGACTTAGGCTGGTTGATTTTTTTAATTTTTTAAACACAATTTTATCAAGGTATTGTTAAATATTTCAAAAGTGCATCTCTGTAGTGTATTCGAGAAAACTCCAGGGAACACATACATATTTTCAATTCAAGATTTTTAAAGATAAGGAACCTTTATGTCAAGGAGATTCTTTTCTATTCTTTATTCGCAATTTTACTACTTTCTTATTAGGAATTTCAAAAATCTTATCCCTTTTAAATAGTCTTTTTACAACGTTCCATCCGAAAATTACAAAAGCACCTTATTAGTAAATAAGCCCATTCTCCAGGGAATGCATATTTACATTTTCAGGTTTCTAGCTAATTGAGTTTGGGCAGGCTGTCTTGGGGGAAAGTTATATATCCCGTTTTGGTCCATCCTCGTAGGAATTTTAAAAAATCACGTCTTTTAAGACGTATACGCCGAAGGAGTAACCGCCATGCCAAATTTTAAGTTCTTAGTTCTATCAGCGGTATTGTCTGGGTGATTGAGTCAGTTAGTCACGTTATTCAACTATATATATAAAAAAAAATTTTAAGCAGTTTCGCCTCCTGAAATTGAAAAAACAAGTAAAATGTAAAAAAAAAACCGCAAAACGTGTATTTATCAAAAATTTGGCAGTAGAGGTAAAAAACTACCAAAAAATAGCCGAAAAGCACCGACATGGTAACACTGATTTAAGTGTTTCGATGGAAAAATCTCAGATTTGTAAAAAATTAGAAAAAAATTCTACTAAAGAAAATTAATTATATTTAGTTTTTACGAAAAATTGTGTTAAAGTGAAAGATTTTAATTTTTTGTATGCTTTCAATAAAAAACAATTGTTTACAGGTGACATATTTAAACAAAAAACTATGTTCCACAGTCTCTCTATCCACCGGTACAGCACAAAACCTACACCCGTCAGCATTCTCGCTCTCTTGGCAAGAGCCGCAGTGCAGCAGTGACCCGTCAAAAGACATTAAAGTCCGGTTGACTGAGGATCTTAGGACCGCTACATATCCTTCGATGTTATACACGTTTTTGTATCCTTCTAAATCGAATCAGAGAGTCTACATCGTGTTTTTAGGACCAAATTGACATGGCAGTAATTTCGTCAGCAAGCTCATTACCCGCTATGCCCCGGTATCTACTAACCCGATAGATGTGTACCCTTATATCGGTACCAAGCTTCACTAGAGAGTTCCTACACTCTTGGACAATCGACGAGTACATTAAATTGAATGAAAAATATCTGTTTGGAAGATGGTGCAGTCAGCGGAAAGTTTACACGACTCCTCGATATCTTGCTCGCGACAGCAGACCCCAGCACAGAGGACCAATGGAGCCGTTTTTTTTTCACAAAAAGTGTTTTTTTCGGAATTGATAAAAATCAATAATGCCAGCGTGATTAGTAGTTATTGAAGTAGTTCCAGTAACATTTACTTGGCGAACAATTTACTGCTGTTTAATTGACTGAGTCTCGAAGCCAAAAATTCTATTCAAATATTATTTAAAAATGTACACTCAAGGAACTTCTGCTGTAAATATTTGTAGTTGTTTAAATAGTAATGCAGTATCTTTATTTTTAAATGAAAAATCAATCATTTGTAGAAGAAATTTAAGGTTTTACTACAATTGTAGTTCATTTAAAAAAACAAACCACATCAAATTACTGTATTATGATTTTACATTCATTTTATAAAACAAATAAATGTTTGTTTATTTTTTACTAAATATATTGTTCATTTTTACTACAATTGTGGTCATTTTTGAACAGTAAAAAACAAATTACAATGTTAGTTAAATGAGATGACATTTTTTCAAGTGAAATTTCATTTATTTTTAACTACATTTGCAGTAGTCTTTAACTACAAGTATTCTAAGTGTAGGTACTTTTTTGAAATTTTTTAAACTTATTTTATAAAGATTCAAATTCTCTTTATATCTAGTTAAAATAATATACTGGGGCAGCTATAAAAACTAAATGACGGGTTAAATATGTCATGTTATCTGATTCAGATTCTGCAGTCCTTACAATTCCTGAATACAATTTTTTCGACTATATTACGAAGTTTACTATTGAAATTCTAAATGTTAGTATTGAAATTCTACTCAATTGTTTTAAGAGTCTTTAAATCCAAATATGTTGCAAAATTCTTAAACTAAACGTTTTTTAAATAAATTCTAAATACATAATCGAATTTAACATTAAGAGTTTCTGGTTTTTGTGTTAATCTTTGAAATCACCCACCTCCGTAACCTCTTGGTGCACTATTTCAGCAAACTAACCCAATGGGAAAACACTTCTGAACAAAAAAGATAATTGTGACTAACTTCAGCGGCTTTATTTCGTCCGCCATTTTAAACTTCTAAAATCTAATTGCAAAATGAGACTCAGAATCAATTACCTTAAACCGGAATCAAGACAAAGATTTTGCTTCATAAGATAAAAATTTCCTTTTTTAGCCGCCATACAAAACATTTTGATGGAAAATTTCTGCCAGCTTTAACTAGGGAAAGACTTGGACAAAAAGTACATGTTGTGAATATTTTCGGCGGCTTTATTTCGTCTGCCATTTTGAATTTCTGAAATCTAATTGTACCGTAAACCCAAGGCAACACAAAGTTTCTTTTTGATCCGATGAAAATTTACTTTTTTTCCTTCATATTGTATCCGCCATTTTCAATTTTGGATTTCATTTTGCAAATCGTCTACCCCCAAAACCTCGTGGTGCACAATTTCAGCTAGCTAAGACAAAGGGAAAGATTTGTGAACAAAAAGTGCAAGTTGTAAGTAACTTCGGCCGTTTTATTTCGTCCGCCATTTTGAATTTCTAAAATCTAATTGCTTAATCAGCATCACCCAAGCCAACACAAAGTTTTTTTTGGAAAGGCTGAAAATAATTTTTTTGCCACCATATTGTATCTACCGTTTTAAATTTAAAATTTTGAGCCCATTTTTGAAATCACCCACTCAAAAAACTTATCGGTACAAAATTTCAGGCAGCTTAGACCACAAGTGAAGCTCATCTTCGGAATAATGTAGATTAGATTAGACTAGAGTGGCACTATGCACCGCGACCAGAAGTTGGTATTTTGTGCTGCCAACGAATACACTCTATAGGTTCAGGCTCCCTACGAAGCCAACTATCCTACCAGGTAAACAGTTCCAAACGTCCGATGGCGTCACTATTCGACCACCAAAATAACGTAGCCTCGGACATTTGCAGAGAACACACTCTGAGGTCTCGGTTTCCAATTCACAAAATCTGCACGTATCCGTAGAGGATCATCCCATCTTGTACAATTGTCCCATGAGGTAACCTGTCACGGTCCTTAGTTCGCCCTCGGAAGAATGTAGTCCGCAAAGATCCTTGCGTGGCCAAAGGCCTTCACATAAACTGCCCCGTAGAGCGGCAACTCTCTTCTGAGCGTTCATTTTCACCACTAGTTTAATCGGTTACAGATTCAGGAAGACATCTAGTGCCTCAGGCAGCGTGGATACGCAGGACGCCGGTTATACAAAGCTTAGCAAGTCTCTGCTTAAGCCGCCTGCAGCAAGACCCTCCTTCCCAGTGCAGTCCAATAGTCAAGTAACATGTAAAATGAAATATGGCCTGGCCACTGCCTCGTAAACCCAATGCATGGGATTAGGAGACAGCGACAGTTTTTCCAATCATTTTCTTGAATGCATATGCGCATTTGTGGTCTTTTTAGCTCTCTCTTCAATATTAAGTTTATACGATAGCCTGTTTTCCAATATGACCCCGACATACTTTGTATAGTCCTTCAGAAGAAGGTTAGTATCACCCAACCTAAGTGAAGTCCACGGAACTACCTTGGCCCTGTTGGTAAAGAGCACTAAGTCCGTCTTCTCGGGACTAACCAGTTCTACTTTGACCGGCCACCGGTTTATAGCCTGTATATACAGGTACTTTCCAGTGACGAGAACGGCTACATCGTCTGCATAAACGGTTGTTGGATCCACTTCGCTCCTAAGCTATTCGAGTAGTCCATAGACAGCAAGTGTCCACAACAAAAGGGATATACTCCTCACTGGAGAGTTCCCTTATATTTTCCATAATAGCATCCGTGTGTACATTATTGAAAGCTACAGCAATATCAAGAAAGACTCGTAATTCCAAGTCCTATAGGCGTGTAGCATCCGTGTGTACATTATTAAAAGCTGCAGCAATATCAAGAAAGACTCGTAATTCAAAGTCCTATAGGCGTGTTGGTTCCAAGCTATCACTGACAAGCAAGTCTAGAATTCTCCAAAGTTTTCAAAAGGAATGAAGTGAGGCTTATCAGTACTGCAATCAAAATTAAGCTAGAACTCGGTTTATTTTTTTAAAGGATAGAACTATTTAGACCAAATAAAAACACACCTTACCAAATAATGAGTCTAGTAATCTAAACTCGAAGGTTTGGACGTATTACTCTTTAAATTATAATTCTAACTTTTTTATGTGAAATGTCCCAAAAGTAATGAGTTATGTATTACTGACAGCCTGACGTAAATATGAATTATAATGGGTTACCTGTATGCATACAAGGATTTGAATAAAAAGTGATTACCAGAAGGAAAACATAATTTGTCTAAAAATAGATCTTGAAAACAATTATGAATTTAAAAAATGTTATTATTTTTTTTTTTAAATGGTCGTGCTTGGAATCGATTCCGGGTCGTCAGATTCAGAGGCGGCTGCTCTATACCCTAAGCTACCGATGCATATAACATTTGATAGTTTAAAACACAAATTAATTTTTCTTCTACGTAAATTCATTGAAGATATACCAAAACTAACACCATACCCTTTAACTTACAAAAAGACGAATTATAATGAGTTTAAAAATAGATTTAAAGAAAATGTTGTATAAGTATATTTTGCCTGGAAATAATAAGATGAATAACCTATAATTTTTCACCAATTACTTTGAGAGTAATGCATTATAAGTTTATTATTGGTAAACCATTATTTTGTTACTTAAAGTAATGCAAAAGGTAATAAGAACTTATTACAAAGTAATGTATAAAATAATAAGCAGTCATTACCGTATTTTCGCTGGGAAGTTCTGATAATAAAATTATGATTATTTTTAGCTATATTTGTTTGAGTTTTTTTAGCTTATTTTTTGATATTTGCTTATTTTACCATATTTTGTAAATAATAACTACTTTTTGACTTTTATTTTAAGAATTAAGCTTATTTTTGTGTTTTTATTTTAAAATAGAGCTTTTTCTGCTATTTTTGTAGCCATCGGTATTTCAAAGAATTTTTTTAAACTGAAAGTTTAAATTTGAATATTACATGTTGTTGGCGTATCAAAAATATTTTGATAAACCAATTTGAATTACTATTTCTCTATAGCACCTTTGTTTTATTGAAGAACAAATTTTACACAAATTGTATTGCTTTTGCTCCTTCAGCGTCAAGCAACACAATTAAGTCTCAGACAACTACTGAAGATATTGATCAACCATAGTGCCAAAAAATATCCAGTTAAAGTCAAAAGAAGTTGCATTTTGAGACCAAATTATAATGTTGTTGCATGAAATTGATACAATGTTTCATGCCTCAAAATTAACGCAAAATTACATGTGGTGTGACGTATTAAAGTATTATTCGATTTTGTTTCCTTAAAGTCGAATATTCCTTAAAGTTCCGTTCTGTCATCTTGAAGCCAACATTGTTATTACCGTTATTTCACAAACTATTACTGTTGCAATCACATCTTTCTATTGACCGCTCATAAAATATGCATAGACGAATAAATAAAAAAAAATAAGAAAATCATAACATTACTTTATTTTTGAGACTCCCGAGTAAAAAACTTTTTATACAATCATATCTTCCCTATGTTGAATGGGACAGTTCCTGCGTGTGCCACAGAATCGGTCCCTTCGTGCTAGAGACCGGTCATCTGCTAAACCCTACCCTATGTAAACAACTTTCAACTTTAACATGTGCTTGTCATAGTAGGGGTCATTTGTCCTGTTTTAAACCATGTGGCATGCCAGTTAGGTGTTATGTCCTACTTCTACCAGTCACGAAACTAGTCTTTTTAGATCAATTTGCACTACATAACTCACATCAATTGTAAATAATACTAGTCCTGTGATAAGTCCTTTTCCAGCAGTCCAGGTTCTTTTAGGTCAATTTTCGCATGCCGATAATTTTTAATAAACCAAAAAAAAAAAAAAAAACATAAATATCAAAAAAAAAAAACAAAATTAATAATTTTTGGTTTAAAAAATAAACGAAAACTAAACAGCTTATAATGGGTAAAATTCTGGCCAATTCGCTTTTTCTTGTTAATAAACATTCTGGTTCAGTGGTATGTCCTCCCTTTACCAGTCACAGTATTGGTAATATTAGGACAATTGACACTGCTTAACCCACTTCCCACAATTGACACTGCTTAACCCACTTCAGTATGAAATTATACCAGTCCTGTGATAAGTCCATCTTTAACCAGTCACTTTTAGGTCAAATAACTCCTCATTCCCCATAGGGTATTGATAAATTAATAGATATCGAATGATGTTAACGTAGATGTTGCATATACTACTACATATGGTAAATATTAGCATGATTTCATATATAATTTTATATCGCTTAAAACAAAGTAACTTATAATAACATATGGTATTAATTTAAATTTTAGTTTTACATTAAATCTGAATTTTTGAATTTTATAAAATTTAAGCTGAAAGAATTCCGGATAGGCACCAGCCTACAGCAAATTATTTTTCACAATTTGTTAATTATTTATTGGGAATAAGTTTAGAATTTTGCATTTGAACTTGCTAAAACTATAAATTAAATTGTGATAAACTATTTTTAATTGAAAACTTAAAAATTTAAAGAAATCTTTAATTAATTTTCTGCATTTCAAATAAAAAACTTTATATTGATACAAAATAAATGCAACTTTTTAAATTAACATTCTTTCAATAATGTTAATATATCAAAATATGGGTATTTTCGTAGGTAGTATTTCGTGAGTTAACCCATTTCCAACCACTCTAAAAATCAATGAAAACGGAAACTCTATAGATTATTTGTTAGGACAATATCCTAATAAAGAAATATAGAGTATGAAACTTGAATAATTTTCATTTTCATTGCACAATTAAAGGTCGGAAAAACATAGCATATATTTTTAATAAAAACTATATAAAACTTGTAAAAAAGACAAAGTACGGTCCTGTTTACTCCCCCTTTACATCTTGTTTTTAAACAAAACAAGCGTGAAAATAAAAAGGAGAATAGAAACAAAAAGCGTGTGTTGTATATCCACCGAAGGTAGAGCTTGCACATAACGAACAAGTTTTCAATTTATTTTTGATCAATGGTGATAATCTTTAATATTCGACCTCATATATAAGTTCTCATTTAAAATTAAGATTTTACTCTCCATCACATTCACGGGATAAAGATTCCACTCATTCACAATAATTATTTTTCTACTCGCACTCACTCACGCTCACGTAAGTAAATTAGGTTTCGCTAGCACTCAAACGTCATCACACGTGATTTACGTGAATCTCGCTTACTTTTGCTTACGTGCCCATCTCTAGTGTAACGTAACAAATTTCGCTCTAACCTACAAAAAGTGATCGTCTTTTCGATCACTTGTTGGAAAGTCCGTATATCGGTAGCTGAAATGTATAATGCCGATTTATACATTCATTTCGACTACCTTTATTGAAACAAGTCATAATAAGTAAAAAAAATCATTATTTAATATGTTTTGGTATTTTCGGGTTTCACCATTTCAGCTACCGATATACTGTTATTTAGTATTTATTATTGTTTTAAATATATATTTTCTACTATGTACTACTTTACTATACTTTACTAATGAACAAATTTACTTATTTTTTTTTTTTTTACCAAATTACAAAAAACCATTATTTTTATTTTTTTTATTTGACACTCATAAACGGTACTTTTGAAGATTTTCCATCATACAAGTGTTTGGTATCGTTGGACAGGAAATTACCTGTATATTACGACATTTTTAAAAAGAGTCCCATTTAGCGCTCTTGGCAAAACACAAACTTGGGTAATTTTAATAGGAAGGTAACAATTTAAGTTTTTGGTAAAATGTAAGATTTCAGTATTCAATTAAATATTTACTAATAGACATAATCCAACGATTTTTTGGACTTAAATTTACATTATGAAGTTTATGACCGAATTTATGATTTTCTGAAAGCAATCCCACAATTCCCAAAAATGAAAATAACATTTTTAAAAATGTGATTTTTTACATTTTTTGATGCCTTATCTACATTTAAAGCGGTGATTGGAAGATACTTACCTAATATATTAGGTATATATGGAATATCTACAACCGCTGTATGTAGCTATCTAATTGGAGGCGTGCACAATTTTTAACAGTGGTTCAAAGTTGATCTTTGCCTTAAAAACGGGGCAATTTTAGAAGCGGCTGGGGGAAAAAATATACAAATCAAAAAACTTTTTAACACAACTCGTTTTTATATAAAAATACCTTTCAGAATAGTATCACACTTTATATGTTCAGAAAGTAAATATTTATCTGGTGGTAAAAGACTGTTGGTCTTTTTGGGGGGAAAAATAGCAAAAATTTGAGTTTTTTAATTTATACTTTAAACGAATGTAGATTTTGAGAGGAAAATTTTTTTTATTATTTTTAATCAAGAATTTATGTAGTTAAATCAGCAATATTTTAAAAAAGAAATCGGCCTCGATTATATTTGGAATTTCACATTTTCAAATGGGAATATCTTGGGAACTATCAGAGATAACCCACTCATGTAAGCATGTTTTGTGTTAGTCTCTTCTAGCAGCTTACAAATATGTTTATTGAAAATAAGACTAGAAGCAAACAAATGGTGAGCACTCAAAATTTTATATGCAGAAAGCTCACTATTTTGGGTGGCCGTATTGTTCGATATTACGTCACTTATGCCTGTTCCAAATTTCATTGCAATCGGAACACTAAATAAAAAATGGCCGAATTATTTCCAAATTTTGTGATATTGAGGGTTAAATTAGATATATTACCGTATAATTTGATAAATTTGGATGAGGACAAAATTCGGACAAAACTGTGTCAAATCACTTCTAATTGTATCTAAATTAGTATAATATGATACAATTAGATGTAATTTGATACAATTTAATCACGCCCTTTTTCGAATGAAATTATTTATCATTATTTATGGGGCCATATTAAATTTGATAAGATTAAATAAAGCTCCATATCAGTTTTTTTAATCGGGCTGCTAGTTTCATTTAGCAGATAAACTTGATATTTTGTAATAAAAAAAATAAAATTTCTTAATATTCATGTAATATGTATGGCAACGCTATCACAGTGGTTCGGGTTATACTTTAAATGCAAACTTTTTGTACTTTTAAAATGCTATCTACGTTTTCTTTAATACGTTTTTTTTTCTAAATTATTGTGTATGACTTTTCTCAAGATATCCTATATGGGAAAATTTTAGTTTAAATGTCTTATGCGACCACCGTGCCACACCATTTATCTTTATTCATATCTCGTTTTAAGTCTATTAAAATTTAATATTTTTTTTATATAAAATGATTTATTGACATAATGAAGACTAATTTGTGACCACATTTCATTTTGTCCACTAGTCTACGTTTTAAGTTACTTACCCCAACTAACTCTATGTGTAATATTTTAATTTATGTTTAATAAACAACAAACAACACAATCTTGTTTACAGTTCAATTATAAAAATAGAATAAAATTTAAATAATAAAAGAATAATAAAAATAAATTAATTGAATTAAAAAAAAAAAAAAAAATTAAATTAAAAATAAAAAAAGAATTGAATTAAAAAAAAAAAATTCCTTACAAAATAAAAACAAATTTTATTTGAAAAATAAATTAAGAAAACCAAATAGAAAAAAATTAAAACAAAAACTAGAACATAAAATATTAAAATAAAAAATTAGAACATGAAAAATTAAAATTAAAATAAAAAATTATTGAACAAAGGAAAAAGACTACACTCAAAAAAAAAAAAAAGTTTATAAAGTCAGTAAAAAATTTTGCTGAGTCAGCAAAATTTTAGTCAGGAGGGTGCTTGCAAAAAAATTGCTAATGTCAGCAAAATCTTTTGCTGAAAATCAGCGAGCTGATTTTTAGCAACAAAATTAGTAGATTCAGCAAAAGTTTTGCTAACACTTAGTAGATTAGAAATACGAAAGCCTTGCTAAAAATTAATAAATTTTTTGCTGAATTTTAGTAGACTGAAAAAAAACGCAAAAAAATTGTAGAAAAATTGTAATTTAGTTAATTTATTTGCTGAAAATCATAAAACATATTTTTGTGATTCTTTTAAAAATAACTTACAATAATTACGAAATATAAAAGTTTTCAATTTATAACGAGCTTTCAACCTCCGTATATTTACAAAAATAAAGCAAATCAAACATATTAGCTAGGTTGATACTAGTATTTCGATCTGGCTAAAGATCTCGTCAGAACCCGAAGTTTTAGAAAAGTTAGAGCCTCCATAATAGGCAGAACTTTAACAAAAAACCTATTAATAATCAATTTTGCTCCATTCTTGTCTTCTTAGTAATCAAGCACGTGGTTAGGTCTTTTCCTAACAAGCATCATGACGTTACTAAACTTTGAAGACCAAAAATGTTCTATATATATAAAAAATTTTTAGTTTGTACTCTGGCTCAAGTAATATTTTTTTTTTTTTTCATTTTCATTTTCCCACTTTGACGACATGAATTAATTTAATATCTGAAAATATATAGAAATAAATACATATAACATAACAAAAATTTTCTTTCAACTACTTACATCAATGGATGTCTAAATGATGCTATCATTTAAAGGACGCAACTGCCGAAGATAATTATAGAAACGAAACGAAAAAATAAACAAAAACAAAAGAAACGAAAAAAACACCCTTTTTTTGCAATACGAAAAAGGAACCATAAAAATCTACCTAAGATGTGTGTCTTTGTCTTTCGCTTTACTCTGTCTACATGTCTGTATATGTTTGTTTGTTTGCAATTTGACCACACTAGATTATTAATCTATAAACATTTAGTTTAGAAATACATATTAAATTTAAATATTTTATTTTGTCTTTTATTTAATTAATAGACAATTATTTTCACAAGCCGGTGACAACGCAAAATTTAAGTTGTTTTAATCCTCAATTTTGTTTTATGTATGAAAAACAGATACAAAAGTCTTCCATGGTTGATTTTTTTATATGTCTTATTAGAGTTGTACTTTTTAGTATAATTTACCTCTTCTCTACTACATCTTGACATGCCGCGATATCTACTTCATTCTGCGTATATCTTTCAATCTGGTTGTCGTCCACACTATTAATGTGCTTATCAGCACAATTTTTTTTAGCAAAATTAATTAGTAAAACATTAGTATATTAGTAAAGCATTAGTATAAAACTGTTAAGTGCTGAATAAGTATAACAAAAATTTTAGCTGAAAACAGGATTTTAGCAAAAAATTTGCTAAAAAATAGTATACCTAATTTACAAGACGTTTTACTAACTTTTGTACTAACTTATTTTTTTGAGTGTAAGACTAAATTATAAAAAAAAGAAAAAAAAAGCAAAACAAAAAAAAAGAAGCAAAAAAAAAAAAAGAAGCAAAAAAAAAAAAAAGAAGCAAAAAAAAAAAAAAAAGAAGCAAAAAAAAAAAGGAGCAAAAAAAAAAAAAAAAAAAAGAAGCAAACAAAAAAAAAAGAAGCAAAAAAAAAAAAAAAAGAAGCAAACAAAAAAAAAAAAAAAACAAAATTAAAAAAAAAAGAACAAAAATTAAAAAAAAATAAGAACAAAAATTAAAAAAAATAAGAACAAAAATTAAAAAAAAATAAGAACAAAAATTAATAAAAATAAGAACAAAAATTAAAAAAAAAAAAAAAAATTAAAAAAAAAAAAAAAAATTAAAAAAAAAAAAAAAATTAAAAAAAATAAATTGCATCGGCCGGGAATCGAACCCGGGCCGCCCGCGTGGCAGGCGAGCATTCTACCACTGAACCACCGATGCTTGTGCTAAAACTCTTGCTAAAACCGGCTTTCTGTTCGTTTTGTTTAGATTTTGTATTTATAGTCGTGAGTTACTGTTATGTGGTTGGCTTGTACATACAAAAAGCTATTTTTAAAAATGTCTATATTTAATACGGTGGCAATAAAATGTATGGGGAAATGTTTTTTTTTTTGGAATTCCAACTAATCCCGAACGAATTCTTGTGCATGGTGAAAATTTGAGCTAAATCGGATAAAAAAATAAAAAGAAAAATTTAGAAAAATAATAAAAATTAAAAAGAAATATTTAGAAAAAAAAAAAAATCAATTGCAGTGGCCGGAAATCAAACATGCTATGCCAGCGTGGCTGACAAGGTCAAAGTTAGAATTTTAAAAAATTCAGGGTATCAACTATGTTTCTTTTTTACTACAATGAAATGGCACCTAGATCATTATCGTTTCGGAGATGGAACTGATTGTGTTTATTCATCTCATGGCTTATAAATGTCATATGAAGCCGATGCAACAAAAATGTTTACATTTACACTGTTAAAATGAGAATGATTTTGGTGTCATTTCATTGTCGTGTGTCGTAAAAAAGATGCATAATTGATACCCAGTATATTCCGCTATAATTAATAAAATATGCTTAACTTCCATTAATTTTTTAAACAAACCTTATAATTCGAAATAAAATATCCTTATTTACTTAAGCATAAATTTGTTTACAATATTGTTGTGAGATGGGCGTCCAACTCTTCGTGTATTTCCATGGGGATTCCAATCTATAGCAGCTTTTGTTGTGTCATTTATAATTGTTAGGATCATAATATTATAATTTTTTGTCTGCAATCATGTTCAATCATATAGTTTTTTTTCGTGTGGGAATACGAGCCTTATGATAATAAATATGATCTTAGTTGATCATATTTGGATTATATTAACACAAAATCGAATTTCTAATAATTACATGTGCTCTTAAACCATATTATATCTCTGTGTATTCATATGATCTTTTTTGACATAAGTTCATCTGCTTATTTATGAGTATTTTTATTATTTTTTATTTTGATTAAAAATATCAATTTAATGCCGCAATCTTTAATCGACTTAAACTCATAAACACCAAATTTTATATAATTTTTAATATGCATAATTTTTTTTATTTTTCTAAAAAGTCATATGTAGATTTTTATAAGAGGCTTAAAAATTTGAATCACTTAAGTTAAATATAAAAAAAAAAAGAAATCATCTTATTGATAATAAATGCAATATTTATTTTCATAAGCTGATTAAGTATTATAATTTAAAGAATTATATTATTTAAAAATTTTCAATAAATTAAAATTTAAATTTTGTATTTATATTTATATTCAAAACGTAGGTGGCATTTTGAAAAGAACTACTATTTTATAATGATTTAAATTTTTTTTTTCGATCATAAATTAAATTATTTCTTTTATTTTCACTAAATTAAAAAAAAAAGGAAAAGATTTATGCAGGTGCAAGAAAAAAGAAATAAATAATCAAGTGTGTCATCTTCATCAAACAGGGAATCCGTTCCCTCACATTAAGTTAATTTTTTTTTCTATTTTTCAAAATTTAAAATGGTTTTCTGTATGATGATTCCTTTGTACATTCATTTCATTTGAAGTGTAAATGTTTAACGTACAAGAAAAATAAATTAAAATGGTAACAAAAGTGTAAACCGCCAGCCACAGTGTGTTTAGTCAGTCAGCCAGTCAGTCACAGTATTTCTAGCATAAATAAACCAACAATAATATTTAAAAACAACAGCAACATCAAACAAATTATACCGCCGGCAAGAGTACAAATGTGGTTGGGCATTGTGACCAACACAAGAAGAGAACAGAACATAGCTGGTTAAATGGCGGATTGTTGGTTGGTTAATGCCGATCGGCCAAACCGACAATAAACTGAATAAATATGAATCAAGAAATTAAATAAAAAAATATTTTTATTTACAACTCAGACACACCAATGCAAACTTTAAAGTGAATGTATGTTTGGTTGAAATCAGTTATTAAAAGGAGTGGATTTATAATTTTTCACCAAAAAATAAAGTCATCTCTAACGACTTTTCATCCCTTCAATCCCAAGAAAAACCATGACCGAGATTATGTTAGGTTGAGATGGCCGGTCAAAGAACTCTCATAGAACAGTTATTGTTACGACATAAAAAGTGATAGCCCAAACGTAACGTTAGACATAAGTGATAGTAGCTAGAGTAGTCTTAAGATTCCGGTTCCAGATATTGGAATAGATATGTCACCTACGAATTTGTCGTAGATCGTGCGAGAGCTGAACAGTGGCACATTATATGCTCCATCGTCTCACTATCTACCGGTAACCCTTAAAACCTACAAACCGCAGTAACCCGTCCATTCCACCACCAAAAGTCTACAAACAATTCTGTTAATGAGCTGGACAGTGGCACATGATATGCTCCACCGTCTCGCTATCTAGCGATACCCCCATAAAACTTACAATCATCACATGCAAGTTTTCTGCTCTCTTGACAAGAACCGCAGACCCGCAGTGACCCGTCAATTGCACCACCAACAATCTACGAACACTTCTGTTTATATATAGCAAGATTTCGGTCACCTTAGTGTCGTAGTGTTTCGAAACTCTGCATGTGTATTTTTCTGTTAACTACCTTGTATGTCAGATTGCCGGAAATTGCTTTGATCACCGAAGGTCATCAAGTATATGATCGCCAAAAGGTGGTGATCCACCGTCTACTCCTCGCTCGGCATTCCGCATTAGCGACATATACATCGCATACTCGTTTTAGACTGTTAGCGTGTCTATCTATAAGCCAATGACCCGTCCACACAGTCTTCAGTCCCGAGACGTCCCTTCTACTCCTGCGGTCAGAACTAGGCGAAGTCTTACTGCCAATGAAGAAAGTAATATAACACCCAGGGGTAAAAGCAAGATCAGCAGCAATTTTGTTCTCCAGAACTTCAGTTGCTGCAGTAATCTGACTCGACTTCTTGATACCCAGCTCGAGATAGAAAACCGCAACTCCGCTTCCCTCCTTCATCTAACAACCATCCGTGAAGAAATAAAATGTTCTGTGTTCAGAGCGAAGACAGTATGAATAAGATACATCCTACAGAAGCATCTACTTCATGCATATCGGTGTATTTGCATCTTCAGTCCTGGTACAGTCCGTATAGCTCCTACAAAGTAACTCCAGCGCACAGCTATTCGTGCTAACTCATAGTGCACTATCAGAATCTCTACAAGCGTGCTGTTTATCAGTCTGCCAAAACAAAGGATTTTTCACACACATCATTTGAATCCTCCTATCCGATGTCCCCAATGGCGTTAATGTGCTCGTTTCCATCGATTCCCCGACCGACTCAAACCCATTCCTGCCGCGTTCATCAACAAACTTGTTCCCTTTGATCCGAATTTGTTATTTACTACGGAGCCTTTTTAATTGTATAGACTTTTGCCTTGAAATCGCTATTTTCGTTAGACAGTCAAGTAGAAACCCAAAACTTGAGTTGCCCAGAGTGGACCCTCAGCCCTGTTCCCATCTTTTCACATTCCATTATTATCCGCAAGGCTTAATCGTTTGCATAGACTTTTGCCTGGTGAACGCTTGTTTGGCAGTCTAACTTAAAAAGAAAGCAGAAAGTGTGTGACCGACTGAATGTAGTTCATACCTCAATCAACTTGTTCACCACCAACTTCAAGCAGTCTTAGCGTTTACACTTAGCGTATCAGCTGCATTGGTTACCGCACTGAAGCTTTGCGATAATCGGGCATTAGGACTTTGCGTTCACTGCCTTCTACCATGCCAGGATTCCATATATTAACCTATAGGTTAGTATCGGTCTAATAATCAACATCTCGCGGCTTCAGACCTTGACTCTTTCCAAAAGTCTTCTTGCAGTTCCAAAAATTATGTAAAGTCTTTTAATCCTTCCTTCAGGATTTCTTCTCCACGAAAGTTTATATTTCATAATGACACCTACATAGCCTCAATTGAAAGTTGAAAAGTGGCTCCATCCAAATTAAAAATATCAAATTCCTTCAGAGTTTTCTTCCTTGTGAAAACGACAATTCCAATTTTAACGTTATTTATTTTTAGAGCGTTCTCAATTGTTCATGTAGACAGCAAGGGAAATAAGCCCCCTTGTAAAGTGTGTTTTGTCAATATTATCCTATACCGTCTCTTATTATGGAGTAAATCGATCCATGAGATAATGTGAAAAGGATCCTCAGTTGTGCCAAAAACCTTTAAAGTTGTTTCCACTGAAATTCCTTTGCCAAAATTATTCACAACTATTTTTAATATTTTCAATAAAAACGATGTACACTAATAGCTCTGTAGTACTTTGAGTATTGTGGTCTATTTTTCAGGATTTTGGGCTTAAAACCACCCCCACCTATCTCATTTCCTGATTTAAGGCTACCACACTCAGCGAACTTCTGCTGTAAATATATGTAGTTGTTTGAATTGTAACAGAAAATCTTTATTTTTAAATGAAAAAACAGTCAGTTGTAGAACAAATTTGATTTTGACTACAAAACAAACCACATCAAGTTACTGTATTATGGTTTTACATTAATTTTATACAGTAGTTTTTTAAAAAAATAAAACAAATAAATGTTTGTTAATTTTTTACTGCATATGTGGTTAATTTTTACTATTGTGTTTCATTTTTGGAAAAGTAAAAAGCAAATGACATTGTTAGTTGAATTTACTGAAATGTAAGTCGTCCTGTTTTCAAGTGAAATTTCATTTGTTTTCAATTACATTTGCATTGGTCTTTACCTACATATTACTCTAAGTGCAGTAAATATACAAACACTGAATGTTTCCTTAACCGAGCTCTCATGGTTGAATACGTTGTCTATGTGCAATCTCACGCACAATGCACTTAACACTGAAAGACTCGAGAAAACAAAAATGTTGGTGAAAAAACGCTTCGAGCAAAGTCGGATAAAACCCAAACCATAACGAATACAGAAAAATCCCTTGTTTAAATTAAATTACATTGAAGATATATAATTTTCAACCGCTTTTCTTTAAAGTTTTTGCAATTTCTTTAAAGTAAATGAAATAAATTAAAAGAATCAAATATGCTGTAATTTTTGCAACTTGTTTTAGAGCTTATGCTAGATTGCGCAGACAAAAACAATACGTGTGTCTTTGCTGTTTCTCCTCTTCAAAATATCCGAGTTTTATTAAGATCTGAAGATCAGGGCAACGTTCATTGTATGAAGACATTAAATCTAAGGACTTACGCAATAACGCCGGAAAAGATCTTACCGCCCATGCGATTTTACATTTATCCGCCATTAATTCGTTGTCTCACTTATTGTGATTTCGGTTGATCCAACGGGATTTGACATATCCATTAGTATCCATCAGATGGTAAACGGGTTCCAAGAAGATACTAAGCATCAGACTTCATATGAACATCTGCCATTTGGGATTCTTTTAATAGAACTTCACAGTTTCGGAAGTTCCATACAATGCTCGACAGTATTTATAAGACGGTTCTTTTTTTACCATACGAGTTTTACTTGTGAATATATTATAATAGAGGTTATTCCTCTTCTAGTCCTTCGGTTATTTGTCCTTCTTCTGCCAGGCGTCAAAAAGTCTGTGATGGAGGGATTTTATCATAGAAAAGATACATTTACGCGAAGAAACCTCTGCCATATCCTTCCTCTCCAATGCCGCTAATATAAGAGAAATGAGATATAAAAAAGATAGATGGCCGTCTTATATAATATTTAACTTTAATTCTTCTTACGTAGAGTTACAAGAAGCCTAAGTCTGCGAAACTAGTTTGCTCGAAGGACAATGTTCTTTAATTAGGACCACGTCCACAGTGTCCTGCACAAAACGCTGCGATTCGTCGGTGTTTAAAGCTTATTTGTAATTTTATTTGTAATCCAACCTTGTTCAAATTTAATTTAACATGCTGTGATTTAATTCCTTTAAACTTATATTAATATTCATACAAATACAATAAATACATACGCATAGTAGAATACTACTGCTCCAAACCATAAATTCTCCTTTTTAAGAGTTCTTTGAGGTTTTGATGTTATTGTGTTTTTCGGTTGCTGTGTTGGTTTCAAAAAGTGTGCAAGCTGCCCACATTGCACCTTTGTGGTAAACGTACGCGTGTTTTTTTCTGTGCTACGTTGTCGCTAGGGTTTTCAAATTCCCGACTTTTTCAACTCCCGGGAAGCGGGAGTTGAAAATATAATATTCCAGGGAATTCCCGGGATTTTCAAAATAAATATTCATTGAGGTTTTGATAGTGAAATCATCTGTTTTCTAGGAAAAAGGGAAATATATAATTAAAATTAAGGGTAACTGATAATTCAGGAATATTTTTAACATTTACTTTACACTGCAGCCACACGATCAAGATTTTCTTGATAGTCTTTTACATATACTGTTTGTCAAAATATGTAAAAATTGACAGCTGTGACGTAGGCTGCACGCAAGTTGAAATCAATTTTAATATTTGTGAAAGGAAAAACAAAAACGACTTCAAAAGAATTGTAATCAGCTGTTTTCTTGAACGCAAATTGATACACTCCACTTAAAAGAGAAATCTGAAGCAAGTTCGTTTAAATTTTAGAAAGTGTGAGTGAATTGGTAAAAAAGTGTGAGTGTATTAAAACTTGATAGGCAAAACTTTATCGTGTAACCCTCAAGTTAACAAAAACAACTGTAAATATTTTTTTCAAAACTTTTTAAAAATTTGTTTTTAAATAGTGAATCTGCTTTATTTCTTAAAAAACAAGCCATTCTGAGAGATTACTCTTAAGATTCCAATGCCTAGGTAGCGATTATTTTCATCATTTATTTTAAGAGTGACCTGACGAACCGTCCCGCTTTTAGAGAGATTATCCCGCTTTTTAAAGACTGATTTTTCCGCTATTTAAACTAAATCACACGTTTTCATATTTTAGAACTTCTTAATACAATCATAAAGAGTAATAAAGGTTTGGATATCGATGGTTTCTTTAAGTTTTAGAAATGTAGGAGTTTTTTAATTGAAATAGAACCCGAAGTTTATGAGAGAAAGGTGTTATTTCAATTAAAAATTTCTCTGTGATTAGAGTATTTTTTATTAGATTTTTTTTTATATAATAAACATTTAACAACTACTCTACATATAATTACTGAAGTATTTCAGAATTTGAGGAAGGATTTTTCGGTTGGAAAGATTTCCTCAAAATCCCATAGTATTCCAATAGAAAAAACATCTTAAGCGTCGAAGGACCGTTTTTAGAAATATCTCATTATTATCGAATGGTTATTGTTAAAGAATGGTCTAAACAAAAATTATTTTTAAAAATCTAATTTTAAGACTCATTTACACAAATGTTAGTTTCTGAAAGTCTCCTAACATTTTGCCAAACGATTTTAACAAAAAAATGCTGTATTGTTAAATAAGGACTTTTTCACAAAATGTATAAATATGTAGCTTTTTGCACCAAAATCACATTGTTTCGTCAAAGAAATTAAAATATTCCTCGGCTTTTTTCTTCCATTTTTTTGTTTTGTTTTAATATAAGAGTCTAAAATTTCAATTCCAAAAAGATTGATTATTGAATTTAAAAAAAATTGGACAAATAGAGTTCTTTTTAGTACAGTCTTATTTTAACGTCATATAGACAGTTCTTTTACTATTTTACGCATTTTTAGTTAAGCATTTTTAGTTTTTAATAATTCCCGGGAATTTCGATGAAAAATCGGAAAAATTCCCGGGAAATTCGTCCCGAAAATTCTGAGCATAAAAACCCTAGTTGTCGCGCATCATCTCTTCAAGTGCTTTTTGGTTGCGCGCACATTAATTGAGTGTGACACAGAAAAAATGTTGCAAACATATTTTCAACGTTATTCTTTATATTTTAAGATTTTTCTAAAATATTTTTTTTTTGTTCTTTTGTGGTTAACAGGTAAAATTTGCTAATAAATTCTTTTAAAATATGGTTAAATCATAAATAACATTAACGAATCAAAAAATAAGAAAAAGGTTTCATTATAAATATGTTAAGGTTATTTGAAAATAGAGAATGAATTCAGTAATTAGAAAATCTGATTTTGGTTAAGGACTAACATTACTTAAAAAAGTTTTATGGAACACAAAAAAAAATTATGTTCAATAAAATTTAATTTAAACATTAGATTGATTTTAAACTCACTTTCAATTTAAAGTTTAATAATATTTAACATATTTTAATTGGAAATAAATTTGGTGCTGACAAAATTTCCATTTTTTTATAACCAATAATGACAGCAAATTGGAAAAATTTTAAAAAATCACCAAAACTAAAAATAAATAAAATTTCAAAATTAAAAAAAGTCAATTAAATCCCAAAAGATCCCTCGGTAATAGGTTGGTATTACGAAACATGTTACCTGGTAATAAGTTAAACTCCGTATCCTTGCATTTTTAATACAAAATTTTTGATAACTCTTTACCTGTAAGTGTACTCTTCACTACGTTACCAAGGTAAGTAGTTACCTTGATAGACATGCCCTTGTTAAAATAATAGGGTTTTGAATAGTAAAGTAACATGCAACCTTCGTATTACAAATATGTAGTTTATTTTCCCATCCAAAACTTTTACAAAATTTCATGTATACAAATTTTAGTTAAAAATTTTTAAATTTTAATTTTATACCGAATATAAAGGGTCCGCAAATATTTTTTTTTTTTTGAAAATGCTATAAAAAAAAACTACTGAATATTTTCTCAAATTTATTTTTTTATTTGAAAGTAAAATCCTTCCGGTTAATAAGGGAAAATAATTTCATTCAAATGGCTGCCTCGGCTGGCCATGCAGTAGCCTACACGATCGGTCCAATTTTTAAGCACATTATCGATTGTGTGCAGCTGTATTTCCTCCTCTTCAATTTTTGTGAACAAAAATTCGTTCAACATGGCCCGATAACGATCGCCATTGACTGTAACGGCCACTCCTTGCTCATTTTCGAAGAAAAATGGCCCAATTATGTCTCTGGACCAAAATCCGCACCAAACAGTGACTCGTTTTGGGTGTATCGGCACACATTCTGCAACATTACCATGATTTTCAAAGTAATGTCACAATATTTCCCAGCGTTGTTTAAGCGTATACACAACCATATTCGTTCAGCGGAAGGATAAAACTAATTGTCTGTCAAATCAGACATTAGCTAAGTGTTACCATTCACTAAACTAGACTAGTTGAAAAAAAAACGTTAGATGGCGGACCCTTTAAAAAAACTTATTACTTATATGCTAGAGGTAATATATGTTTTGTTACCAGAATGGATATTAGGGCGGCGACGTTAAAATGGCCAAAATGAAGGAAAATTAACTAAATGCTTTTAGAATAAAGTAAACAAAACATTTGGGAAGTTTATAATATTCAAGGGTCGAGGAAATTAGGTTCTCTATATAGTTCCTAACTTTTCCAAATAAACTCGTACTGGCAGGGCTCAAAGACACATGGTTCGAGGAGATTTCAAAAGATTTATTTCGGGCGTTCTTCGCATTTGTGTTTAGACTAACTGCCTGTTTATCTATAACGAACGTAGAGAAATTTTCGTAAAAATAATGAAAATTTAATTTTGTTTCCCATGTATTTTTGACGAAAGTAAATGTCAATTTCTGTCGTTTCGTAATAGATGAACAAGCTCTACGCTTTTTAAGCTCTTCAGAATACTGTATAAAAGATTATAAGAAAGCACTAAATAAAATTACTACATCAAACTGCTATAAACGTATTGGATGCATTTGGTCGGTATTCGGTATTTTAAAGCATTATGAAAAATGTTTATTGGACTTATTAAATGTTGAGTGTCAAATTTAATGAAAAATGAATATACAGTTCAGCCAAATCGACAATAGTTCGACGGCCGAGCTTTTAACAATAAAGCTAAACTTTGGATTTTTACTTTAATTTTATACACAAAATCGAAATTAATCGGCTCAACAAACATGTTTCCAATATTAAACTTTATTCTCAAGTATTTTCTCATAGATATTTAACTCTTTGACATTTGCTGTCAGAGCACGTAACTCTTGAGAATGTGTTGGACATACGTCCTAATACCTATACAAAAACTATTTGAATGTATATGAAAAATGTGTCTGTTGTAAAAAGAATAAGAAGAGTTTACAATCTATGTAATCTAAGATATAAAATTTAATTTTTTTTTATAATGTTTACCTGCAACATATTCAAAATTTTCCTTCTCTATCTTATATTTACTATTCATGACTCTACTATAGTAGAGAATACACAAAAACTGTTTAAAAACGGTTTCACTGTATTGTGTTTTTGAGAAGTGCCTTATTTAACCAATGGTCATATTGCCCCAAAAAAAACTTTTAGGCAATATGACTTTGTATTTGGTCAATAAGACATTTTTGTATATCCCCTTTTGGGCAATATGCTAGCCTTTTGGGCTATATTACTTATCGGTTTTTGGGCTTTATGGTTTTGGGTGCTATTACCTAACATCTATACAAAATAATTGAAAATAATATTTATACGGTTGGTATTATGGATCAATACGATATTTTGTTTATAAAGGATACATCTCCGCATTTAGTACTTCAGCAATTTCAGATTGTTAAAAAGAACTATTTTGTTAACCACAAAACAGGATCAGTGGTGGAAAGTGAAACTTTATTGGCTATTGTGGAACTAAACAACTATTTAATTTTTAAAATTGAAAATGTTGAATCCATTACGCATGTTATAAGGGTTGGGTGTTTCATTTGTTTAAACAAGCCGTTTCCAACGCTCTCTTCTAAAAACCTGAACTGGTTTTAAGAGAGTCGAAATAAAATGTGTTAACAGTGGTACTTTTAATCAATTTTCATGCTTTTATGCACTTTTAATTAATTTGTGTTGTTTTGTGTATTCTCTTCAAAATTTTGTTTATACATATAAAAAATATGCATTAAAAAACCTCTAAAAAATGGTTTTCTTATAACCAGCGGGCATATAAAATTTAACAGATGTTCACAGGAAAAGTTATCAACCTAAAATATTTAATTAAAGTTTTGATTTAAAAAATGGGGACAAATCGTCATTTTTGCGATTTTTAAGGCACCGGGTGCACTTTTTTCGGGTAGGATTGTTCTGCATTTTTTTTCTCCTATTCAATATCTACAACAGGGGTGCCCAAGGCCTATGCGCTTGGTGCTCATTTGTTTTTGTAAAAACACTTAGCTATAGGCTGTGTGTTTTAATACACATATAGAGCGTTCAGCACTAGCAATACGAAATACACAAACAACTTTGTCTTATTAGTTTTTTTGTCGTTCTTCACTGTATACACGCAAGCGCAAAGCAACAACACTTTCGTATGCTTTGCTGGTAAACATTGAAATATTTTTTTCTTTTTTCTTTGAATGTATTTGTTTTTACAACAAAAAATATTGAATAAAAATTAGTTTTTCTTTAAATGTATTGGTGTTTGCTCTTCCATAAGGAACTTTTGGGCACTCCTGATCTACAATTTAGCTTCCGTACGGTATACCGAGATATAACCGTGTTAAATTATAGAAAAGCTGCTAAAAATCCGCCTTGAGCCAAACAATTCGTATGGTCATTAAATTATTACTGTAGCCAACTTGACAAAACGAATGATGCAGAAGTTCTTATTTTTGGGGGTACTTTCACGTGCAATTCCCAGAATTGAGTCCCAAAATCAAGTGTTGAAAAATGTTGTACTGTGTACTGAGCAGAAATGTTATGCCAAAGTTAGGACAATATCCTAATGAAGAAATATATAGTATGGCCTCGAACTTGAATAATTTTCATTTTCATTGCAATATTAAAGGTCGAAAAAAACATAATTTTTATTTTTAATAAAAATTATAACAAACCAAAGTTTCAATGTTATAAAAAAACTGTGCTAATTTACTATTTTTAAAAGGATAAATTAACTGTTAACGAAATTCTGTAGTAATTGCATATTTTTTTAATTTTAAATAAATTAATTAAAAATTGACAAATTTATGAATTCGCTTACGTTTGCCTCTTTACAGTGAACACAAAATGAAGTTTTAATTTTAATTTTAACCATAACATGAAGTAACTATTGCCTAAAAATATGCAACACTTTTTGATTGTATTTTTTAATCTTTAAATTTTGTTCAATTTTCCTTTTTTCAAAACACAATAATTCCCATTCAATAAAATATTATTTTTTATTGTCCAAAACACAAAAAAAAAACCATCCGACTTGACAATATAAAAAACACTTAATGTCAACTTTCAAGTTAAAAATTGTAATAAAAATACAAAATTTATGAAAATCGTGAATATAAAAATCGATTTTATTACATATTTTTATTGCAACCCATTCACAGATAACAAGATGAACTAAAAAAATTACAAAACCATATTTAAAAAAGAAAGACATAATCTGGTTGACATGATAGGAGTCTAAAATTTAAGAGAAGTCTATTTAAGATTAAACAAAAAAAATACAAAATACGACAGACAAAATCAGTGGCAAGTTTTGAAAATCATACAACAGGCAGATAAGATGACAATGGTGGTGTGTCTGTTTTTTTTCTTTTGGTGATGTCAACTTTAAACACGAGTCAATAATGAAAGTGATATTCTGTGTTTTTGAGTTTTTTTTTTTTTTTTTTGGTCAGTGGACAAAAAGTATCAAATGTCATATCCAGACTAAAACGATGGTTAAGATAAATATATAAAAAATAAATATATACACTTAAATAAGTAAGTTAGTGAAAACAGATGCAAAACCTTTTATATCCCAATTGACAGTTTTTGTACTAATTTTTAGTACAACATCATTTTAAGTAAACATTTTTCCTATTCTCTATTTACAATTTATAAAATTTTTTTTTGTTACTAATTTTCGTTGCTGAATTCCGATTCGTTTTGTTTGCTAAAACTAGCAAAAATGTTTACAAATTTTATTTTTCCAATTGCAACATTTTTATAATCTTAAATAAAACAAGTGCTAAAGGATACACAGAAAAAAATATTTTCAATAAAATTTCAACTAAACTTTTGTTTGATTTCCAACTCACGTTCAATTAAAAGCTAAATAATATCTATTAAATGTTAAATTGAAAATGAATTTGGTGCACACATAATGTCCAGTTTGACAACAAAGTAAAAAAAAAATTAAAAATCCAACATTGAAAAAATCGCCAAAATTGAAAAAAAATCTATAAAATTGAAAAAAAAAAAATAAAATAAAAAATCTCTAAAATTTAACAAAATTTAAAAATAATAAAATAAATATTCAAAATTAAAAAAAAAAATCAACAAGATTAACAAAAATTGTAGGGGGATTTTGAATAATTTTTAATTTTTTTTGTGTTCTTTTTCGAAATTTTGGCGATGTTTTCAAACAAGCCATTTTGTAAATTTTGTCGATTTTTTGCAATTGAAGCGAATTTTTTTTGTAATTTTTGATTCGTTTTCCAATTTTAGGGATTTTTAAAATTTGATTTTTTTTGTTTTTGCAATTTTGGCGATATCTTTAAATTTTGGAGATTTTTTTTCAAACATAACCGGTTTTGTTTATTTGTGCAATTTTTTTTAATTGAAGTGTTTTTTTTTTTTGTTTTGGGGAAATTTGTTTGTAAATTTTTTCGATTTTTTTGCAATTGAAGCGATTTTTTTTTTTCATTTTTGATTCTTTTTTTTCAATTTTAGAAATTTTTTAATTTTTTTTTTATTTTTTGCAATTTTGGCGATATCTTTAAATTTTGAAGATTTTTTTTCCATTTTTTTTGTTTACTTGTGCAATTTTTTTAATTCAAGTGTTTTTTTTTTTGTTTTGGGGAATTTAAAAAAATCAACAAGATTAACAAAAATTGCCATAATATAAAAAGAGATTGGTCGGGGGATTTTGAATTATGTTTAAATTTTTTTGTGTTCTTTTTTAAAATTTTGGCGATGTTTTCAAACAAGCCAGTTTGTAATTTTTGCAATTGAAGCGTTTTTTTTCCTTTTTGATTCTTTTTTTCAATTTTAGAGATTTTTAAATTTTTTTTTTATTTTTTGCAATTTTGGCGATAAATTTAAATTTTGGAGATTTTTTTCAAACATAACATGTTTTGTTTATTTGTGCATTTTTTTTAATTGAAGAGTTTTTTTTTGTTTTTGGGAAATTTTTTGAAACTTTAGCACTTTTGACGATATTTTTCCAATTTTTAGTGGTTTTTTTAATTTTTCAATTGTCCATTTTGCCGATTTTTAAAATTCTGACTATTTTTTCGAATATTAACGATTTTATTTTAATTTAGCGTTGCTTTTTTATAATTTTAGTGAGTTTTTTTTAGTTTTAGTGATTTTTTTTAATTTTAGGGGTTTTAAGTTTTTTAAAACAATTTTGGCATTGTTTCTTTCAATTTAACAATTTTTTTTTAAATTTTAGTGATTTTTTCTATTTTGACGATTTTACTAATTTTGGCGATTTTTTTTCCCAATATTAGCTTTTATTTGAAGTTTAATTTTTATTTTAAATTTTGGTTATTTTTTTAAATTTTTTGTTTTCAAATTTAGTTTTTGTTCTTTAATTTTTTTTATAGCGGTTGTTTCAATTTTAATGACTTATAAACAAATTTTCACTATTTCTTTTTCAAAACTTTGACGATTTTATTTTTTAATTTTTTGTCATTTAAAGATTTTTGTTTGAAATTTTTCTAATTTTTTATACTTTGGCGATTTTTTTTTATGCGATGTTTTCTAATTTAACGATTTTTTATATTTTTTAAATTTTATCGACTTTTTTCGAATTTAACCAATTGTTGGCGGTTTTTTGCAATTTTAATTTTAGTTTTAATAATATCTACTAAAAGTTTGACTGCAATTAAAAACAATATACAAATACATTTTTAATAGATATGAGTAAAATCTTGTAACTTATATCAATTAAATAGTTACAAATTATTTTAATTGATACCATAATCTCCTTAAATCCAAATTCAATTAAAATTTTAAAAATTGAAAAAAAGTATATTAATAGAAACACGATTTTAGTTTTTGTAGTATAAAAAAAATTTACTAATTTATATATATTTTTCTAAATAATTGTCTGATTTCAGCAAATCGATTTCCATATAGAGTTTACTAAAATTTAACTAAATTTTTAACATAATTTTTGTAAAGTTTACTATTTTTTCCTATTACTTTAAGTTTACTAATAATTACACACACATTTTGCAAAACGGTCTGCTGTCCTAAAAATAGTTAACTTGTAATAATCTATAACATTACAGATTTTTCTGGAACTTTTACAGACTTTTTTATTTGAGTGTAGACAATAAATCGGTTAAATTAAAAGGCATCCAATCTGAAGAAAAGTATTTCAGCATCACAAAATTTTTCAATACAGATATGTTTCAGAATTTCGAAATATCTTCTAAATCTTTTTCTCTTCTAAATCATGTTGCACCCCTCTGAAAATTTAAGGGAATGTTTGCTAATATGGACCAACATCTGGTTTTGGGACTATATAAACAAAAAAACTAACAAGAGGAGTCTCTCGATGGGTTCTTTATATAACGATTTTCTAAACAACTCAAAAGGTCCACATTTGGGAACATGTAACAGTAAATTAAGTACTTTTTGGTTTTAAATTTAAAGTAAAATTTATTGGGAAAAATTTATTTTTCCTCCTCCAAGAACAGTTAAAAAACGACTAAAACTTGTGGAAAAATGAAAAAAAAAACACAAAATATATCAATTGTTCACTTAAGCGAACATCATGAAAATTAAATTTTTCATATTTTTTTGTATTTTTCATATTTTTTTGTATTTATTATATTTTTTTGTATTTATCTTTTTTTGGAATCAATTAGTTTTATTAAAATTGTGAATAAAACTCTTACCGTTTGCAAAAATCTGTCTTGGTAAATTCTTTTTAATTTGCTTGTTATTCCCTTTTTATGTTAGTGAAAAAATTATACTTTGTTGCGCTTTTTTGTAACGACACTATACAAGCAGGAAAAAACGTTTTAATTCACGTCGAAACTTTTTTAAAATATAGATAGCTGAAATAAACTTGATGACAGTTGACAGTTTTGCCATATTCATTCAACAACCCAAAAAAAAAACCCTAAGTAGAAAAGCATTACCATATTAGTGGTTATATTAATACATGTTTAATAATGGCTAGTACTTACAAATGTCATTACAATCTCATTAGTTTTATATGGGGATGTTCCTCAAAATAATGACATGTCATTACTACACAATTTACGAAAAATCAAAATATATGTGTTTACCTATATGCTTAGTAGTATGGACAAAAATAATGAGTCTAAAAATAAATAATAAAAAAAAAAATAAATTTAATAAAAAAAATATTTTTTTATTAATTTTTTAAAATAAAATGTGCCCCAAACAGGATTCGAACCTGGGACTCCAGGTTTTCAGACACGCGATCTGCCATCTGAGCTATCTCGCCATGTTATACTTGACAGATAAAAACTTGCTTGCATAAAATGTCAAAAATCAAAAATAAGTAGCTATATATGTACTTTAGAACGGTAGTTTTTTTCAACTTACGATTTTTATCAATTCTTATTGCGATTATTGTAGAACTAGCTGTAAAAGTTAGCTGGTGCGAATTTTCGAAAAATTTGATAGCATTAACCCGTGAGGCTCCTCGTACAAAGTTCTCGATGTTTTAAAATTTTTCTTATATTGCTTTAATTTTAAATTAACTTTGGCATGCTGGATATCGGAATAAAACAAACGCGATTGAAAATCGGTCCACCCGTTAAGGCTGCACAGTGGCAACCGATTTTAAATATCTTGTTCTAAGAAAAAAAGCAGTTTAAGCAAATAGTGCTCATGTAAAATATAGGGCAAGGAGTTTGTTTAACAAGCTGTAACTTTTTTATTTCTGCGTTTTTTTATCCAAAATAAAAATTTATTTTAAAAAATATGTTTTATGATACATCATCTCTAATTTCAGACATAATTATGATCAAATACAGGCATGTTTTGTGTAGTATTTGATTGAAAAATAAAAAAATTCTAAGATGATTTTTAAAAAATTTCTAGAATAGAGGGAAAAGATGTAATTTTTAGTGAAAATCAAATCGCATTAAATCGAAAACCGTCAGTCCGATTTAAAAAGTTTTTAAATATTCGTGTTCAGCAAAAAAAAATTAATACAAAAATTATAAGAAAAATTTTCAAAAATCGAAAACTTTGGTAGCGGAGCGCCACGGGTTAAAGCTATCCGATTTTGCGTCAATTTCTACACGGACGGATCGGGGCTCGGCGGGCGAGTCGGTCTCGGCGTCTACTCCGCGGAGCTCGGTCTGGAACTGGCTCTGAGGCTGCCCGATCACTGTAGCGTTTTTCAGGCTGAGGTGTTGGCGATAGGAGAGATTGCCGCTTGGCTCGGACGGAACGTCCTGTAAACGACGAGCGTTAACATCTTTTCTGACAGTCAGGCCGCGGTAAGGTCCCTGGGGTCAATGTCTCTGACTACGGTAACTGCCCTTAACTGCCGCGCATCCTTGGATGAGATGGCCATGCAGTTCGACATTCGACTCGTGTGGGTCCCGGGGCACAGGGACATACCAGGGAACTGTAGAGCTTGCAAGGCTAGGAACCACCCTGCAAGTTCCTGCGGAATTTGCAGGAGTTGGTGTTCCCCTAGCAACTTGTAAACTGAACAATCAGCTCTACTCCGAAAGGACGACTGACCTTAGGTGGGCTAATGGCGTGGCTTGTGTGGTGACAAGGCACATCTGGCCAGCTCTGGATCTGGGGCGAACGAGGGCGCTCCTGTCGCTTTCCAGGGGGGAAATCTCTGACATGGTGGCGGTGATAACCGGCCACTGTCTTATTGGCAGGCACGCTCGTAGGTTGGGGGTGTTGTCGCATGACTTCTGTAGGAGCTGCGGGGACGAGGAGGAGGAGTAGAGTATTGAGCACTTTCTCTGTTCATGTCCTACGCTGGCGCTACGTAGGAGGGCCTCACTTGGATCGGCGTTCTTTCACGATCTTGGGGATCTTTCAGGTGCTGGTATTCCGCACCTCCTTAGCTTCGTAAGGAGCTCTAACTGGTTCAACGGTGGAGTCTGATCGGTAATCCTTTATTTACCATATTATGATTTATTATGATCATTTATTACCATATTATGATTATTGCAAACATATTATGATTATTTCTACTACAGACTTAAAAGCACGTGTATTTTGTTTAAATTTTTCTTTCATATTTTTTTCTTTAACAATAATTTTTGACGTAATTACAAACAATTAAAAAATAATGCACTTTATTTTATCAATTAATACTAAATTCGTAAATGCCATATAATAAAAAATAGCTTTATTTAAGGGGTGCTCGACAATTAAACTTTTGCCTAGACTTTGAGGGTAGACCGGGTTGAGACTACAACTTATTCCTTCTACCACAAAACAAATCACCATTACAATTAACACCACTACGTGTTTGTCTAGTTTTAATGTCTTTTTGTTTAATATTATTTAATTTATTATGGTTGACTGTTTCTCACAATTTCTTTTCACAAAATCTCAAACAAGAATGAAACTAAAAGAGCGAAGACGCTCATAAAAAAAACCGACTGATCATCTTATAGTTGGCGCAACTAGAGGAATATGATAATAAATGCTACATAATATGATAACTGTAAAGAAAAGAGCAATTTTTACTAGAATATTATGAAAGCAACCATATTAATGGTGAACTATGATTTATTCAACAATAATTTAATTAAAAGAACCATTTATGACTGTAGAAAACATAGTTTTGTGGCCGCAATCATAGTGCAACCATATTTTTCTCTGCTTGTACTGTTTCTACATTGGGAACGATCGGTCCACTTTAGCGAACAGATGACATTAGCGAACATTTCCTTATTTTAAAATCGTATATAAATTCTCAATTTTATACAAAAATGCTGAAATGCATTTCTGTAAAATAAAAAAATTTAAATACTTGTTAAGATATCAAAGATAATTTTTATTTTCATAAATAAAGGTCTTCTAAAGTTGACATTAAATCAACACGTTAAAATAAACCACAGGGAAGCCTAATTAAAACCGTAGGGGTCTTTAATGCGTTCTTAATAAAAAAAAACTTGGCTTATAAAGACAATTACTAAAATATTGTAGTTTATGGAAAATTTAATATGTAAATAAAAGTGAAAACTTGTTTTAATTGGCTGTTATTTAAAATGTAACAAAAGTGTTTAAAGAGGAAACCCTATTAAAGAGTTCTCAGATTAAATTACAAACATTTTTCATAAGACCACATTTTGTTAACTTTTTTTTCAAAATATTTTGTGTTTTTTCCAAAACCAACCTCAAATAACCTTATTTATATTTATTTTTATGTATTTACATGTTATTGGGCAATTGTTGTAAATTTTATATTAACAAGATTTTTCATTAAAGGAGATACAAATAAATTGTGTTTCTTTACGTGCCAAAAGTCACATATTCTACATTGAGTCGGTTAAATTGTCTTTGTAGATTTTTTTTAATGCTGTTTCGTCTTGTTAGCAACATTGTTTATTTTGTGGTTTTCTTACATGTTTGAAAAAATAAATTCTTGATCAAACATTATTTCGAACTTAAAAGTTATAAAGAACACTCCACCGCACAGGGAAATACAGTTAGTTTGATATTTCGTTTGTAACTGCACAAAATATGGGCTTGCAAGCATTTTAAATAAATATTTTTTCAAACCCTGTTTCATGCAGATCGATCCAGCGATGTCTGTCTATTAAATAGGCTATCATGCCCCGAAAAGTGGAAGGAGTTCCTGAAATTTTAAGTGAAATTGTTGTATATATATAAATAATCGATACCGGTTAACGGCTACAATTTTTTGACCGCAAATTTAAAAGAAATCCAGGTTTTCATACGTTTTAGTAACGGGAGCTTTTAAAAAATTTCAACACACCTTTCAGATGATGCACGCAGAAAAAAAAGCATCATATAATGATAGTTTTAGAGCATCATGTTATGATTACAATCATAATATGATAGTAGCAATCATATTATGATTCTAAATGACGATAAAATCATCCTCGGTAATCATAATATGATCAGCCAAAATCATGTACATGATAATTAGGATTATAACATGATAATTTTGTGTCCACAATCATGTTCAATCATATTTTTTCTTTGCGTGTAGCAAGGAATATATAAAGGAGGAAGAATAATCGTAGCGTTTGTCGAGATGTTTTGTGGCTTGTGGAGGTTCTGTGCTTGTTCTTTCTCTGCAGCTACAGTGTTTCTGATATTGTTGTGGAAAGTTGAAGTTACTATTGATATTTAAGTATTAGCGTTTGTAGATACCAGTACAAAAATAAATCATGGCAAAAAATTTGTTTAATTAAATAAATATTCTGGTCACGTTGGTGTTCGAACCTGAGGTCTGTGGTTGTAATAAATATTCTGGTCACGTTGGTGTTCGAACCTGAGGTCTGTGGTTGTTAGGCGAGAACACTACTGAGCTATCGTCATATATAATAATGCGTTGCTTATAATGCAAATGAATTGTGCTTCGAGTTATTGATGTTGAAAATATATACCTTATCCTCATGCTTATAAAAAATCACAAAGTAATGTGTCTAAATATAGATTTAAAAAAATATTTTTAATATTACCTTACTTTTGTATTTCATGCATTATGTAATTGATGATCATTACGTCATCATTTGATGTTCTGAAATAATGTTAAAGGTAATGATGTATCATTACAAGGTAATCCATGAGTTTCCAATTATTTGTAACGCAGGTAAGGTAAGGAGTATACATTACAAGGCAATACATTCATATATCGCACCCATAACCAAAGTTTTCCTGGGCATAAGTACTTGTTTTTATCATTATTTTAAATATATTTAGACTCATTAATTTTGTACATCTAGTAAGTACATATATAACTACTTATTTTTGACTTTATGTAAGCACACAAGTCATTTATGTTTTTATCTTTCAAGTATAACATGTCGAGATAGCCCAGATGGTCCATACTGGTAACCACATATTTTTCTTTTTTTTGTAAGGTGTTTAGTAATGATATGCCATTAGTTTGCACGACATCCCCATATAAAAGTAATGACATTTGTAATGTACTTGTAAGTACTTGCCATTACCAAATATGTACTTATATAGCCACTTATATGGTAATGCTTTTTTGAGCTTTGATGTCGAGATAGCTCAGATGGTAGATCGGTTGGCTGACAACCTGGAGTTCCCGGTTCGAAACCCGTAAAGCTACATTTTATTAAAAAACAAATTTTGAATAAAAAAATTTTTTTTTTAAATAAATTTAGTTTTTTTAAAAATAAATTTTTCGACTCATTATTTTTGTATAACATGTCGAGATAGCCCATATGGTCCATACTGGTAACCACATATTTTTCTATTTTTTGTAAGGTGTTTAGTAATGCTATTCCATTATTTTACGCAACACCCCCATATAAAAGTAATGACATTTGTAATGACAATTGTAAGTACTTGCCATTACCAAATATGTACTTATATAGCTACTTATATGGTAATGCTTTTCTGAACTTTGATGTCGAGATAGCTCAGATGGTAGATCGGTTGGCTGACAATCTGGAGTTTCTGGTTCGAAAACCGTGAAGGCACATTTTATTAAAAAACAAATTTTGAATAAAAAAAAATTTTTTTAATAAATTTAGTTTTTTTAAAAATAAATTTTTAGACTCATTATTTTTGTCCATACTAGTAAGCACATATTTTTTGTTTTTGCGTAAGGTGTTTAGTAATGATATATATCATTATTTTGCACGATATCTCCATATAAATTTAATGAGATTTGTAATGACAATTGTTAGTACTTGCCATTACCAAATAAGCTCTTATATAACCACTTAATGGTGGTAATGCTTTTCTACACTGGCTTGGTAATAGACAGTATACTCGTACGAAACATAAACGAATTTAAATGACCTAGGTCAGATTTTGGGCGATATATCATGGAATGGAATATATTTTAATTTTGTTACGATTTTTATAATAAAATAAGGAATCACACTTTGTTGCACACCACAAAAGTTATTTGTTTTGAACTTAACAAGATTTATGACAAAGTTTTTACCAAAAGCTGTGAAAGGGTATCATCCTGTGATTTTGATATATTTTTTTTTTTGTTTTTTGAAAATACAAAAAGAACCCTTGTTTATTGTCATCTTTTGCAAATGTCAGTAAATCTTTGATGTTTGAACAATACTTTGCAAAAACTGAAAACATTTTGAAATTCACACCATTCCAACATATAAGAGAACAAATCAATTGACAGTTTTATTATTGTAGACCAAGATCGTTTTCGTTGGAAATGACAACACAAAAAATATTCAACAAATATTTTATAAATTATTTCTGCTTAAAAAGATTAAAATCATTTGATTATTCCAACACTTTTCTTCACACCTTATTTAACAAAAAAAAAACAAAGTTTTGGGTTAAATAAGATCAAAACAATGGTAGCAACTTTAAAAGAAGAATGCCGCTTAAAACCTCTATAAGTAAAAAGACAAAGACTTAAGTGTTGGAACCGCCTGCTGAGCTTACAATACGTGCACACACGCATACTTTGACAGACAGTGCATGCAGGTCGGTCAGTTAATGAAAATCATTTGGTTGGTGGTTAAGTTGTGGTCAAGTCAGTCATTAAATTTTTCCGCTAACATATCTCAGTAAAAGAAGACGAGACAACAATAACCAGTGGCAGTTGGATATTCAACCATTTTTATGTAATTTTGATGATAGTTTGTGTTTAAATAATCTTGACGTTTATTAAATGGCAGTTGAAATTAAAATAATCACCTTCATTAGTATAAAATAAATGAAAAAGGGGGGTTTACACTGCATAGTATAGAAATGTTAAGATTAATTTTATGAACAATTCATTAATTAAAGTTTTGTTTTTTTATTGTATATTAGCGCTTTATTTTCTCTAGACAAGAACTCATTTAACAGGTTATTATTTAGATACCCAGCAATACTTTTTAACAATACTTTTTAATTATTACTCAGAAAAAAATTATTGTCAATAAAATTTGTATAACCTATTGAAAAAAGAAATGCAAAATTTATAAAAGTTAAAATTTCAAAAATCACCAAAACTTAAAAAAAAATCGTCAACATTTTAAAAAAAATCGTCAACATTTAAAAAATCGCCGAAATTAAAAAAAAAAATGCCAACATTAAAAACAAAACCGCCAAAATTAAAATTTTTTAAATTAAAAAAATCGCCAAAATTTTAAGGCAATCGCCAGATTGAAAAAATTGACAATATTGAAAAAAAAAAAATATCTTAAATTAAAAAAATCCGAAATTGAAAAAATCATCGATATCCCAGCCAAACTACACATTACCATATAATGGGTAAATTAATGTATCGACATAGAGCTCCACGCATTACAATGTATCCTACTTCACTGATGAATTTTACAGTCGATGAGCCTACAAGTAATGGGTGGACTCTTTACCTAGTAGGTGGTAAAATAACTGGTTACTTATACACACAGAGAATTATTTAGTTAGAATGCTTCTAAATTATTATTTAAAAAAACTTCAGGAAGCAAATGGGAAACCAGAGTTATTAAGTTGCAGATTTTACTCAAAACTTAGTGAACATTCATTCGTAGGAGGTATACAAAATGTAGTTCCAAAGTAGTACGTTTATGATTGCGTATCTTTGATACAGGTACAAAAGACAATCAGTTTGAGCTAAACAATCCGATATAAACATACAAATTTGTCAAGGCCGTGACACAACCATTGAAATTCAAGATACACGCAGGATAAATCAAAAAGCGGGATTAATTCAGGAGCCACTTTTGGTACAAGCATGGTGAATTGTAATATTAATAATTATACAATGAAAATGAAAATTATTCAAGTTCGAGGCCATACTCTATATTTTTTCATTAAGATATTGTCCTAACAAATAATCTATAGAGTTTTTTGTTTTCAAATTTATTATTTGACCCTTTCAGGAATGTGTTGATAGATCTATTTCGGGAATTTTCTAGGTTCCCATCATCAGAACACGTTTTGAAAGCGGTAACAATCCCATGCCAAACATCAAACATTCATATGAACTAGTTAACTCACTACATGAGAACTAATATACATATGAGTTTGAAGTTAAAGATTATAACTATTGATCAAAAAATAAATTGAAAACTTGTTTGATGTGCAAGGTCCACCTCTGGTGGATATTCAATACACGTTTTTGTTTTCTCTCCTTTTTATATTTTATTTAGTTTGTAAACAAAACAGGGGAAGTAAACTAGGCGGTACTTTGCCTTTCAAAACGTGTTCTGATGATGGGAACCTAGAAAATTCCCGAAATAGATCTATCAACACATTCCTGAAAGGGTCAAATAATAAATTTAAAACAAAAAACTCTAGATTATTTGTTAGGACAATATCCTAATGAAAAAATATAGAGTATGGTCTCGAACTTGAATAATTTTCATTTTCATTGCACAATTAAAGGTCGAAAAAAAAACATAATTTTTATTTTTAATAAAAATTATAACAAACATTAATAATTGTATTCCTTACCCAAACCACTTAAAAGTATATAGACTCTTTATTTTAATGAAAGTAAAATGCATTCATTGCATCATTGATAATGTATCTAAAGGAATATAACATATAGTTAGGCTCTAAAGAAGTTGCTGAAGATTCCGAAACTTTTTATTTGTAGAAAACTCACTTGATTTTAAACTACGTTTCTTATTGCAAATCATTAAATTTTTAGAGCTGTTTTTGAATAAGAATATTTTAAGTGCAAAATATATAAAAAATATCCTCAGAATTCTAAAAATTGTTCTATAGCAAAACATAAGAAAACAGCCCCTAACAAATACCAAATTTATCTAAAAATTTTTCTATTAAAATAATAAAATGGTTTTTATCTAGAGATTTTTTTTTTTAAACCTACAGACTTTAATGCTGTTTTCTTATAAAAAAATGCAGATTTCGACGTCGAAATATCAAAATTTTTCGCTCCAAAATATTATGTTTATAAAGAAAAAAATAATCATTGAAGAGCTTGCTATTTGAATTAGCCAAAGCGTGACAGTATTTCTTCTTAAAATTCTCCTAAATATGTTTTTTATTTTCTATAGGAAAACACCACCAAATCAATTTTTATGAAAACTAATGCGTCTATAAATAGATTTTAATTAAAAAAAATATAAAAAAATTATTACAAATATTTTTTAAAATTAAATAAATAGCAACTGAGCTATCGTCACGTACAATAATTGGTTGCTTAACACTTTAACGAAGAATGGTTGATATATGTTCCAATTTTTTGTTTTTTTTTTTTTTGTATTAGCTACACTTTTAACCGATTATTTCGAGTGTAATTTGTATTACAAAGGATAGGTTTCAGATCATACCAACCACTTGGACCAATATGGTCTCAGCGCCGAATAGGGTGACCCCGCTATTAGACATAGAGTATCAAAATTTTGGTAATTTATGATGCAATCCTTCAAGTTACAAGAAACATTGAGATATTTGGAATTGATTCATTCCAATTCCAATTTCTGACACAATATGGGACATATGAGGCAAAATTAAACTTCATGTCCAGCTTTTTCAAAATCAATTCCAATCAAAGTCAAACTTTTTGTACGTATAGTCCTATTAGAGAAAAAATAAATCGTGGAACAAATACTTTTGATTTTTAAAAAAATGGGCGGGGTGGGCGGTCTCAAAAGTACAAAAAACATGTAGTTTTTTCAGACACCTCTCACTTTCAATACTTATTCTTCTTATCTCAGGTTCTCTAGAAATTTTAAGTCAAACGTATCTGAAAGACTTTTTTAAGGGCTATCGATTGGAATTTTTTTTTTCCGAAAAATTTCAGAACTTGTTCCGAATTTTTGAAATTTAAATTAAAAATTGAGTTATCTCAAAACACCCCATTTTTAATATTTTTTTTAATATTTTTAGAAAAAAGATAACATATTTTTCCATAAATACAGAAATTTTTAGAATGGAGTTGTTTTTAGTTTTCGAGAAAATAGCCATTAAAGTTAGCGCCGTCACCACATTTCAAATACTAGCCGTGTTTGTATGCAACACACTGCCAAACAAGTGCATTCATATTTAATTGGTTTTGCTTTGTTTTTTGTCCGTACACTGATATAAGTGTAACGAAAACATTTTTTGGATTTTCTTTTTCATTTTGTTTTTCTAGGTTATTTTTTTCTTTTTAATTTTTTTTTGTTTTTTTTTTTTTTTTTTGTTTTTTTTTTGTTTTTTTTTGTTTTTTTTTTTCATTTTTGACTATACTTAACAAAAAAATTCATTAATATTTAAAAAAGTTTGCCAAAAAAATAGAGTATGCATAAAGACAATTGTACTTGTAGAGAAAATAAGTTAAAATAAAAAAAAAAAATATTTGATTTTTTAATGTTTTCAGTTAGAATATTTGTTAAAAATCTTTTTGTTTTAAGTTTCATTGGTTATGTTTTCTTATTATTTTTCCGTTTGAAACTTTAAATGAAAAAAAATCTTATGTAATTAATTAAAGTAGTAGTTAGGTTGTCTCTGAGATGGTTTAAAACCCACTATACATTAAAAATTATTTTTTTATTTTAGGGAAAATATCAAAGTTTTCGTCACTAGAATTTTTTTTTAATTTCAGTTGTCCATTATATGGAAGAAAACTGTGATACATTAATGTACCAGGTATGGCTATGGCGTTTTCGAATCTTGTCTTTATAAGTTCATTGTTTTTATCTTGATTTTCATTTTTGCATAGAAAAACATTAGTTTCCTTTAAATGATTTTTCGACCAAGTGTAAAGTTGTTCAACATTAAGGATATGGTCTTTTGATGACATTTGTAGGCTTGCTCTTGCTGCACCTCTTTTTAGATTAGCTCCTATGCCATCGCAAGCTCCTTTTCCATGGGCTGTAGCATGGAAATGCCACTCTGCAGGAATTTGGAAATCTTGTTCGTGGTGGAGGAGATTTGCAAAACTGCTCTTGTTTTTAAAGTGCTGGCTCGCACATCGGTAAAATAGTAAATTTTTTTAACATCAAAGTTAGTTTTTAAAAAATTTATAATAACTTTTTGGTATTCGTATACAGCTTGAGTATCATGTTTTAAATTGTCAGAAATAATTGCAATACTTTTGTGTTTTATTTCTTGGTTTTCTTTATAATAGGCGACTACAGTAAACACTGTAGCTTGGTCGTTATTCCAGTGAAAAGATTGAGTTGAGTTTTGAGCCACGAAAGCATAGTTCTCTGCAAAATCTAAGCAAACCAAAAACTCACCAGGCAATAAATTTTCTTTTTGATTTTTGAAGAAAGTGGACTGCTTTTTTGCAATAAAATCGTGTGTTTTTAACTTTTGTACTCTTCTACAAAACTCTTTTACATATTCATCAACATTCATCACCACAGTTTGTAAATCGCATCTATCAGTTTGCAACCATGATGAAAATTTAACTATATCAATGTTTTTTTCATTAAACATTTTTGTCAATATATTTTTTAAAACCGTTGTACCGGGACATTCCTTACAATTTTTTTGTTAAGTATAGTCAAAAAAAAAAACAAAAAAAAAACAAAAAAAAAAACAAAAAAAAAATTAAAAAGAAAAAAATAACCTAGAAAAACAAAATGAAAAAGAAAATCCAAAAAATGTTTTCGTTACACTTATATCAGTGTACGGACAAAAAACAAAGCAAAACCAATTAAATATGAATGCACTTGTTTGGCAGTGTGTTGCATACAAACACGGCTAGTATTTGAAATGTGGTGACGGCGCTAACTTTAATGGCTATTTTCTCGAAAACTAAAAACAACTCCATTCTAAAAATTTCTGTATTTATGGAAAAATATGTTATCTTTTTTCTAAAAATATTAAAAAAAATATTAAAAATGGGGTGTTTTGAGATAACTCAATTTTTAATTTAAATTTCAAAAATTCGGAACAAGTTCTGAAATTTTTCGGAAAAAAAAAATTCCAATCGATAGCCCTTAAAAAAGTCTTTCAGATACGTTTGACTTAAAATTTCTAGAGAACCTGAGATAAGAAGAATAAGTATTGAAAGTGAGAGGTGTCTGAAAAAACTACATGTTTTTTGTACTTTTGAGACCGCCCACCCCGCCCATTTTTTTAAAAATCAAAAGTATTTGTTCCACGATTTATTTTTCTCTAATAGGACTATACGTACAAAAAGTTTGACTTTGATTGGAATTGATTTTGAAAAAGCTGGACATGAAGTTTAATTTTGCCTCATATATATCCCATTGGTCGTCAAAGGTAAAAAATGAGGTTTAGTTCGGTTTGTTTACTCTTTTGTGTGTAAAGAAATTTTTGTTTGATTTGATTTATAATTTATATTTATATTTATATATTTTTATCTCCTGATTCCAAATTTTTCTATCCCTTAACAATTTTGAAATATCGCATACAAAATATATTTTAGGACTACAGTCAAAACTAGACTTACGACACAATCTATTTTTGTTCAGTATTAGTGTTTAGTATAGCAAAATATTTAAAAAACACTTGCCATATATGACGTAAACAAGATAATAGAAATAAAACTCGACACGTTTTTCGCTACTACTTGGGTAAGGTATTTGTTCAATAATTTGGGACGTTGATGACCGATGGGATATACATATATGTTGCATGGATTTTTTCATTGAAGGATTTGGAAAAAATATTTTTGACGACACTTTTGTTTAAACATGTTTGGTCGATAAACACGAATCCGCAGAAAAAAATTTAAATTTTTCAGCAGTTTAAGTTCGGTCCAGAAAGGGTTAAAATGTAAATAAATTGTTTTGTTTCGAGTTTTCGTTCGCGATGTTAAAAATATACACTTTACACTCTTTCTTACAAAAAATCACTAAGTAATGTGTCTATAGATACTCCAAAAAATATTTTAAATATAACTTTACGTTTATTTTTCATGCATTATGCAATTGCTGATCGGTAAGTCATTATTTTATGTTTAGTAATAATGTCAAGGGTAATGACATATTCTTACAAGATAACCCATGCGTGTACCCATGAATGTTGAATGTAAATACACCTTACATTACAACGTAATGTATTATGTACACAACCATTGGTAACGCATTACTCTTTGCTTCGAAATAATGCTGAAGTTAGATGAATTTTTTTGAGTGCAGTTTTCGAGAAAAACGCGATCTAAAAATCCATAAAACCAAGTCGAAATTTAGTTCCAGTCTTGGAGTGTTTAGACAAATGGGGGAAACATTTTTTCTCTACCTCTATTAGGTTTCGAGATATCAATGCTTTAAATTTTATTAAGGCGATTTTTTAAATTTTAGCTATTATTTTTAATTTTTAAGATTTTCACTTCTACCGATTTGTTTTTAAATTTTGGTGATTTTTTAAATGTTTGGCTGTAATCATAGACAAATCCTTGCTCCTTGCTGATATTAGCAATTTTTCTGCAAGGCTCCTCCCAGCTAAAATGTTGCTGACTTTACTGGTGGGGTGCAATAACGCCTTACGAAATAAGGCCTTTAAGGCTTTATTTCACTTCCAATTGAGAAATAAGGCCTTTATTGCGAAAAGGGCTTTATTGCACTTTGAAAGTGACATAAGGCCTTTATTGAAATTTAGCCAATGGTGCAATAAAGCCTTTATTTTGTATTTTTTGATTCTTTTGTTACACTGTTCAGTTTTTCTGCGTGGCGGCCTGCGGCCGATCTTATGGGTTTTCTCCTCCATAGGACGCGGCAGGTGGCTTCGCTGAATACAGTTTTCCTGCGCGCGTCTCATTATCTTCCCTAGTGTGACGCGCGCAGGGAAACTTTATTCAGCGAAGCCACCTGCCGCGTCCCATGGAGGAGAAAACCCCTAAGAGCGGCCGCAGGCCGCCACGCAGAAAAACTTTATAAAGCAAAGATTTTCAATATTGTTGCAGTTAAATTTTTTGTTGAATTATTAATGTTCTATTAATTATTGCTTATCATCATATTTGCAAAAATGTGTAATGATTAAAGTGATTTTTTTTCATTTTGGTGGGATTTATTTCGTTTCCAGAAGTGGGATTAATTATTAATGTTCTATTAATTTTTGTTAATATGAAATTTTTTTATAATTGTTCAATAAAATATAAGAAGAATAAGAATAAGAAATTTTATTGCTTCATTTAAAAAAAAATTTAAGTGAAATAAGACCTTTACGGCTTTATTTCACTTTTTAAGTGCAATAAAACCTTTTTGGAAATAAAGGCCTTATTTCACTTTCCATTGAGAAATAAAGCCTTTAAGGCCGTATTTCGTAAGGCGTTATTGCACCCCATCGACTTTACTGACTTTTTTTTTAGAATAGTTTTCGAGAACCAACCAAACCAAACCAACCAAATCGAAATTTAGTTACAGTCTTGGAGTAATGTTTGAGTGTTTTGACACGTGAAGAAATTTTTTTTCTCTAGCTCTATTAGGTTTCCATGCTTTACATTTTGTTTAGGCGATTTTTTAAATGTTAACTTTTTTTTCACTTCTAGCGATTTGTTTTTAAATTTTGGTGATTTTTTAAATTTTTTTCTATAACCAGAGACGAATCGAGATAACTTTCTGAAATTTTTCACAAATGTAGAGGATTGTACAATAATACGCATATATTTTTAAGAATTAAAAAAAAAATGCGCATTTCGATATAATCCATGCGTAAAGATACGAAAAAATATCAAAATAACAAAAACTTTCGTAAAATACACGAAAATTAGTTTATTTTACAAAAAATTTCGTTGTTTAGGCATTTTTTTCGTATTTTTAGCATGGATTTTTATGTGTGTGGCGATTTAAACTCAAGACAACAATAAATGGCCTTTGGTATCCCAGCAAAAACTTTCATTGGTTATTAGGGTGAGATCAAGCCATGTTTTAAAACCCGGTTTCAAGCGGGTTTTTGTGCGTTATGATGAATTTCATATTAAAACCTATAAAAAAGGCACATTTGAACCCGACCCACTATGCTTTGTCCCATAGACAAAAATCAAAAAAAAATTTTTGTCTCAAATTGTTTTTAAATACAGATTTTTTGAAAGATAATAAGGTATCTCAAATAAATGTTAACAAAAAAAATTTTTCTGATTGCTTTTGCCACCACGAGAGGGCGTTAAAAGCAGATAATTTCTTCCAAAAATTACTTAACAGAAAAATGAGTTTTAGTTGTTTCACAAAAATAATTCTGAAAAATTCATTTTTTTAAAAAGTCGCTCGAAATTTGGTTTTCAAGTACTTTGATATATTTGCAGTTAAATTAAAATTTATAATTTAGTATTTTTTTACAAAATAACTTTTTTTATTGCTCTGAAAAACACATTTTTTTTGTTGAAAATCCAAAAATTACTTAAGTTTGATGGAGTATAAAAAAAAATTATATAAAATTAGATATTTTTTTTTTTCTGTTTTTGTAAGTTTATACTCTTAGCTAAGAGGGTATTCAAAAATTAGTGCCTATTTTTTACCACAACTTAAAAAAAAATGCGTTTTTTGAAATGCCTAGTTTTATGATTTTTACTCAAATATCAGGCATTTAAGAGTGTTTAATATCATTGCGCAACACAATTTTATATTTTACATGTTAAAAAATAAAAAAATTTAATTATATCATTAGTAGACCAAAACCACTGAAGTATTTTCAAAATTTAGCTCGAGTTTTTTTTTATGGCCCACTGAAGTTTTTAAATTTTTTTTAAAGGCGTTTTGAGTAAGTCAAAAAAAATGTATTAAATCTAATACAAGGCTAATAGATGATTTTAATAAAATTTGATGACGGTTCTTTTCATAGAACTAATTAACCCTCTATCTGCCATTTTTAGGGGTCATTTCAGCCCCTCCTCATGGAACACCACTAACACGTTTAACATTTAAGATAAACTCGGACACCCAAAATTTGTTGCACAGTGTATGCAACTGTAGCTTCATGTTATGTAAAATATCTCATTAATAATTAGTTAGATCCAATTAAACTATAAATTAGATTCTGTTTCATATTTAAATTACTATTTTAAAGTGTAAGTTGCGATTGACTTCGATTTTAAAGTTTTTTTTGTTTCATATTTTTGTTTTGCTTTATCATATTATTTGCCGTTATTTATATTTTTCAAATTAGAGATGATAGCGTGACACATTTGTTTTGAAGTTACAATACACGCGTGTGATAGTAACTATATTCCAGCAGCGCTAATACGACCATATATTAAATTTTCGGAAATGCGAGAGAAATTTTTATTTTCTATAAAAGTTTCAATTGTATAAAAACCGTAAGTGTTACAAATTTAATTGCCTTTAACATAAGTGATCGTGAGTGCTAGTGGATGAAAATACTAACGGGTCCATCTCTATTTGTAATGTAAACAAGGTTTAAAAAATAAATTTATAAATTAATGTAACTAATCTGTGGTGATGGCAAATATTTAAAAAAAATTCCGATATAATTGATTGTTGGATAGCAGCATCCTCAAACAATAAAATATCAGAGGTGTATAAATATGTAAAACATAAGATAGGCGATTCATATTTTAACAAAAAAAACTTAATACAAAGTATTCAGTTTTTAATAGTAAAGTGAATAAGTTATGGAGAGAAAGCAGATATAATTTCAATTTTTTTATCAAAATATATCGCACTTAATCAACAGGAGGGTATTAACTCAAAATGTTCTGTAGAAGCAAAACAATTTTAAATTTAATATTAAAGGCACATGAAAAAGAATTTTTAAACCAACCATTTCATTATCAAAAAGTAGGCAAAATGGCACGATATTTTTACAGCGGATATGAATACTACTCGTCAATTTTTTTCGAAAAGTGGAAAAATAAAAATTTTGATGGAAGTGCGATATGATTTTTTCATAATTTTTTAATGACGTTTACATTGCTAGTTTTCCTCTTTAATTTTTTCATTTATGTTATCTTTCAAATATCCTTATAGTTTTATTTTTGCAAGAGCATTTTAACCGGTTTATCCTATTTTTCAATAAATGATGTTTTTGTATTTTCCACATTGATAATCCGATTCTACCCAAATTTGGCACAAATGTATATCTTGCAATTATCAATTTACATACCAAAATTTATTACGATCAGACAATTTTTTTAGCAATGGTAGCGTTTTTAAGAAAAAGGATATATAGCAGGAAATTTAGTCCTTAGTCCGATTTAAATAAAAATTTACACACACGTTGCTAGTTGCATGTGTATCAGCATGACCACTCTTTGTAATTTTGTGGGCATTATTGAAGCTAAAATTATATTTTTCAATTTCAGGACACATGGGAGGTAGGCGTGTCCTAGGGCCGATTTTTCCAAAAATTCTTATTTTTCTTAACTAAGCTATTTTATGCTAGTGTACCAAATTTCAAAAATATCTGACTACTCCTTCTATTTTTGTCCCTTCGTTATATGGGAACGAAGCACTGTGCGACCCTCTCAGAATTGGATGAAATTTTGCATACAGCTACCCAGCAAAAATTTTTCAAAAAGGTAAGCGGGTTTGTAATCAAGCATTTTGGGCAGAACGCATTCCATACTAGATTACCTACTCGATTCTTTTAACAGGGCGTGAGACTAAAATAATTGATTCTTTAGAATTGATTATTTTTTTTACCGAAGAACCATTTACTTTTTATTTTTAAGAACTACATACATTTTTTAATAAAGAAATAGTTCCATTGTAAAACTACGAAGTACTTACACAAAAAATAAATAGTTCCCTAGAAAATATAAGAAGTACTTACATTTAAAAAAAAGAAGTAGTTCCATAAGTAAATTCAACTTTTACTCACACGTGATTCTCCTAGGTCACTCAAATATAACGATCAAAACTCATACGGAAATAAAATCCTAAAAAGTGAAACATCGAAGTGTTATTATAACATGGGTTTGTCATAATTTTGGAGCTATAACCCACGAAAATAAAAATTTTCCAAAAAAGGAACAATTCAAAATTGAAAAACAAAAATATGACTCACGCACAATCACCCTCGAAAATTTTTTTTACATCTCACTCACGATAACGTCAGAAATTTCAACGTAGACTCACAATTTTCTGCTCACGTGCGATTCCCTAATTTATACCTAATCACAGTTTAACAAAATTTAGGCAACATGCAATTTCTGTTTTTAGTATATTTTCCTGCAAATAAAAATTTGTTTGAAAAAATATATGAGATAAATTCTTTAAAATTGTATAACTTCTTTTTTCAAAATTAGGAACTATTTCCAATGACGTCCTTTTATTCAGAAAAAGTATATGATTAATCTTGATTACAAAAGTTAAACATATAAGTTAATAACATTGTTATTTTCTTTTAAGTAAATAATAACTTTGTTATTGAGTTCATGCTTTCTGGTTTAAATTTAAAGAATTGATTACAATACTACTTGCTTTTTTGACTCTATCGTTGGAATGAGTTTGGTATTGCAGTTACTAAATTTGGCAATGAGATATGTAAGCAAGTGTGGACATCACCTTCTTTTTGGAATGTGTAATTTTTTCCTGGGTACATTTTACCTATTCAAACATAACCTCATATTTAGAAATCGCATTTTTGAAAGTATGTGGGCGTGGCATAGTATCGAAGTTTATGAAAAATGACGATAATATGTACTTTCAAAGCTTGCAGATCTTGTAGAAATACAAGAGTATGCAAAACCACAACAACAAAATACATGAAATAAAAATATGCAAGACTTTTATTTATATGCAAGACGAAAACCTATTGCATATTCTGGGTCTTTCAAACCTTTCAAGCTTACAATACATCTTTTAGTTTTGCCGGAAAACAAAAAAAGAACAGAAATATTTACAAAAAAAACATTTAATTTGCGTGTAAAAAAAAAACAACTGATTTTAACACAAATTTTTATCGAAAAACAAACTTAAATAAAAGAAAAATACGATATTAATATAAAAATGGATCTTCTTCCTTAAAGTTGATATTCACACAAAATAACAATAGAGTTAAAAAATCCACTAAGAACGAAGAATAATGCCAACCTTTTTTATTTGAAAAAATCGCTAAAGTCTACTTAAAAATCGCTAGAAAATATATTTTCGTTAGACATTAGCTGTTTTGTCAACATTGAAATGCTCGGGTTGTAAACATACAATACACACAAAAAAAAAAGACGCTCACGCTTTGTAGCATAAAATCATAGTATTAATGCAACCCTTGCATAAATGCTATCAAGAATGAATACCGCTAATAATTATAGCATTGCAAATAAAAACCAAATTCAAACGGTGAAAGACCTCCATAGAAGTTGCTTATGCAGACGCTGACGACTATAACAAAACAAAAAAAGAGCTATTTTCAATGTATAAAAATGCTAAAACTATAACAGGAACTCAAAGCTTCCATTCTTTTATACCTTTAGATGAAACTTCACTAAAAGTTAGCAAATATTCCGAAAGTCAACAGTATGAGCTGCGCAAAAAAATCTAAAAAAAAAATTACCAAGGGTAAGCCCATATTTTGGGGGTCTGAAAAATTTGATAATACGATTCTTGTTCTAATCTATTAGAATTACAAAAAAATCTGTATAACTTTCAAAGTATAGCTAATTTATTCTTTTTTGTCACACAATGATACACTGATAGAATTTTCCTTCATAGTATCAATGAAACGATGTCATTAAAATCGATTCATTGGTTTAATGAAAAATTTCATTAACTGAATGAAAATTCATTAATATTTTTATTTTTTCATTAACATTTTTTATGATTTTTTCATAATTCATAAAAAAAAATTCATTAAATCAATGGAAAAATTTCAAATTTTTTTCATTAAAAATTTTGACTTGTAATAAGAAATTTATTTTTTTCATTTTGAAATAAAAAAAACTGAAAAATTTCTTTTAAACAGAATTAACCAAAACTTTGATATAAATAAATTTTTTAATAAATTTGCCTAGAGCTAACAGTTTTTGACGAATTTGAATAGTTGGTCACTAAATTCCAGGGAATAGATTCTCAAAGAAAAACGATATAGTTTTGTTCAAAACGAGATCTAATTTGTTATCGTGTTGATGATGTTACACAAAATCGTAACAATATTTAACATTTTTAATTCGTAATTTAACTACAAAAAGTGGACTATAATCGTCGATCGTTCTACAGAATTCCAAGCCATATCGATAAAAAATTACATATTTTGTACCGACATATAAGAAAATATGTCATCTTTTAACACAAATTATAAAAAATGTAAAGAGATTTTTTATAAATAAAAACAAATTGTTTTATTACATAGCTGGGATGTATAACGTAATTCAGAATTCATTAGATTTCGAACTTTTTTTTATAAAAATATTTTATAGATCCTATAAAGATCAGACCTTATAATTAATATCAATGAATGATAATTTCTAAATAACCACCAAGTTAATGCTATTCTAAAATAATCATAAAAAGTGCAACTTATTAAATACCAACGAAAATATTTCATACAAACTACGAATTTTATTCATTAAACATATGAAACTTTCATAACGATTAGGCTAGGATTAATGAAAACAATTTCATATACTTTATGAAATTTTCGTTGGGTCAATAAAACCATTCATTTAAATGGATTTAATGAAACACCTTTCATTGACTCAATGAAACGTTTCTTTGGGGACTTTTTTATGAAAAAAATCATTGGATTAATGAAGGAATTCATTAATACTACGCACAAATTTCTATCAGTGTATCAAAATATAAGAAAGTTAACAAGAGATGCATTTACTTAAAAAAACTTTAAAAAAAAGAAAAACATCGTAAATCGTAAATTTACAGAAGTTTCGGAAAAATTTTCTTAAAATTTATTTTTTTGTAAATGTTGTTCATACAAGAGTATTTCTTTTTACATAAACCAATTACTCATATAAAATACTTTAAACATTTTCATAACCTAAAAATTCTTGTTTTTCGGTGTAATTTTCAAATTGTTCCTGTGTTGTGATTTAAAAAAAATAATTATTTAAACGTTTTTAAATAAATCGGATTTTTAATTTAAATAAATTTATAAAAATGATTATTGTTTTTTTTTTGAACACTATCGAAAAAATTTTCTCAAGCAGATTCAAAATGAATAATAATTTTTCAAATAAAAATTAAAAATTCTATTTTTGAGTAAAAAACATTCTATTTCGAGTATAGTTGTATAAAATTTCAAAATCGGTTAAAAGATTTTTTTCCAATTCCAGCAACCGAAAACCGGTTTTCGAAAAGGGTCAAATAATCGATCACACTATTGGTTATATAATGATAATAGATATCCTAGGATATAATAATTCGGCGTCAGCACTACATCATTTCCACTTGTTATTCAGAAAATCACACATCAATTTCAAAAAATACCAATTTTAATTTCAAAATTGCAATTGGTTTTTAAAAAAATACCAAATGTTATTCAGAAACACCAATTGAAACTCCAAAATTGCATTTGTTATTCAAAAAATCACATTTGTTTTTCATAAAATCGCATTTGTTTTTCAGAAAATACCAAATGTAATTCAAACAATGACAATTCAAATTCAGAAAATAGTAAATGATATTCAAAAAATACCATTGGATTTCATTTGCAAATTTTAAATTACATTTGTGATTTTTTGAAAATCAAATACAATTTAGAAATATAATTTGAATAACAATCGGAAATGGTGTAGTTATTTTAAGTTGCTTATAAACAGAAAAAATCTTATTAAAAATTGATTGACAAAATAATAAAATTAATATATTTTTTTAAATTTTTCAAAAAGACAAATAAAATATTGGGGAAGTCTCCACATTACCCTCCTTCCTCGTAATGTTATATAACTGAAAATGTAACTCTATTAATATTTTCAATAAAAGCCGGTTTAAGCCGATCAATCGAAATATTTTTGGGCTTGTTGTGTATTTGAATGGTATAATATTTGCTATTTCTCTCAAGTATCTTGAAGGGACCTTGGTAAGGAGGTTCCAATGTAGGGTAAATGGAATCCGTTCGAAAATTGTATTTATGTCGGTATTTGAACATGTTGCTTCTGGATCTTCTAAGTCCAGTTCAAAATCATAGTTTTCTAAATCTGTGATTTGTAGCTCTTCTAGATATGATTTTAGTCGCATCAGTTTTTCGGCTTTTCGCCCTGTTAAAGTCAATCTCCATTTTCGTAACAAAAACGAAATTTCTTCCGAGGATAGTTCTGATAGTTTCTTTGGCATTCTTTTTATCGGGGTCACCACTTATCGGATTGATATTGATTTAAACGTTGTTTATTTTATTTTTAACAGATCTTTATTTTAAATTCAAAACAAAAAATTCTTATAAAAAAGTGATTGACAACATAATAAAATTAATATATTTTTTTTAAAATTTTTCAAAAAGACAAATAAAATATTGGGCAAGTCTCCACATATACGATAACTAGTTATTTTGGTAACCCCTTATTTTTTATTTATTTTTTTTTGTAATGCAGAGGGTCAGCATGTGTGCAGCGAATATGTAAAACTATGTACTTACAAAACCGACCTCGTCAAACAGAAATAATGAGTTTTGACTACGAGTAGGCATTATAGGTACTGCTTATTAAAAGACTTTCGCCAGCGCAGCGTCGCACTGCTTTAAAAACTGCAAATTCTGTCGTAATTTTTTCACCAGTTTCGAAATATGTAAATACTTTAATATAAATTGGCCCATAACTTTGCCTACCAGATTAAAAATCAACATATAAGCATTCATTTATAAACATATATAAACTTATTCATGCTCATGTATGTAGTCATTCGAAGTCATGCATGTCCATATACCACCACATATGATTCATATATGCTCATAAGAGCTCATACATGTAAACATTACCTCAATTTTCGTTAATGTACGCATAAGACCATGTATGGAAATGTGTGTTTATATATGTAAATATTACCTGAATTTTCTTTAATCCACGCTCATGATCATTTATGACGCCTCATTTGAACAAATATAAATCATTTATGTACACATATGAATCATGTGTAGATGCATGTTTAAATTTATGAAGTATGTGTGCTAAGCCGGGTCGATTTGTAGGGAGGCAAAAAAATCGCTCAACGTTCAAGGAAAATCGTATTCTAGGGATCAAAATAAGAAACTTTGCCGAAGGAACCATACCTCTAAAACGAATTCTGATGTCCCGACTTTTGACCCGTAGTTTAAAATTTTGAAAAATCCCACTTTGACCCATTTAGAGTGCCCCAATCGAATCCAACCCAATCGAATATAATTTATACATTAATCTGCTAGAGCGTCTTCCGGAGAAGAAATAGAGACCCCAATCTTGGAAAGACTCCTCCTACTTTCTGAAATATCTCTATCCCGAGATTTGCACATTTTGCTATAAAAACACGACTAAAAAGGCCCTCTTTCAACTTAAATTTTAACCCCTTAACGGTCACCTAGAATGATGTTTTATGCATTAATCTGCTAGCGTGTCTCCCGGAGAAGAAGTAGCTTCCATAATCTTGGAGAGATTCCTCCTACTTTCTGAAATATCAAAGTGGGCTTTTTCAAAATTTTACCCTACGGGTCAAAAGTCGGCACATCAGAATTCGTTTTAGAGGTATGGTTCCTTCGGCAAAGTTTCTTATTTTGATCCCTAGAATACGATTTTCCTTGAACGTTGAGCGATTTTTAAATCGACCCGCCCTAATGTGTGCTCATGTTTGGATCCATATATGTCTATTTTTAACAGGGGTAGTTACTTTATTGAATAAACTCAAAAACTACTGGGGAATACATTTATTCGATTAATTTAACATTAACGGTTTATTTGTTAATTTTCTTCAATTTAACGTATATTTTTTGTTTTGTTCTCAAAATCAAACCATTTTCAAATACCAAATCCTCCAATTTTGTTATAGGTAAAATTTCAAAATTATTCAATATGGCAACCATTACAGCTTTCATTTCTAAGATGGCAAATTTTTGACCTGAAATGAAAATAAAAAAAAATTATATTGAATAAAAAAAAATTATATTGAATAAAAAAAATTATATTGAATGATAGATTTTTGTGTAAAACTTCCTTCTGACGACTTAAAGAATTTTCCAATGAATCAAATTTTGAGATCGGTTTTCATAAGAGATTTTAAGATTTATTCTTACAAAAACCTCTTAGTTTAAGATGAATTTTTACTTATGGAACATCTGCCCAGGCAGAAAAATACAATCGGCACAGTGTTAACAAAGCGCCGGCGATGGTCGGCGACTGTCGGTTATGCGTTGGTAGAAAGTGGTATTAACAATCTTGACACTATTGTCCTGTTACCCGATTGATAATAGTGGCCAACCGTTGGTTTGAGCGAACTTCCTACAGTTGGCATAACGTTAGTAATTAAACAAATTTTAGATAAAAAGTAATATTGTAAACATTTTTTCAAAATCTGTTTTTAAACTCATTATTTTTCCACTTCCTATAATTACTCAAGGAGACCCGGGTTCAAATTCCATGTGGGAAAATTAAAAAAAAAAAAAATATTTTTACATTAAATTTCGTTTTTTAAAAATTTATTTCTAGATTAATTATTTTTGTCCATACTGGTATCCAATATCCACATATTTTTCTATTTTTTGTAAGGTAATAATGTGTCATTATAATGACATATGTATTGACAATTGTAAGTACTTGTAATGACAATTGTAAGTACTTGTAATGACAATTGTAAGTACTTGTAATGACAATTGTAAGTACTTGTAATGATAATTGTAAGTAATTGTAATGACAATTTTAAGTACTTGTAATGACAATTTTAAGTTCTTGTAATGCCAATTGTAAGTACTTGTAATGACAATTGTAAGTTCTTATATAACCACTTTTATATATAACCTCCTTTTCTACACTGGGTTATTTTCATAAATTTTAACAAACGATTACACTAAAATCTTATGTTTACAATGAAAGGCACACACACGCATGCTTCAGCGGCTTAATATTTCTTTTTCCAGAATTTGTCGCAGGAGTTCAGTAGTAGCTATTCTTTTAAACAAACTTTGTTGGTCCACTGAACGTTTATTTGTGGTTTATCTTATATTTTTATGCATTTTCCAATAATTATGAAAAAAATCGAAAAAGTTTTGGTTGTTTTCAATTTACAACTTTTCTTTTGTTATTTTCTTCTATGGAATTTTAGATCCTGATATAAAATTAATAAAAAAAAAACGTTTGTTTCTTTCTCCGTAGTATTATCAGAACTGTTTATTAAAATGAATTGTTTCTCTATTTATACTATTTATGCTCTACATAATAAATGTGTTATCCTGATAAACAAACACAGGTAGATAATTGTTTATCGGTGCTGTTGTTTTTCCCTAACACATAATTAGATCTTTATTATGTTTCATAAGAAAGGTACTAAAAGATTACAATACTAATCATGGGTTTTTCTCTTATGTGATAACACTTAAAAATATATCTGGTTATTATTATTAATCGTGGGTTTTTTCCTTATGCGATAAGACTTAAAAATACATACCTAGGACAGTTTGTCAGAATACTTAATATAATTATTCAAAAGGGAGTTTTTGCTCGTTCTTAGAGTGAGTTGATATAACACCCCCAGACGAAGATGCTTGCCCGGTTCCCAAAGGGATTGAGGGTAAGTTAATAGTAACTCCATTTTGCCTAATATTCCTATTTCGGATTTTGATATAAATGTAGATACAAATTATGATAATTGTGATTATTACAATAGTAGAGATAGATATATTTTGGATTTTTTCGTGTTGTTTTAACTCTCTGATCATTTTTATATTTTCTATATTTTTATAATGAAGTTGTTCTAAGGTTAATGGTGAGTTACTAGTTGTTATGTTTCTAATTGGATTGGGTATAATTATTGTATTAGAATAGCCTTTCTTGTTATACCATTTATCTAGATAGATTCGACAGTCTTCAATATATATTAAATAGTTTCCATTCAAGGTGAATGGGAATTCATTACATGTGTGATTTACTTTAAAATTTCCATTAATTACTATAATAGCATTAAACCCAATTTCCTTAACATCTGTTAGAGTATTGGTTTCATAATTACAATGCATATGGTTCTTATTAAATAAGTGTTGAATACAATTATCTTTTTCTTCTTTTAGGTTAGATATTTTGTTAGTTTTCTCATAGATTATATTATCTTTCATTAAGTAGTTTCTATTGACTAAGGTTAATTGTTTTTTGTTAAAATTAGGTATTGGTTGTATAACAATCTCCTTATAGTTGTCTTGATTCATGTTAGGTACCTTAATTATAAAAATAATGTTTTTATTTTGGGTCGCAACATCTAATTCGATGTTTTCCATTTTTTCCAATGTAATGCTAAACTCATTAATTTCCTGATCTGTTAGTATGTCCCTGTTTAGTGTTCGCAATTTTGAAGCCAATAGCAATTCTCTGGCTTGTTCAATTAATTTCCCGATATGTTCAATTTCGTATCTGAGGTAACCTTTACGTGAAGCTGCTTTAGTTTGATTGATTAATTCCATCGGATAAGTTTAGAATTAGGTTCTTTAAGACTGGCTAACCATATGAGTGGTTTGTGATCTGTTTGGAGATCGAACTTTCTTCCATATAGGTAATGTCTAAATTGTTTTACGGCCCATACTATGGCTAGTAATTCTTTTTCTATAGTTGAATAGTTGCATTCATGTTTATTTAATGTCCTAGATGCAAATGCTAAGGGTCCGTTTTTTTGAGATAAAACCGCGCCTAATGCATAATTACTTGCATCTGTAGTTAAAATAAAATTTTCATTAAAGTCGGGGTATTTCAGAACCATGTTTGACATTAATATGTTTTTCAATTTTTCGAAAGCTTCTTTATAGTCCTTATCATTTACATTGATAATTGAATCCTTTTTGAGGCGGATTGTTAAAGGCTTAGCTATCTTCGCATAATCAGGTATAAACTTACGGTAATAACCACTGAGTCCGAGGAAACTTTGTATCTCCTTAATGGTTTTCGGAATAGTTTGACGTTTTATGCCGTCTATTTTATGTGGATTAGGGCTTATGCCATCCTTTGTGACAATGTGTCCTAAAAATTCGGTTTCTTTTTTTAAGAAATCTGATTTGTTTAAAGATACTTTGAGGTTTGCTTTCCTCAAGGTTTCAAATATTTTTTCCAAATTATTAATGTGTTCCTGTAGTGAAGTTGAGAAGACCAGAATGTCATCCATGTACACGACGCAGATCCTATTTATATGTTCCCTTAAAACGTTGTTCATCATTCTCTGGAATGTCGCCGGAGCATTTTTCAGTCCAAAAGGCATTCTTACAAATTCAAAATGTCCGTTGTGAGTTGTAAAAGCAGTTTTCTCTCTATCCTTCGGTTCTACTTCTATTTGATAAAATCCTTTAGTTAGATCTAAAGTTGAGAAATAATTTGCCCGTCCTAGTTTATCTAAGACGTCATCAATTCTAGGGATAGGATATTTATCTTCTCTAGTGACTTGGTTTAATTTGCGGTAATCAATGACAATGCGCCACTCTTTGTTACCTTCTTTGTCCTCTTTTTTAGGAACAATCCATATAGGAGCATTATATGGGGAATTACTATGTTTAATGATGCCTTGTTCTAGCATTTCATTCATTTGTTTTTCCACTTCTTCAGTGTGGATAACAGGATATCTATAGGTTTTGCTATAGATTGGTCCGGAAAGTCCAGTATCAATTTTGTGTTTAATCTCATTAGTAAAGGTCAAATCGTCACCTTTGTGATAAAAAACGTCTCCGTGATTCTGAACCAAAATTCTTATCGCCTTTGATTCCTCTGAATTAAGATGGTCTAAGCGTAATAGGTCATTAGTACCTAAATATTCGATATTGAATAGTTCTGGTAGTTGATTTAAAATTTTTGGGAGTATTTCCTCTGAATCTCCTTCATAATACAATGGGAAAGTTTTTCCGTTGATTTTAATCTGTTTCGTCTCGTAATTAATTATGGAGTTATTTTGTTCTAACGTTAGATGTCCTAAAAGACCGTTAAAAAATTCATGGAATTTATAGAGTCCAAAAGTAGTGTCCGAATTTAAAGGGATTTGAATAGTATTTTTGGGAATTGTGCCTTCATGGGTAATATGAAAATTTCCTGAAGCGGTTTTAATGTGAAGGGGGTTATTTAATTTTTTAATGAACTTAGGCGGACATTGGTCTAAATTGAGAAAATTTTCAGTAGATCCTGTGTCAATTAGTACTCTAAGAGTTCTTGTCTGTCCTCTAAGTAAGATATAGGGAAGTCCACGTCGTTTGGGTTGTCCCCCAGAGAGGCTGGTACATGAAAATTTCCTGATTCATAGGTTTCTACAATTTCGTTTTTGTATTGGTCAACATTATTTTTATAATTTGTACACTTACAATTACATTCCATTCTTGGGGTTTGATGATGATTTTGTCTTCTAGTTTGGGCTGTGGTTGTGTCCATTGGTTCTGGTAGTGGTTGTTGAACATAATGTTGTTGTTGTTGTTGGTGAAACCTTTGTTGCCAATTAGGGTTATTACCTCTATGTTGTTGGTTATGCTGAGGGTTATATATCTTTGGTGCCCAATTTCTGTTGAGCTGTTGGTTTGAGTTGCTCTTGGGTTGTCCTTTTTGTTGTTGATTATTTTGATGATTGTTCATTGTTATAGGTTTTCTTTTTTCCTCTGTTAGAAATCCTGATTGGGATAATTCATGGATGGCTTCTTCCATTGTTTTCGGTTTTAAAGCACATAATACCGTCCTCATGTGTACTGGCAATCTTGTCATAAAGATTTTTAAAGCTGTTTGGATATTTCTTGGAACATCTTGAAGGTTTCCTTCTTGTCTGGACTTTTGATTCAGTATTGCTAACTTATGTAATATGAAGTTGTAATATTCGAGGGCATTACCTCGATATTGTGCTGCTCTCAGTTCTTCGTACAATTGATCGGAAGTTTGAAATCCTCCGAAATTAGTTTCTAGCATTGCTTTTATTTCTGTCCAGCTGTTTAAATGTGTATTTATTTCCATTGCTCTTCTAGCTTTTCCAGTTAGTTTTGACTTGATGATGTTTATGCACATTCTTTGAGCTTGTGCGTTATAGGCCAATAGTGTGGGTAAAATATCATCGACGTTGGTACAAAAGGTTGACAAATCTTCTTTTCTACCATCAAATCCTTGTAGTTTTTCCAAATAGTTTAGTGGATTGATGTCAAGCGCTCGTAATTGTCCTCCAGCTGCTGCTGCTGCTGCTAAGTTAGGATTTCCTGCGTTGACTGCCATAATTCGTTATAGATTTTATTTTCAATAAATCTTTTTTTACGAATTTTATACCGTTAGCACTTGATATCCTTAATATTCGTTTAAGGATGTTAGTATGCCGTAGGTTCTTATTTGCAGGGATAACAAAACTAGTTTGTTATCCTACCGACTGCGCCAATTTTAGATCCTGATATAAAATTAATAAAAAAAAAACGTTTGTTTCTTTCTCCGTAGTATTATCAGAACTGTTTATTAAAATGAATTGTTTCTCTATTTATACTATTTATGCTCTACATAATAAATGTGTTATCCTGATAAACAAACACAGGTAGATAATTGTTTATCGGTGCTGTTGTTTTTCCCTAACACATAATTAGATCTTTATTATGTTTCATAAGAAAGGTACTAAAAGATTACAATACTAATCATGGGTTTTTCTCTTATGTGATAACACTTAAAAATATATCTGGTTATTATTATTAATCGTGGGTTTTTTCCTTATGCGATAAGACTTAAAAATACATACCTAGGACAGTTTGTCAGAATACTTAATATAATTATTCAAAAGGGAGTTTTTGCTCGTTCTTAGAGTGAGTTGATATAACAATGGCAATCAAAATTTACTACTGTTTCACAGTGGGGATATATCAGAAAGTTTTGGAAATAATACGGAAATTTCTTACATAGTTTCCGATTCTGATTTTGAACCTTCCAAATCCCTCGGGGGTTTGAAAAATAGGTAACTTTTTACATATAAAATTTTGAGTGTTCGCCATTTTTTGTATCTAATCCGTTTCCACTGAATCGATGCGTATTAAAGAGCTAAATATGAGAAAAATAAGTAAACATTTTTCAAGTGGATCTTCAGTTAACTACCAGCGATTGAAGTTACCGGTTGTAGTGCATTTTGACCAAAAAAGATTCGATTTTTTTTTGTTTGAAATAGGGTTAAAAATTTTCGTAATTTTTAGCTTTCTACTGGAAAAAAAAATACTTTTAAATGCAGAAGTTTTTTAATTTTGATCAAGTTTAAAAAACATAAAGTATAGAAATTGTACTTCGTTTAAATTAAAAAAAAATCCTCTGGTTGGCCAAAATTACTTTACAGAAAATTTAAAAAAAATTTGCCCAGTAATAAGCCCAAAATAACGGAACTCTTGAGCGTTGTTTCAAAAAAATTTTGAAACTTTTTTTTGGTCTAAATGCTCTAAAACCGGTAACTTCAATCGTTGGTAGTGAACATTTTATAAAATTTTTTTTACTTATTTTTCCCATATGCATCGATTGAGTTGTATTCCTTCAAGCAATTCGAAAAAGTGTGCATACTATTCTGAAAAGTCTTTTTTATATAAAACCGATTGTGCGCTCCGGTAGGCTAGTTGGTAGCGTGCTTTCAGTGCGGGGGTCGTGGGTTCGATTCCCATCAGAGGCACTGGTCTGTTTTCGCTACAACGCGCCGAAAGCCATAGTAGCTAGTGCTCGGTTATATGATTATTAATTAATAAAAAAAAATAAAAATATAAAACCGAGTGGTATTAAAAAATTTTTGTTTTGAAGATTTCCTGTTAAGGAGTAACGTTGGAAAGGAAATTCAATGTAGATTACGACATTTTTAAAATGTGTCCCATTTAGCACTCTTGGTGGAACAAAAACTTGGGGAAACCTAATAGGAAGGTTAAGAGTTTCAGTTAATTTCAGTTAATGTTAATTTTTACTTTTCAATAAAATATTTATTAATATACATAATCCAATGATTTTTTTTTACTTAAATAGACTTTTGAGTCAACAATGTGAAATTCATGTGCGAATTTATGATTTGCCTTATTTATGAAAATAAAAACAAATTTTTAAAAATGGTATTTTTAAAATTTGTTGCTGCGGGGATTAAAAGAAACTTAGGTAATAAATTAGGCATATGTTGGAGTATCTACAAACGCTTCCACTACATAATTGCAGGAGTGCACAACTTTTAACAGTGGGTTAAAGTTGATTTGCCTAAAAAATGCGTCAACTTTAGAATCGGCAGTGGGGAAAATTTTTTTTTAACGGAACTCGCTTTTGCATAAAAAGACCTTTCAGAATAATATGCACACTTTATTTGTTCAGAAAGAAAATATTTATCTAGAGGTAAATGAATGTTGGTGCTTTTTAGGGGGCAAAAATCACAAAAATTTGGTTTTTAATTTCGACTTTAAACGAATGTAGTTTTTGAGTGGAAGAAGCTATGCCTTCATTTTTATTGTATTTAATCAAGAATTTATTGAGTTAAAAAACCAATATTTTAAAAACGAAATTGGCCCGGTTGGATCAAATTTGGAATTTCACATTTTCAAATGGGAATATCTCGGCAACTATTAGAGATAACTCACACATGTTAGCATGTTTTTTTGTTAGTCTCTACTAGCAGATTACAAATATGTTGTAAATCGGATTAGAAACAAAAATATGGCGAGCACTCAAAATTGTATATGCACAAATTTCCCTATTTTGAGTGGTCATATTGCTGCTCCCGGGGGATCTGGAATGTTCAAAGTCAAAACTTATGCCTGTTCTAAATTTCATTGCAATCGGACTACTAAGTAAGAAATGGACGAATTATTTTCCAAAATTATGTGATATATCCCACTCTGTGTTTATATATATATATCCCACTCTGTGTTTACTACCATTGTGCGTATTTTTGCAGACATAATTGTGTAAATTATTTATTTAAGCATTTTGGGTGTATATTTACTCATTTTATGAAATTTTATACAAAATTATAGTCACTTTATAGCAGTAAATTCACAAGCACTTTTTTTAGAGTGTATAGAAACTTCCTTAAAAGCTAGGAACGTTTTCCTGTAAAATAACCCTCAAATTGTATTAGGAAATCGCTCAGATGCTAAGAAATTTTCCTAGAAAAGTCGCTCAGATTCTGATGACTATTTCCCATAACAAATTTTCTAGATTCTGACGACTTTTTCATGTCGAAATTCCTTTAAATTTTGAGAACTTTTCCTTTAGCAAATGTCTTAGGTTCTGAGACCACTCGAATGGCTTTTTTTCTAAAAGAGTCAAAATATTTTCAATACTCTTGTCCAAAGTAAAGTTGTTCAATTTTGACATATACTTACCAATACAATTTCTTGATCCTGCACTAAAAGGCACAAAAGCAAATGGATGTCTTTTAAACCGCTTCTTCGGGAAAAAATCTTTCAGGTTTAAAGTCGTTTGGTTCCGTAAAATGTTTTGGATCACGCATAATATCATAAATATGAATATTTATTTGACTATTGGCTGGTAAAATCAATCATTTAGACGAGTTTCAGTAGTACAATTTCTAGCTACAAATGGAACAGAAGGATATAAACGTAATGTTTCCTTTAGAACACACTCCAAATAATCTAAGTTATTGAAATCAAATACAGATAATTCGGTAAAATCGCCTGAAGATAAAAAAGTATTATAAAAATATTAAATTCTCATAAAGCAAATTTGAATATTTTTTTTTTTATAAAAATGTTAACTCACCAAGATTTTGAATTTCTTGCCTACATTTATCTTGTATATCTTTATGTATGGCCAAATTAAAAATAGTAAATATTAAGCAGGTGGATGTAGTGTCGTAACCTTCAAACATAAAGGTATTGACTTCATCACAAATACCTTGATGATCTATTAAACCCTTCGATTCTTCATCCAATAAAGTGTCTAACATGGCATAACGTTTTTTTTTACCAAATTCATCACTGTAGGAAAAATAAAAGTTATATTTCCACAAGGAGTATAAATTTATTGAGGAGTTGCCAAACTAAAGAGGAAAACAACCAACAATCGAAACCCTAACCAAGACAACAAAATAGTTATCAGGATTATTCAAATGGAGTGAGAAAAAATCACCGTCCGCATTTTTATTTTTTTGGTTCGGTTGATGGTTTTTTTGTTCATTCGGCTGGAATTATCCCGTAACATGCTTTGTTGGTTTGGTTGGTGGTTTGTTTGGTAATTGTTTTTTATTTTCAGTTTGTCTTCTCCTCAATACTCCTATGATCTTCTTCATTTAAATGAAGTCTATTAATAGCAATTTTTCCTTAAACTTACACCTTAGTATCCTTTGGTACTTGCTGTTTCGATAGATATTCTTCCCTTTTCTTTTGTATAATTTTACTACTAAAATCATGAGCAATTTTTATACTTTTCTTTTGTTCTTTATATTTTCCAAACATAAAGAAAATTGGAGTAAAATACATTAATGGATTACAGGTTCTTTCCACAATGATCAACTCAATATCATGTATTACTTTACGATATTCTGAGCTACCAGAAATATTGTCCAATTTAACACCCAAAGCCGTTTCTGAAATACATTCGAAAGAAGTAAATTAGAGTTCTGCTAATTTTTTTCAGTGTAGTCAATATGACACTTACCACAAATATTGTTTAGTGTAAATTCTGATATGATATCAGCCACATCAATTTGATCATTTCGTAGATTTTGTAGTTTTTGTAATAGTTTAAGACTTTCTTCTCTAAAAGTACATAATACAAAGAAATGTTTCTAAAAAGTTTTATTTATTTCAAAAAATTTTTTTAAATCATTTTGGTAACGAAAAGGTATTTTTAGGAAATGGTATTTGTGAAAAAAATAAATTTTTCTAAAAAATTTTCGCAATAACAAAAAAAATTAAATTTATGTTTTAATTTCCTTTATTCACCCAGCAAAATTTTTTAGATCTGGTTACCTCAGAATCTATTTCTGTGGCTTCTTTTGATACCAGTTGCAAAAAACCGGTTCTAGAACAGGTTCCTGGGAGTCAACATGTAAGGATTCACTGTCCCAAACCAGTTCTATAACTGGTTATAGAACTGGTTCTAGAACTGGTTCTAAAGCCACCTGTGCTTGTTTGGAAGTAAATAACCTGTTGTAGATAGGACAAACTCCATACAAAAAGAATCGGTTGTAGAACGAAAATTAGAACCTATTGCAATGCAGTATATGTTGTTGTGCATCCTGTTATTTGGATTTTACCACTTTGTCTACTAGGCATTTAATATACAGTAGTAACTCGATTTTTGCACATACTTGATACTTGCACACCTCGATTCTTGCAACATAGGAATATTTTTCATTACGCACTCAGTACTTGCGACTTTCGAAAATTTTGAACTCGATACTTGCAACATTTTTGTATTATATATATCTGCGTTCAATAATTGCTTAGAATGGGCGGAGCAAAACAATGCTTCATTAGACGATATTATGATGCTCCAGAGACTAAGAAGCAGTGTAGTACTGAACAAGCGACTTTGTACAAAACAAACAAAAATTTTAAATTTCTTTAATTCCACATAAAATATGTATCTACTGTTGTATGAATGCGTTGAACTTAAGTGCTTTGAATTGAAATATTAAACTTAAACTTTTATTTTGTATGGGAAATTAATACTCGGTACTTGCGACAACCTCGAAACTTGCACCGAGCCCGGTTTTCATTACGTGCAAGAATCGAGTTTCTACTGTACTAAAATTTTTTCAGATATAGAATTCTGATTTTATCGGATATCATTAATCCACTTAAGCCTGGAATCTAACATGCCCTAAGAATTTTAAATAAATGAAAAACGTTTTTTTCAGAAGCAGATATCATTTGCTTAAAAATTGTTAAAAAAAAATTGAAAAAAAAATTCGGGTCTTTGTTTGGCGCTACTCCTTTCAGAACATATTATAAAAATTCATTATTTTGTCAAAAGTTAACAAAAATATTTGAATGTTATTTTATCGAAGTTTGCATAATTTTTTGCAAAACTATCACTTAAATTTGATTATACTATAAATAATCTTTATTTTTATTTAAAAAATGTTTAACCCTTAGCGGCCTGGGTACAAAAAAGGCCCATGAAACTTAATTTAAACTTTGACTACAAGATTGTAAAGCTTTTAAATTGATCACAAAAAAATTATTTTGTGTGATTTGATACCTACACTCATAGAAATAAACCTGCAAAAATAGCACAAAAACTACTAAACATTAATTCAAAATGAGCTTGCAGAAAAAACTGCTAAATTTAGCAGATTTTTTTGCTAAATTAATAAAATAAGAACAGCAAACATAAATCTGTTAACTTTACAAAATTGTAGTTATATTCGCTGTGAATTTTAGTTATTTGAAAATAGCATTTTACTCTGTAAAATTAGCAAAAAGCTTTACGAAATATTTGTAAACTCAAAATAGCAAACAAAAACTGTTATATTAATAAAATATTTGCTATATTTACCTCAAATTTTTTAAAATGCAAATAGCAGTTTATTTTGCTAAAATCAACAAAGTTTTTTTTTGCCAACAATTTTAGATTGCTGATTTCATAAAAGCAGACATTTAAGAAGAATTTCACATTTTTTACTGATATTTTTGTCTACTAATATTTAGTAAATGTGTCTGCTGATTTTAGCAGATTATTTTGTTACTTTTAATTAACTAAAATTTAGCTCAAATATAACTTAATATTTGTAAACTCAACAGATTTAATTTTGCTAATCTTATATTGCTAATATTTAGTAAAAAAATCTGCTAATTTTAGCAGTTCTTTTCTGCAAGTTCATTTTTAACTAATTTTTAGTAACTTTTTGCTATTTTTACATGTTTACTTCTATGAGTGTATGGGTTAATGTTTACGCTGTTGGGAAAAAAATACCCACTAGGAAATTTAAGGAAAAACTGTTTTCAGGTTTTAATTAAATTTGGATATATGATAAAGGGTTATAAACTAACGAACTATCGGCCTTTTATCGTCCATATCTTACTTTTAAGTGTTAAATATGTGGGGTCAAAATGTTCCCATATCTGAACAATTTTAACTATATTAAATGAATAATGAAATAAAAAATAGTTTTAAAATTTCGAATTTTGCGAATTTTTAATACAACACACTTCGGCCATTTTCGGCCGATATTCGGCAAGGCTTACCGTTTTCCAAACAAAAAAAAAATAAAAATAATAATTCTTCCATTTGGAACCATATTGCAATTAAACTGGAGGCTGTAATGAACTAAAAACAAATCGTTTTTAAAGGAACATCCTAATGGTCATACATGAGGTCATATGTATTCATATATTAAACTAGGGTGTCCCGTAATTTTTTTTTTTTAATAATAGCACTCAAATGATGCATATTGAAGAGCTCAATACGGAACATATAAACATAATTTTCTAACGAGGTTACTTTTAGGTTTCTACCCGCTATTTAAGATGTCAAAAATGGTACGTTTTAACCAAAAATTTTTTATTATTTTTATTGGAATAGCGCTCAAAAGTTTCGCTATGTAGAGCTTATAATGAGAAAATATTTCTACATATTTTTCAGAACAGAGTCGACCCCACCATTTTTTAGTTTTCAGCATATGTATGATAATTGTAATTATTTTAAAATTTTTCACAAAAAGTCTTAAATGACACTTAACTACGGTCAACATTTCAAATAAAAAATAGTAAAGTGATATTTGATTGTTTTTATATGGAATTTAAGAAAGTATTAGGTTTTATGTACTTAATAAAAACTTAAAATGCTGGTAGACTAAAACTTTTTTTTATTAAAATTTTTCTTATAATATGCTCTACATAACGAAACTTTTGAGCCCTGAGTTTTTTTGAATTTAACATATAATTTATGATATATTAAAACGCGTGCCGGAACCTAAAAGTAACCTCTAAAAAAGTTTCGTTATATTTTTCATATTCAGCTCTTTAATACGCATCGTTTGATTGCTATTACTCAAGCGAATTCGTTAAACACCCTTTGTAGGGACCCATACTATACATTAGGGTTTTAACTTTTGACTTTATATTTTGCAAATATCAAACTTTACTTATCCTATCCTAAGTCCACTTAAAAAAGTTCCCGCATAAACCTTTTTGAAGTTCGGGCCAATTTTTTGTTTAATTAAACTAAAAAATAATATTTTGCCAAAATGGTGAAGTAATTAGACTCTAATTTATTGATCTTAATGTATAACACAACAGCTTTTAAGTTTTACAATTTTCGCTTATTTTGAAAAATAAAATATGGCGGGTTTTCGCGATATTGGCATTTAATTGTGCAGAACAGCTGGCACATTTTATCTAGTGATAAAACCGCGAAGGAAATGCATTATTAGAAATTGTACTTCCTGAGGGAAGGTTTTGTTTTAAAATGATTCGAAAAAGCGATTTTTATTATTAATACAGTATTGTCCATCACGTGGTGATAGTTAGAACTACATATGACATTATACAAGCTCACTTATAATCATATATGCTCGAGTAAATAAAGTTATATATGGTCTTATGTTTTTTCATCTTAAAATATGATATATGATTAAATATGATGTCATGCATATCCATATATTATTATATGTTCCTTGTATGGTAATACATTTAACGATATATTTTTATATATTGAAAATTTGATATTTAACATATATACTATACATAATAATTTATGATAGATCTATTGTCATATATAAGAATGTATTATCATATTTAACATTATATTTAATCATATATGGTAACATAAGCTACTATATAATTTAAGATATAAAAATATATACTGTCTTATACAAAATATTTTTGTGTGTGATATTAGATATACTAATATATGGACATATTTATATATGATATTAAATTACCCGAGTAAAAAAAAATGATATATAACGATATATTCTTTAATATAAATATATATGATCATATAAAATAGCATTTTTATATATAATAATATTTTTAGAAAGTTTTACAGAAAACAATCATATATAAGCACATCCAATCATGTATAAAAAAATATTATTCTGAATTTTATATATAATAATACATGGTTGATAAATTTGATTAAATTTTTATAAAATTATATATAACCCAATACATAATTATAGATAATACAAACATCAAATACGTCTTCTGTCATTTTAGGCATACTTATCATCCAAAACTGAAAAATTTCATAAGTCAGTTTCTATTTAACTATGTATATATAATTCAAAAAACGCGAAATATTTTACGAAAATACTTTACAATTTTGTGAAATCGATTTCCATTACAAATAACATACCCTTACCCAAAATTTTTTAGAACAGCTTCTTTTATCACCGGTTACATGGAACCGTTTCTAGAACAGGTTCCTGGGAGTTAAATTGTAATGTTTCAGTGTCCCAGAACCAGTTCTATAACTGGTTCTGGAACCGGTTCTAAAGCAATTTGTTCTAGTTTGGAGACAAAGAACCTATCAAATAGGACAAACTGCATATAGAAATAATCGGTTGTAGAACAGAAATGATAAGCTATTATAATACAGTATAAGTTGTTCTTCAACCTGTTATTTGGATTTTACTGGGCCATTTTAATATTGACAAATATTTTTTTTTTAATTAAATTAAAAGAATATAACTAAAATTTAAGTTATTTAGAAATTTCAATCATACATTTTGTGTTTTGAACCCGTTTTAAGGAGGTCAAATATATGTAACTTAATATCTTTTAATTTATATCTAATTGTGTCAATAATAATATAATTAGATGTTATTATATCGGATAGAACTGTATAGTTTTTTATTAAACTGTATCTATTTAAATATAATTAGATCCAAAGTGATACAATTTAATAGAACCATTTTTTGGATCAAGTTATATCCTCTTATATTTGCGGAAACTATCTCATCATATAAAAAGGGACAATATCCTAATGAAGAAATATAGAGTATGGCCTCGAACTTGAATAATTTTCATTTTCATTGCACAATTAAAGGTCGAAAAAAACATAATTTTTATTTTTAATAAAAATTATAACAAACTTATATATAATTTTATATAAACTTTTTTACTCGGTATATAAGATTTCATATGACACAAGATTAACAATTTTGTTTGAGATATGATTATAAAGGGTCCGCCAAATAACTTTTTGAAAATGCTATAAAAAAAACTACTGAATATTTTCTCAAATTTCTTTTTTTATTTGAAAGTACAATCCTTCCGGTTGATAATGGAAAATAATTGCATTCAAATGGCTGCCTCGGCTGGCCATGCAGTAGTCTACACGATCGGTCCAATTTTTAAGCACATTATCGATTGTGTGCAGCTGTATTTCACCAATGGCTTATCGAATATTGAAAACGCATTGGATGGTCAGTTGGCTTCAACTCCTGAACCAATTGGACTTTGTATAGCGTCATACCAAGGTCTTTCGTCTCAATGATGTCTCCGAAATGTTCAATTGTTGAGAACGACGGTGAATTGATGTTGATGGCGCTTCACGCACACTTTCTGCCACAGCAGCAATATTCTCGGGTGTACGCACTGTTTTGGGCTTTTCACGCTTTGGCTTATCGATGAGGATGCCAGTTTCTTTCACTTTTTTCACAAGATAACGAACATAGGGATCTGACGGGGCTTCTCTTCTTCCAAAATCCGTACGCAATTTTCGCACACATTGTGCAACATTACCATGATTCTCAAAGTAATGTCGCAATATTTCCCAGCGTTGTTCAAGCGTATACACAACCATATTAGTTCAGCGGAAGGATAAAACTAATTATCTGTCAAATCAGACATGAGCTAAGTGTTACCATTCACGAAATAAGCACTAGTTGAAAAAAAAAGTTAGATGGTGGACCCTTTATATGGTACATCATCATTAATATTTTCGATGCGTATAATATTTTCGATGCGTATAATATTTTCGATGCGTATAATATTTTCATTGCGTATATTGTTATATATAAACCCATACATAATTATATATCCGCCAAATGTTTTAATTATTTTTTGTAATAATTTTTTTTTTGATTTTATTTAAAATGTATAAAAACGTATAATGTGATTTAAATAAATCCAATTTAATCTCAAAATATCTTATTTGGTCTACCAAAAATTACTTATATTTTTAGATAGAATTAGATGTGAGTTAATCCAATGGGATTTTTGGGATCTATCCCGATCTTAAATTAGATGTTATTGGATTCCCTAATTTTGAGATCAGTTTGGATCTTATTTAGTCCAGTAATATTTTTGAGGGATCTAATCCGATATTACTGGATAATACCCTAATTTTGAAATAAATTTGGATACGAATAAATATCGATCTATATCAAACGAGATCTGGTTTTGTACACTCACAATATATTTTCTGTTGCCGATTTAAGTTTATTTATAAAGTTTTACGTAAAGTTTATTTTCAAGTGCAGAATCCATTAAAATCCATAGAAATATTTTTTTCAACTTTTTCTATTCGTTGTTTAAAAAACAAACTGTAGAAATTTATGTTCTTTCGGTAGTAGTTAAATATTAGTAGTTAAATTTTGAATTAAATTTTTTTTTTAAATCCAATAATTCCTATAATTTTTTTTTTCAAAAAGAGTTTGTTTAAATACAAAATTATTTCAATTGAATTTACAAGAAATTCAAACATATGAACAAATACAGACTTTTAAATTGGAAAAACAATGATAAAAAAACATTGTTTAGCGTTTTGTTAAAGGTTGTTTTAAAAGAATTTCTGCTGTTTTTACTACTTTTATCGGTTATTTAAACAATGTATAAAAATAAATATCAAAATCGTTTGAATAAAATCGTTTCAATTAATTTAATAGGTATTTTAACCCATTAATGCCTGACCCCCCGATTTCATTGTCCAATATCGATGAAATTTCACACATTCTTTACTTAAGGTCTTAGAAGTTATTTGATATAATTTTCTTTTCGATTTCCCATACTTGGGACTTATGAATTAACCACTGATATAAAATAATTCCTCTGTGGTTTTTTAATTAAATTACTTTGTTATGCTCTTTCATGTAAAACTCTTCATTTTTACTTGAAAATAATCGATATTTCAAGCAAGAGTACTTCATAAAACTGTAAAATACGTATTTTGATGGTCATGTTATGAAATCATGCCTGTAGCCCAAGTGAGTGGTCCTACCCAGCTACAATTTTTTTGCACTTTAAAGAATACCTAACCCTATTAGTCAACAATAAAGTTTTCCGATGTGTCGCTTCTCCAATTTTTCAGAGGCAATTTCAATTCTTTCTTTCAATTTTTCAGAATATGTAAATTTGCAGACAATTGAACAGATAATTACCAATCCCCAATTTTACACCAACATTTTCCTAAAGTATTTTAATCCTTTCTCCACCTACCTGTAAAAATCAATTTGATGCAACTCTTACCTGTCTTTAGCTATAAATTTTTTAAGATGGCTCCTTTTTGGGTATTTAAATACCCAATAGGCAGGAATGGGTTAAGTAGATTTTAACGTAATGCTATTGTGAGCGTTTTTAAGACATAATTTTTTTTTTGAGCGGGTGTTTATATACTATCCCTGGGTGTTTCACCTGGAAGTGTGATTTCCTTAAATTTTAACGAACGTTTTTTAACGAACTTTTGTTTTAAAAGTTCATAAATTTTTTTAACGAACTTTTTTTAAAAGTTCACAATTTTTTTTAAGAAAAGTGGAATTTTCGTTACCTTTTGCAGGTCTCTATTTCGTAATGCTATTGTGAGTGTTTTTAAGACATAATTTTTTTTTTGAGCGGGTGTTTATATACTATCCCTATTTCACCTGGAAGTGTGATTTCCTTAAATTTTAACGAACGTTTTTTTTAACGAAGTTTTTTTTTTTAAAAGTTCATAAATGTTTTTTAACGAACTTTTTTTAAAAGTTCATAAATTTTTTTTTAAGAAAAGTGGAATTTTCGTTACCTTTTGCAGGTCTCTATTTCGAGAACCGCTGTTTATAGAAAACATAAAATGCTTAATAATCTAAAGTAAATTCTGAATGAAAAGTTGATTAAAAAATGGGGATTAGTTTCTCCTAATAAACCTGGATTTTTGTCCACTTCTACCTCGTAAACCGAGGTTTAGCTGATTTTCACTTGATTATTTTGGACTATTTCAAAATGTGTAGTTCAATTAATATTTTTCTTAAATTATTTCAAACTTACTTGAATATTTCGTTAAAGCTTTGCAAAACATTAAAATGAAAAGCTGGTGTTAAAATCTTACGTCTAAAATGCCATTTTTGATCTAAAAATAAAAATTGTTTATATATTAATGCAAAGATTTCCAAAAATTTTAACAATTATATATAAACAAACCTGTGCTTATCAATAGACCATCACCCAAAAATGGTCTTAAAAGTTCATAAAGTACACTTTTTGTTATGACTACTGGGCTTTGGAATATTTGTTCGGCATCTTCAGCATTTGTAATACTATAAATTGGAGCTCGTAAAAAATATAATATATAACTTTTTCCCTTGGTGTATAGATTTTGATTGCGGCAAAATTTAAAGATATTTTCTGAAATTAGTGTAAAAACAATCATATTGTAGAGAATTCCAAAATAAGTTTGTTATAATTTTTATTAAAAATAAAAATTATGGTTTTTTTTTTTTTTTTTTTGTGTTTTTTTTTTCACTGAAATTGTTACCTGGATTCATATTAATTAAATCAAAATTATTACCAAATCTTGTTATACCGCGTATTACTATAACTTTATCTTCCAATTTAGTGCCATCTGTAGTTTTAACTCTTTTACACAATGAGAGCACATAGTAATTCTCATTTAGTTTATAAAGATATAGAATTAAAAGTACAAGTAGCCCTAAAATGAGTAACCACATTTTTTTTGATAACTACTTTTTTTTTTATTTAATTGTTAATGTTTTCAGTTTGAAAATCGTTTTTAAACTAAACAAAGTGCAATTATTAATATTTTCTTTTAGGATTATCGCGTTTTATTTTATTGAGTCTGAATGAAAATAATCTATAAACGTTGTATTGTTTAATAATATTTGTTTTACATGTTAATGCATTGAACTTAATATTAACCCTAGGAAGCTAACATGGGGCATATTTTTATCTCGGAATAAAGTTTGTTTTTAATCTGGCATATTTGATGCGATAAAGAAAAGTAGAATACTACACTCAGGAAAAACTTAATCATATTTTAAAAAGTTTCTTAAAAATTATGAAAAACGTTATCGATTTTTCGTCCGTATTTTCTTGGACATTTTTTAATCCATTTTTTTTTACTAAGCTAATGAAGTTTCTTCACAAAGTGAAGGGCAAATTTCTTAAACTTTATAGAAATGCTTCATAATTTGCATGAAACTATTTTTAATGAAACTTTTTCATTGGGCATAGATCTAATGCAAAAATTCATTGTTATCATGTAGATAATTCTCTTGGTGTAAATGAAGTACTTTCTTATATGTAAAAAATATATGATGTTTTTAATTACACTCAAAAAATGAAGTTAGTACAAAAGTTAGTAAAACGTCTTGTAAATTAGGTATACTATTTTTCAGCAAATTTTTTTTGCTAAAATCCTGTTTTCAGCTAAAATTTTTGTTATACTTATTCAGCACCTAACTGTTTTATACTAATGCTTTACTAATATACTAATGTTTTACTAATTAATTTTGCTAAAAAAAAATTGTGCTGATAAGCACATTAATAGTGTGGACGACAACCAGATTGAAAGATATACGCAGAATGAAGCAGATGTCGCGGCATGTCAAGATGTAGTAGAGAAGAGGAAAATGATACTAAAAAGTACAACTCTAATAAGACATATAAAAAAATCAACCATGGAAGACTTTTGTATCTGTTTTTCATACATAAAACAAAATTGAGGATTAAAACAACTTAAATTTTGCGTTGTCACCGGCTTGTGAAAATAATTGTCTATTAATTAAATAAAAAATAAAATATTTAAATTTAATATGTATTTCTAAACTAAATGTTTATAGATTAACAATCTAGTGTGGTCAAATTGCAAAAAAAAACATATACAGACATGTATACAGAGTAAAGCGAAAGACACACATCTTAGGTAGATTTTTATGGTTCCTTTTTCTTATTGCAAAAAAGGGGTTGTTTTTTTCGTTTCGTTTGTGTTTGTTTATTTTTTCGTTTCGTTTCTATAATTATCTTCGGCAGTTGCGTCGTTTAAAAGAAAGCATCATTTAGACTACCATTGATGTAAGTAGTTGAATAAAATTTTTGTTATGTTATATATATTTATTTCTATATATTTTCAGATATTAAATTAATTCATGACATCAATGTGGGAAAATGAAAATTTTTATATTTCGTAATTATTGTAAATTATTTTTAAAAGAATCACAAAAATATGTTTTATGATTTTCAGCAAATATATTAACTAAATTACAATTTTTTTACAATTTTTTTGCGTTTTTTTCAGTCTACTAAAATTCAGCAAAAAATTTATTAATTTTTACCAACGCTTTTTTATTTCTAATCTACTAAGTGTTAGCAAAGCTTTTGCTGAATCTACTAATTTTGTTGCTAAAAATCAACTCTCTGATTTTCAGCAAAAGATTTTGCTAACATTAGCAATTTTTTTTGCTAGCACCCCCCCTGACTAAAATTTTGCTGACTCAGCAAAATTTTTTGTTGACTTTACAAACTTTTTTTTTGAGTGTAGTTCAATTATTACAATGAACGAAAATCTCAGAACCTTTTCCATTTATGAAACTTTGTAAAATACGATGAAGAATTTTTAAAAAATATGAAACAAAGTAATTGTTGAAATACTTTTTCCTATTTGTCAAGAAGTTTCATCATATTTATGAACAATTTCCATCATATTGATGAATAATTTTCATCGTATTTAAGAAAAAGTTCCATTATTATTTATGAAGAAGAATTATCATATTTCTGAAAAAGTTTCATCAATTTAAGTTTTTTAAATTTAATTTGGTTTTTCGAAAGTATTTAAGTAAATAAAAATGCAAACTTAATGATAATTACAAACAGCAGCGTTTCCAACACTAAATAAATAATTTTTAAAGAGTTTTTTAATATATATTTTTATGAAATATTTTGATGAAATAAGGAAAATCTATAAAAATATATTCAAACATTAGTTGATGACAAACAATTTTTAAAATATTTTCATCAATATGATGAAAGTTTTTTCCCTGAGTGTATTTACCGAAATTTAGTGGGTAAAATTTATGACTTAAATTTATCAAGCTTATATTGAGAAAATTCTCTTTATGATATCAATGAATCTATGCAGTAGATCTATGAAATGTCGCTGGAATTCGTCCATTGATACTTTTCATTAAATTAAAGCAATTTTTTTAGAACTCAATGAAAAATGTCATGTTATTTATTAAAAATTTCATACAACTAATGAAAAAGTTGCGTTCAAAATAGTTTTATTAAAGCTTGTTGTCGTTATGGTGTAATGGTTAGCGCATTGGACGACAACATCAATTTGTCACATCGCAGCGCCAACCTTCGGTATTCCCATAACATTTAACCCCACCGAAGTAAACCAATGAATCAGCTTCAATAAGTTCGCCAACTTTCCATCAGATGGCGAGCAACAACTGTTCTAAGACTTATTATCTCGCCCAATTACAGAGTTGCCATGTTTGAAGACCTACCACTTTCTCTACCATTCATCTCTCCTCTATCCCCTTTCCAAACAAAATTCTTCTCATTTATTAATGTGTTGCTTCTCTTTAAAAAAAACATGAAGGGTTTTCATAACGTTTAAGGAATTTTTCACTCACATAGTGAAGAAAACTTCATCAGTTTAGGGTAACAAGTTCATTGAAACTCGTCTAAGAAATTCTATTTGTGTATTGCAATGACCTACGAGGGCGGCTCAATAAGTCCGTGACTTTTCGAACTTCCCTCGTAGTTATTTAGTTAATAGGTTACTGTCAAATTTTGAGCAAGTTCCGTCATTTACTTTGCGTTTAACAGCTGTTCAAAACATACAACCTCGTGGATTTTTTTAAAAATCGAAAAAAGTGAATTTCGAGTGCTCATTAAACATTATTTTCTGAGAAAAAAACCGTCAATCAAACCAAGGAAAAGCTTGATATATACTATGTGAACTCTGCACCATCGATTTCAATAGTAAACAAGTGGTTTACCAACTGGTTCTGGACGGCCAATTGCGGTCAATACACCCGAAAATGTCGAAAAAAATCCACGATATGGTGTTGGCCGATCGAAGAGTAAAAGTGCGTGAGATTGTTAATGCCATAGACATTTCATATGGCAGTGAGGTTTCGATTTTAAATGATCAGTTGCATTATCTTTTTCATCAAGATAATGCACTGCTGCACACGTGTGTTGTCTCAATTGCAAAATTCCATGAATTCGGCTACGAATTGGCACCTCATCCACCAAATTCTCCGGATTTAGCCCCCAGTGACTATTTCCTATTTCCAAACCCTAAGAAATGGCTCGGTGGAAAGGGATTTAGCTCCAACGATGAAATTATTGATCAAACAAATGCCTATTTTATGGATCTCGAAAAATTCTGTTTTTTGGAAGGGATACAAAAATTGGAGAAACGTTGGACTAAGTGTATTGAGCTAACAGGAGATTTGTTGAAAAAATCATTTTTTTTTGTTTCATTCAAAAAGTCACGGCCTTATTGATCCGCCCTCGTATTTAAATTCAACGACGAAAAAGCAGGTCATTAAAAGCATAATTTTGTTTGCTAATGTCCAGATTATTTCAATAATTTCAGAGATAACGATTTACACTGAGAGAATTATCTTCACTTCAGTAATGAATTTCTTCATATCTTTAATCAGAATTGTCACTGGAACTCGTTCATTGAAAATTTTCATAGAATAGGTTTTTGTAAAGTCAATATATTTAGTATTAATGAAAATCTTCATAAAACTAATGAATAATTCCGACAATGAAGCGTTCAAGGAATTTGACAAACAGTTTAATAATTTTTTTTTTAATATTAAGAAGTTTCGTTGAATTAATACAACTCTTCAGAGATATTTTGAAAAATGCATTGGAACTAAGCCAATGCACAGCTGCTTGCTATGATTTTTTATAGAATTTCATAGAAGTTCAAAATTAATGAAAGTCTATATTGAATTAATGAAACACTTTGTAAAATATCTTGAACAATAGACAATTAAATTTTAAAACTAAAGTTTAAAATGTATGAAAATTAATGAAATGTTATAAAAAAATAAAAAAGTTAAGTCTTTGAAATACAGTAGTTTTCCGATTTAACGAACCATCGGTTTAACGAATTCGGGATTTAACGAACTCATAAAAATTTTGAATTGAGTACCTTATATTACGAACACCGTAACTTTGTACCGTAATTTTGTACTCGATATAACGAACAAATAATAAATTAGAGTCTTAAGTATAGAATGAGATGCAAATACAAAGATTTCCGCAAACAATATGCAAAAGCAATAGACATATAGAGAAAGGGGATTCCCCAACGATGTTCTGGCTGCGTTTTCTGTGTTTACTTTTGGAGTTTTTAGCATTCTTGTACGATCGTTTGTGGTGTAAACATTAGAAAACATGGGAAATAAATAAATAAATAGTACTCGGTTTAACGAATTTTTCAATTTAACGAACAGGGCTGACATTATATAGTTCGTTAAATCGAAAAACAACTGTAATTCCATAGCTCTAAAGAAAATTTCATTAAATTTATGAAGAAATAATTTTTGAAATCGAATAATTTTATGAAAAAAATAAAAAATTATATAAAAAAGATTCCCGATGAAAAAAAGTAATATATACTCATATACAGCTTGATATCATTTTATATGCTTATGTGTGTGGCAATATATTACAATATATATTCATATCTTATATTTAGTTTATGAAAATGTTTTAATATGGCGTACTATATCATCATATGAGATAGATGCATACCCTATGGTTAATGAGTAGTCAATTGTCCCAAAAGTGACTGGTTAAAGAAGGCCTTATCACAGGACTGGTATAATTTAATACTGTAGTGTCAATTGTTCTAAAATTAAAAATCCTATGGCTTGTAAATTGAGGACATACCACTTAACCAGAATGCTTATTAACAAGAAAAAGCCAGTTGCCCAGAATTTTACCCATTGGAAGCTGTTTAGTTTTCGTTTATTTTATACGATTTGGCCCTTTTGCGACAGTCTTGTGGTATGGCCATCTTTGGTTAGTCCTGTGGCATGCCACTATGTGGTTTAAAACATGACAAATGACCCCCTAATATGACAAGTCAATGTTAAAGTTGCTAGTTGTTTACATAGGGTAGGGTTTAGCAGAGGACCGGTCTCTGGCACGAAGGGACCGATCATGTGGCACACGCAGAACCGGTCCCATTCCCCATAGGGTATCTATAAATGGCTGTATTATATATGTTCAAATACAAGTGTATATAGTACAATTAATCAAAAATAATTCACTTTTATATATAATTATATATATGCAAAAGATGTCCTTATATAAATATGTATAGTAAACTTTAATAAAACTAATTTTATCAATTTTATATATTTCGTTAGCACCGATTATAATTAGAATATAAATAAATTCGAAAATTTACTGCATTTACATGAAAAACTACGGTGTTTCGTAGTGATTATTAATATTTTTTATTAACGTACTAAAAAACAACGTTATAATTATTATTTAAACCAACGAACATAAAGACTAAGGAAGAACCTAGGTACTCAACATCTGTTAAATTTTATATGCCAATGGGTTTTAAGAGAAACAGTTTTTAGAGGTTTTTTTAATGCATATTTTTTAGCATATAAATTTTGTGTTAATTATACAAAACTTATGCAGAGAATACATTAAACAACGCAAATTAAATTTCATTAAAATTGCTTAAAAGCATGAAAATGAATTAATTAAAAGTACCACTATTAATACATTTTTTTCGAAACTCTCTTAAAACCTGTTCAGGGTTTTAGAAGAGAGCCTTGGAAACGGCTTGTTTAATCAAATGAAACTCTTAAGCCTTACGTAATGGATTCTAAATTTTAAAAATTAAATAGTTGCTTAGTTCCACTATAGGCAATATACTTTCTACCACTGATCCTGTTTTGTGGTTAATAAAATAGCTGTTTCGAACAATCTGAAATTGCTGAAGTACTAAATAGCGAGATATATCCTTCATAAACAAAATATCGTATTGATCCATAATATCGACCGTATGGTTATTATTTTTAATTATTTTGTATAACAAGGACTTCTAAAGAAGGTTTGCTGTTTATTTCTGTTCTTGAAAAAATCTGTAAGTCTTCTACTTGAAAATTTTGCGAACAAAAATTTCAGTTTCTTCTTTGGTAAATGTTTTTTACAGGTTCATAAAAATCATAAATTTTTAAATTTACACAGAAATAAATTACAAAATTCTCTTTGTAATATTATTAAACAAGAGTCTGTGTGTACACAGAAAAAACTGTAGGCACCAACAATGGAATTTGTTAATTCAAACACCTTCGTTTTTAAATTTAAATTTATTTCCAACAAAATTTTTTTTTTGAAAAGCTTGTAAATTGTAGTTTTTCATATAAAAATTAGTTAAAACTGAAAATTCAAAATTACAAAAAAGTCAAGAAAAGGATGTTTGTTTGTATTTACAAATCCCCATTGTTGGTGCCAATTTAAAAAACTCTTTTTTGTATTCCCGAGTAAAAAGAATAATTTGATGTCATGTAAAATGATATCTCATTTCATATAACGCTAGATATATTATGATCCGAAAAATGGTGGATCAAATTATATCGGATATGAAATAAATGTATTAAATTATGTACAGTTTTATTCGCATTTTGACCCGATATAGGATTATATCTAATTTGATGTAAAAATACATAATTTTATAGTTGTATATATGACTTCATTTTTATACCACATACAAAAACTTAAATTAGTATTGATTAAAAATAAATATTGCGCGCTTATTTTTATGGAATAAAAAATAAGAAAAAAATGTAAAAACAAATTAATTACAAATTATATACTATTACCCTAAACGAGCACTAGCTACTATGGCCTACGGTGCGTTGTAGCGAAAACAGACCAGTGCCTTTGGTGGTAATCGAACCCACGACCTACGCATTAATAAGCCAGCACGCTACCAACCGGGGCGCAAAATGTTAAATAAAAAAAATAAGTCCTTGTAATCATACCAACTAGCCTACCGGCGTTCAAAATGTTAAATAAAAAAATTAAGTCCTTGTAATCATACCGAAATAAATATAAAAAACTTAGACACTTTTTTACATGGGGCTATACTGAATTATATATAAATGAGCGTAGACGTTTTTTTTTACATGGAGCTATACTTAATTATACATAAATGAACTTAGAAGTTTTTTTTTTAAATGGAGTACTTAATTATATATAAATGAACTTAGAAAATATTCTTAACATATAAAATTTAATATAAAATTCTATAAAACCATTTTTAGCTACATATGATACTGTGTTAAAAATTTGCAGCATATCTGCCTACATATAAAACTGTATGGGAACATACCCTGCGGGAAACGTCACGTGACCGGTTCCTTGTAAAAGGAATCGATCACGGTACCGGCATGTTTATATGTAAGGGATCGGCCACTTTAACATGGTCTTATCCTAGGAGGGGTCGTAATTCCCTGTGACATGTCACAGGACCAATGTAAAAGAACATGTCACACAACTAACTTTCAGGCTCATTACGTGATATAGACTTCTAACCCAGTCACGTGATAAGTACTTTGGAAACCGGTCCTCTTTTCACCTATAACATGGTAGGTGTTTTAGGTACCTGTCCTATTTTCACGTATCAATTGAATGTCCCAATTCCCATCTCGCCCCTTTATTCCCGCTGGGTACTGATTCATATTTCTATATATATGACGGCAATATTTAAAATTTTTAAAGAAATTAAAGTTCTTTAAAACTTTTGACTATATACTCGTATATAATCATTAGTGTCCATCGAACAGTTCGGCCAGAAAATGCATTTGGTCTGTATTCGGTATTTTAAAGCATTATGGACAAATTTGGCGGATGGAAAAATGTTTATTGGGCAGATTAGATGCTATTTTGAGTGTCAAATTTGAAGAAAAGTCTGTAGTTAAGCAATGAATTCACTGTTCGGCCTCAGAAAGTTCGGCCAAATCGAAAATAGTTCGGCGGCCGAACTTTTAAATTTATAGCTAAACTTTGGCTTATCTCTTTATTTTATACACAAAATCGAATCAAATCGGCTCAACAAACATGTTTCCAATACCAAAATTTGTCATCATTGCCTCTAGATATCAAAAAACCGACTAAATATAGTTTTTTGGCCGAACTGTTCGGTCGGACACTAATGATCATATTTGTCTATGTAAAATTATATAATTTTCTATATAACTTTTTTTACTCGGGTTTACAAAAATGCTCTATGAGGCATGTTTAATATTACAAACAAAATTTTGTAATTTATTTCTGTGTATGTTTTATAAATGCATTAAAAGCCTACTTAATTACATTAAAATAAAAAGTACTGATCTCTTAAACATTTTCAATATTTTTATTTAATTTTTTAATTAAAAAAATGTGTCAAATTATTAAATTTTGATAATATTTGATAGATATTCCATGAGATCAGCTTATATATGCCATTTTTAGGATGAGATGTGATGTTTAGTTATATGCGATACTATATATAATAGGCCGGGTTGATTTGTATGGAGGCAAAAAAATCGCTCAACGTTCAAGGAAAATCGTATTCTAGGGATCAAAATAAGAAACTTTGCCGAAGGAACCATACCTCTAAAACGAATTTTGATGTCCCGACTTTAGACCCGTTGGGTAAAATTTTGAAAAAGCCCTCTTTGATATTTCAGAAAGTAGGAGGAATCTCTCCAAGATTATGGGAGATACTTCTTCTCCGGGAGACGCGCTACCAGATTAATGCATAAATCATCATTCTAGGGGTTAAAATTTAAGTTAAAAGAGGGCTTTTTTAGCCGTGTTTTTTTTTTAGCAAAATGTACAAATTTTGGGATAGAGATATTTCAGAAAGTAGGAGGAGTCTTTCCAAAATTAGGGTCTCTATTTCTTCTCCGGAAGAAATAGAGTATAAATATATTCGATTGGGTTGGATTCGATTGGGGCACTCTGAATGGGTCAAAGTGGGATTTTTCAAAATTTCACCCTACGGGACAAAAGTCGGGACATCAGAATTCGTTTTAGAGGTATGGTTCCTTCGGCAAAGTTTCTTATTTTGATCCCTAGAATACGATTTTCCTTGAACGTTGAGCGATTTTTAAATCGACCCGCCCTAATATATAATCATATATGATTATTAATAATAACTTTTTAATAATAATAATAATTAATAATAATAATAATATTTATAATAATAATAAAAAATAATAATGACTATATTGAAACTTTTTTCACCGGGTTATGAAAAATTCCATATTAATGAAATTTCTTGTATGTAATGAAATTTTTCATTGAATCTATCATAATAAAAAAATAATAGTAATTTTTTTTTCTAAAACTACTAACAATTACTTAAACATTATGTTAAAGAAAAACCTGTTAAAATTAGCAGATATTTTTTTTGCTAAATATTAGTAAGATAGGATTATAACAAAGATCTGACTACAATTATTGAATATACAATTATTTAGTTTTATTTGATCTTAATTTAAGAAAATTGAATGTAAAAAATTAATCTGCTAAAATAAGCAACAAATTTGCTAAATATTAGTAGAAAAAAAAATCATAAAAAATTTGAAATCTTTAACTTATTTTTAGATTTTTTTATTGCGAATAAAAATCTGCTCTTCTAAAATCACATGGGTTGAAAATTTTTATATAATCTAAATCATTAAGTAAAAGTCAAGGAATACATTATACATATATAAAATTAATTTCAAAATATTTAACTTTTCAAATTTAAAAAATTAAAACAAAAAGTTTATTTTTCAAAACCAAAATTCTTCGGAGGACAAATGTAGAAGGTTAAAAATTATTAAACAAAAATTTTAAAACATTTTACATTTGAATATAAAAACATTAAAAGAAAAAGTTTTTTTTCGAAACCAAATTATTTAGAGGACCAATGTAGAATGTTAAATATTGAGCACTTATTTTGCCCCTTCTATATTGATCCTCTAAAGAATTTCAGTGGTGCGAAATGAAACATGTTAGGACCTGTAAGTCTGCATTGCATTAGTAGATGAAGCCGTTTTTTAATTAATAAATAATATTGCACTGTTTATAAAAAAAAAAAATTCACTCATAATAATCCAAGTAAAAAACTATGAAATTATTGTCAAAACAACAAAAACTTTCGTAAAATTAACAAATTTTCGTAAATTTTACGAAGTTTTTGGTTGTTTTTAAATTTTTTCGTATTTTCTAATTATTTAGTTAAAAATTTACTAAAATCAATTTACATAAGGGGTTTACTAAAATTTTACTAAATTTTGCTAACATACATATTTTGTTGTCTCAAAATTAGTAGACTTTTTTTTTGTAAACTTTTACAGTAAACTTTATTTTTCGAATCCGTTATTATTTAGAGGACCAATGTAGAATGTTAAATATTGGGCACTTTTTCTGCCCCTTCTGTATTGATACTCTAAAGAATTTCGGTGATGCGAAATGAAACATGTTAGGACCTGTCAGCAGATAAAATCGGCATTGCATTAGCAGATGAAGCCGTTTTTAATTAATAAATAACATTGCACTGTTTATTAAAAAAAAAATTCCATCCATAATAATCCAAGTAAAAAACTGTGAAATTATTGTCAAAACAACAAAAACTTTCGTAAAATTAACAAATTTTCGTATATTATTATTATCTGTATTAGTACTAATTAGTTAGTTAAAAATTTACAAAATTTACAAAAAGCGATTTACATAAGAGCTCTACTAAAATTTTACTAAATTTTGGTACATACACTTTTTGTTGGCTTAAAAATTAGTAGACTCTATTTGTAAACTTACAGATGTGCTAGGTTTTGAAAATATTTCATTAGTACAGTAAAATTTAGTTTTTTTTTACAGTATCTTCCTAGGTTTAATCGCTGTACTTACTCTTAGTTTGCATTTTATTAATTACAACTAAAAAATCTGTCATACAGAACGAACTATCATTTTATAACATTTGTCATATCAACAGTCATAAAATGCCACCTCGTAATTAACCCTTTTACTATTTACTATAATTATACCAATTATAATGAAAAAGTCATTTGGAGTGCTTATCAAAAAACGTAAAAAATAAGAAGTAAAAAGGTTACAGTTTATGACCATTGATGTGTATAATTTATAATTTTACAAAAAAATAAAACAAAACAAATTTCATTTAATATTTTAGGGGAGCGTAATCATCACAGTGGGGTGTTTTACGTTTCGTAGCTACTATTATTTTTTGTTGAAAAAACAAATATTTTTTGGTAAAAATAAAATTTCCCAAGTAGAAAATCCAATTGTTCATAATTTTTTATTAATGACTAAATTTTAATATTTTTAATTTCTAACGAGCCTCCAACCTTTGTATATTTACAAAAATAAAGCAAATCAAACATATTAGCTAGGTTGATACTAGTATTTCGTTCTGGCTAAAGATCTCATCAGAACCCGAAGTTTTAGAAAAGTTGGAGCCTCCATAATAGGCAGAACTTTAACAAAAAACCTATTAATAATCAATTTTGCTCCATTCTTGTCTTCTTAGTAATCAAGCACGTGGTTAGGTCTTTTCCTAACAAGCATCATGACGTTACTAAACTTTGAAGACCAAAAATGTTCTATTTATATAAAAAATTTTAGAATTTACTCTGGCTCAAGTAATATTTTTTACAGTTTTATTAGATTTTTGTTTTTATATACATCGAGATTATTTTTATGTTATTTTAAATTTATAACGAGCTTTCAACCTCCGTATATTAACAAAAATAAAGTAAATCAAACATCCCAGCAAAACCACACATTACCAAATCATGGGTAAAGTAATGTATCGCCATAGGGCCTCATGCATTACTTTACACGTTACTTCATTGATGAATTTTACAGGCGATGAGCCCCAAGGTAACTCATTACCTTGTAATGGGTAAAGTAACTGGTTACTTATATGGTTACATGGTGGGAAAAAGTAATGTGTCTATAAATAGATTTTCATAAAAAAAAAATGCATAAAAATTTTTTTTACAGATATTTTTTTTTTAATTAAATAAATAACTTTTTTTTTATTAAATAAATAACTTGGTCATGCTGGGATTCGAACCTGGGGTCTCTGGTATTTAACAATTAGTTAGGCGAGAACTCTACCAACTGACCTATCGATACATACAATATTTTATTGCTTAACATGTAGATGAGTTGTTGTGCTTCGTGTTTTCGTTCGTGATATTAGAAATATACACCTTACCATTATGCTCACAAAAAATCACAAAGTAATGTGTCTATAAATAGATTTTCAAAAATATATATTAATAATTACTTTACGTTTATAATTCACGCATTATGTAATTGATGATCGGTAAGTCATTATTTTATGTTTTGAAGTAATGTAAAATGTAATGAGGTCTCATTACAAGGTAATCTATGAGTGTCCAATTATCGGTAACTCATTACTTCTTGTTGGAAAATAATGATACGGGTAAGGAGTACACATTACAAGGTAATGCATTACTTTATCGCACCCATTACCAAAGTTTTGCTGGGATATTAGCTAGGTTGATACTAGTATTTCGATCTATCTAAAGATCTCATCAGAACCCGAAGTTTTAGAAAAGTTAGAGCCTCCACAATAGGCAGAACTTTAACAAAAAACCTATTAATAATCAATTTTGGTCCATATGCCTCATAGTGGTTCCAAACACAAATTTTTAATAATTATGGATCTCCTAAACTACTGATCTAATCAAAATAACGTGTTTAAAATAACGTGTGGGACTTAAATTTAAAAAAAATATATATATATATATATATATATATATATCTATATCTATAGTCACCTTATTTTAACACAATGTGTGCTACATGGTGTCAAAGATTCCAATGTTAACTGATTTGTCTGATTTTAGAGTTATAATAATCTAGTTTACAATATAAACCAAGTGTTCCATAGGCTCTCAGAGTTTAAAAATATTTAACTTCGAATTTGAAAGTTATAGTTTTTTACTTTGCTTTTTTTTTCCAATAAGTTTTTAATTATCATAAGAAAATATTTAAAAATTGTTTGTACTGGGTGGGTCAAAAGTCACGCCTGCGTATAAAAATTGAATAACTTTATTGTATACTGTTATTATTTTTAAAATATAATATTAACTTTGCATGATTTAAATTTTAATTACGAAAAATAATATCAGATAGATGAATATCATTTTCATCAATGCACTATTGGTCTCTTTTGCATAACAGCACTCAGTATCAGGTTATATTCCCCTGATCTCAGCTTCTATGTTGTGCTTTAGCTGCTCTATGGTTTAAGGATTGTTCATATACACTCGTTGTTTCAGATAACTAAATGGGAAATAATCAGGTGCAGTTAAATCTGGATTCCTGAATTTTGTGTCGCCGATTTTATATGCAAACATGCTGGCCTGGAAAAATTCGGAAGCAAAAATTCGTCAAAAACCAATATAATTTATGTTGTTTCGCATACGGGTCGGGTCAAACGAGTCTCGGTAGTATATTTTCACCTAGTCTTTCAGTATATTCTATTTAGAGTCACCGTGTTCAAGGAGCAACATTTAAAATTTAACAAACGCTAGAATTATAAACCATTCGTAGCATATAAATATCAGAAATGTATATATTCAGATTTCAAATATATTTACAATGGTTGAATAAAATAAGTTTGGCTTTGTAATTTCTCTTGTTTTGTTTGAGTCACCTTGTTTTTATCACTGTGGACATGTTGACAAAGATAACCACTAACTCAAGTGTGTAAAACCTTTCGGAGAGTATAATTTATTTAAATTTGAATCAATTCAAAACACTATTGACAGAGCTTATAGAAGATGTGTTTGAATATTATATTATGGTATTTAGAGTCACCCTGTTGCAATGTGGAGTAACACAGATTAACGTAAACATTTTACGAGTACAATTTCTTTAAGTATAATCGCAAATCGATTGGACTTTAAAATTGTGGTTTTAAGAATCACCCTGTAACAATGTGACCGGACCTTTTGGCTGGTAGACTCTCCTTAAAATTAACCCATTTAAATAATAAAAACAGAAATTATAAAACATGGATTCGAACTGAAATTTACAGTCACCCTGTTACAATACGGGGCAAATAGAGGAAGGGTAGATAGAAATTAGATTTCAATACAAGGATTGAAGAAGATAAGATATTCAGATTATGATACGAGTAAGTAAATTCACTGTGTCTTATGCAGAGTTTCAAAGACGACCATCTAATGTTCCTATGGAGAATGTGGAGTCAATAAAAGTACCTACCGTGGCGGGTCAAAGTAGGACTTGTTGCAGAATTAGTACAATTTGTCATTTGTGTGGGTTAAGCGATGTCAATGATATTGACAGCACTGATCCTCCGAAACAAATTATAAGTTTTTAAGTAGGCCCAAAGAACAGATTTATTTTATCTTTGCAACATTTTTTGGAATGCTTTTTTTTATTATTTTATTTTAATTTAGGTTTTTTTTTGAGATTTTCTTAATTTAGCTCAATTTAAAATTTCAATGTTTTTGGAGTTGTTTAATTTTTCCGCTTTTTCAACTATAAATATAATATTTTTTGATTTTTTTATGACACACGCAAAAAATATTAGTTTGCTGTTAGCGGGCCAATGTACACAACAACATTAGCTCAAATGGTTGAGTGTTTGCCTTGCAAGCAGAACATTCGATAAGAGTTTTAAATTTTTTTGTTTTGAAAAAATATATTTAGAAACACCACCAAACATACCACAAAGTGTCAAAATGTGTCAATTGACAACGCACAAGTCATATGATCAAATTTTTCTAAATAATCTTTAAACAAAATATTTAAAAATATGTTGAGATGCTAAAATAAAGCTGTTTTAGTTCAGTGTTCTGCCCGTTTTTCACCAGTCTTTGAATAGGTATTTTACAAACAATTAATCCAACATTTCCCAAAAGCAATATATTAAATACAAAAAGTAAAATTATTTACAAATTCCTTTATTCGACTAATTAAAAATTAACGATTTATTTGTTAATTTTCTTCAATTTAACAAATATTTTTTGTTGTGTTCTTAAAATCAAACCAAATCTTCCATTTTTGTTATGGGTAAAATTTCAATATTATCCAATATGGCAACCAATACTGCTTTCATTTCAAAGATTGTAAATTTTTACTTCCGAGTACTTTCAAGAAATCAGATTCTAAGATCGCTTTTCATAGAAAATCATGAAATTCTGAAGATCTTTTCCAATAACTTTCGAAATATTAAGTCTTTATTCTATAGAAAAGTCACGCGTTTCTAAGGAATTTTTTTAATAAAAAAAGTTTCTATGCACTTATTCCTATACAGCAGCTGTTTTCCCTATAGATTCTGAGGATGCTTTTTATAAAATAAATGACAAAATCTTGTTTCTTTAGAAAATCCATCAGATCCTTTAAAAAATGCCTTCTAACGTTTTCTTACAGAATATCTTTCAGTTTATTAGAGCTTTTTCTATAGAAAATTACTCGGATTGTGAGGACTTTTTCCTATAGAAAATCTCTCAGATGCTCAAGACTTTTTCGTAAAGAATGTATCTACGATTCTGTAGACTTTTTCCTTTACCGAATTCCTCAGATGCTGTGGTCGTCTTCCAGACGGAAATTCTGACTGCTTGTCATGCAGACTCTTGTGTGAATTCAGGGCTCGGGGAACCATGGGTATCTTCGTCGATATCCAGGCGGCTCTTTTTTCCCTGGACTCATACATTATATCTTCCATCCTCATTGGTCAGTGTAGATAAGAACTTTCCAGGCTAAGGTGTCTTCCCAAATTACTCTGGTATGGGTCCCGGGTCACAGGGACTTGTACGGAAATGAGGCGGTAGACGAGTTGGTCTTAAATATCTGCACAGCTGTGTCAGTTGCTACACCGCAGGGGGCAATTCGGTAACTTCCTTCATAGGGCAAAGGAAGAGATGACGCGGTTTGAAAACGTGTAGAAACGCGAGACTTACGTGGCCGGACTACGATCTAGGGCGTACTAACTTTCTCCTCGGGAGAAATAGGAGGGATATCTCGAGACTGACGGCAGTGCTGACAGGTCACTGCCTGAAAGACAGACACGATAACGGGCTCGGTTGGGTTAGCGGCGTGCAATGTTGCAGCTGTGGTAACTGGCGAGGAGGGGACGGTGGATCATCTCCTCTGTGATTGCCTAGCGATGGATTTTAGGCTATAATATGCTGGAAAAACCTTTAGTAATATCGGAAGTAGAACTAGGCGATCTTATCTGATATCCTAACCTGTGGGGTTGGGTCTAGTTCGCCTGATATCAGCTGCTTACGGGTGGTGTGGTCTTTCAAAACAGAGTCGCTTCTGACTCTACTTGTTGCTCACAGGGTCGTGAGCTGCCACTTGAACCAAATTCAAAGTTTTTTTTTATATTAAAAAAGAATTAAAACTGCTTTAAATTTGATAAGTACTTACTAGTACAGTTTCTTGAAGCAGCACTAAAAGGGACAAAAGAAAAATGATGTCTTTTAGCCGTTGCTTCGGAGAAAAATCTCAGGTTTAAATTCATTTGGTTCAGTAAAATGTTTAGGATCTCGCTTTATATCATAAATATGTATATTTATTTGAGAATTTGCTGGAAAAATTTAATCATTTAAACGAGTTTCAACTTTACCTTAAAGAAGTTCAGATTTTGAATTTCTTTTCTAAATTTATCTTGTATTTCTCTATGTAGGGCCAAATTTAAAATACTAAATATAAAGCACGTGGACCTTCAAACATAAAGGTGATGACTTTATCACAAATACCTTAATGATCTATAAAACCCATCGATTCCTCATTCAATAAACTGTCCAACATGGCATAAAGTTTCTTTTTACCAAATTCATCACTGTAAATCAAAATAAGGTATTAGATTTTAATAAGAAGCATACATTCTTGAGGAGTAACCAAACTAAAAAAAAACTATTAAAATTCCAACCAACCAACATCTTACAGGATAATTCTAGCGGAGTGAGCGAAAAACCACCATCCAAAGAAGACTTGTTTCTTCTTTTTTTTGGTTGCGGGGTTTATTTACTCCGCTCAAATTACCCTGTAAACTGTTTTGTTGGTTTGGTTGATGGTTTGAATTTTGATTTGGATGGTGGTTTGGTTATGGGTTGGTGGTTTTCTTAGGTTTAATGCTCCTCAATGATTTGAATGAAGTCTGTTAATACCAATTTTTCCTTTAACTTTCCGTTTGTATAATTTTACTTCTAAAATCATGTGCAATTTTTATAGTTTTCTTTTGTTTTTTATATTTTCCAAAAATAAGGAAAATTGGTGTAAAATACATTAATAGATTACAGGTTCTTTCCAAAATTACCATTTCAATATCGTGAATTACTGTACGATATTCTGAACTACCTGATATATTGAAATTGAAAAATGTCTCATTATGAGAAAGCTTCATTATGAAACAAATAACATGACATTCATGACTAGTGTTAAGCCCTAAAATATGGTTATGTCGAGATAAGTAAAAACACTCAAAGAAATATGCCTGTAAAAATATCTTACTAAAAATTAGTTAAAAATGTTCTTGCAGAAAAAAACAAAATAATCTGATAAAATTAGCATAATCATTTACTAATTACGAGTATTAGTGAAGTTTTTCATACATATTTTTTCAGTTTATTTTAATGTGAATTAAAGTCTGCCCTTATGAAATCAGCAATCTACAATTTTTTACCAAACATTTCTGCTGATTTAAGTAAAATAAACTCTTATTTACATTCTACTAAATTTGAGGTAAATATAGCAAAAATTTTATTAATATAATAGTTTTTGTTTGCTATTTTAATTTTACAAATATTTAGTAAAAGTTTTTAGTAATTTTACAGAGTAAAATGCTATTTTCAATTAACTAAAATCCACATCAAATATAACTGAAATTTTGTAAAGTTAAAAGATTTATTTTTACTGTTATTATTTTACTGCTAAATTTAGCAAAAAAAATCTGCTAAATTTAGCAGTTATTTTTTGCAAGATAATTTTTAACTAATTGTTAGTAGCTTTTTTTGCTATTTTTACAGGTTTATTTCCATGTGCAAAAGATTTTGAAAACCTTCATTTGTAAAGACTTGTAAAAAATTTCAGTAGTGTCCGCGACGACTTTTCTTTATTCAATCGCCACCAAAATCAATATTTTTTTTTTAATAAAATTATCATAATCGGCATCCTTAAAGTTCACTTGACTTTTGTTTGGGCACCTCCGTTATTAATATTTAAAAATAACATTGAACGTTCAGTAGTATGTCAACCTTTCCGATGATACCCAATTTATCTATTTTGACTTTGCAAGAAGCAAAAAATAATATTTTTACTGGACTCAAGTGTTGTTTCGAAACTTTTTGCGCAACTTCAAAATACTGCTGCTGTGAGATGCTTGTAATTCTTATTTTGTTTTACATGCTAGTAATTCTTACCTGGATTCATATTGATTAAATCGAAACTATTACCAAATCTTGTAACACCAGGTATTACTATAACTTTATCTTCCAATTTACTACCATCCGCTGTTTTAACTCGTTTACACATTGAAAGGACGTAATAATTCTCATTTAGTTTACAAAGATAAATTATTAAAACTATAAGAAATCCTAAAATAAGTAACCACATATTTGTTGTATTATAGTTTTTGTTTTTAAGGAAATAACTATTAATTGAGATTATTGTTTAAATGCCAATGTTTGCAGTTTAAGATTAACTATTAAACTAAATAAAAATACAATCTTCGATCATATTTTAAGTTGATGTTATCGCTATTTTTTCATTTGATCTCTGAATGAAAATATCACTACTCTACAAAAAATCGATGCTTTTTGTTTGTTTAGATTCCCATTCAAACTACGAGTAGTTAAAGCATTTTTGAATCTGAAGTTAGAAGAGTTCTTTCATATCCCTGTTCCTAATTGTGGCCTCTTTGTTTTCAACTGCTGACCCAGAATAAATCCTTTAAGGAGAAATACTACAAATCTTTTAAATTTTTTTGGACTCAAAAATTTGATTTATTTTTAAAAAGTTTTTGGATTTACTCAATGGATTTGCAAGTTTATTTAGTAAAGCGCCTAGTATAAACATAGCTTTACTGTGTCCAATTCTATTACGACAACAACACAATTTTCGAGATCCTCACCGGGTCTTTAAAACACCCTTAAACATTTCCCATAGTGATTATACCCAAACCCAAAGTAATGTTAACTGAATTTTTAACTTCGTACTCATATATTAGTTCTCATTTAGTGGGATAGCTATGTTTGATGTTTGCATGGGATTGTCACTTCTTTCAAAACGTGTTCTGAAGATGGCAACCTAGAAAATTCCTGAAAGTGGTCCAGTAATAAATTTGAAAACAAAAACTCTATAGATTATTTGTTAGGACAGTATACTAATAAAGAAATATTGAGTATGGCCTCAAACTTGAATAGTTTTCATTTTCATTACACAATTAAAGGTCGAAAAATCATAATTTTCATTTTTAATAAAAATTATATCAAACTTGAATTTTAAATTCCTAAAGAAATAAAATATTTTAAAGTACTTTCCTACACTATCGGGCCATACAGATATATTCCTTGGATCATCAAGGGTTAAAAAACAAAACCCCACACTCGCATAGACTGCTTAAGGGATGTTTTTTGACTACACTTTCGATTCAAAAATACTTGGGAAACTTTTAGTAGATCTCCTTGTTAAAACTTTGTAGACTAGTGTAATCTAGACGATTATAATAATTCTCTGTTGATAATTTATTTTTTTTTTTTGTTGCATTTTTAAATAACTTAAATTATACAATATTAAAGGCTACACTCAGAAAAAAAAGTTTCATCATATTGATGAAATAGTTTCATAAATCGTGTGTCATCAATTATTCATCATATTTATGAAGTTTTCATAAATATTATAAGAAGTTTCATAAAAATGTGTGACAAATGTTTTATAGACCATCATCATTTCCTTTTACTGAAAAATACTGAAATTTAGAAACGATAAATTAAAATTTTTATTTTAGATTTGAAATATAGAAAATACCATTTTCAATTCAATTTGATAAAAATTAAAAATCTGCGAGAAATTATTTAAAATTCTGAAATATCAATTAAATATTATTTGAGTTGTTCTTAATTTTAAATACAATTAATACATGCAGAAAAAAAACTCGAAGTACTTAGTAAGTATTTACACATTTTTGTAAAAAATAAAAAAGCCTAGTAAAAAAATTTTATAAAAAAATGCATATAGTTTACAAGAAATTTGTAAAACTAAGTCCCGGTTCACACACGGCAATTTTACTTGCGCAAGTTTTCTTAAATTCTCCTTTGAACTTGCTTTTGTGTTCACACAGGAATAGTTTGTTTCAGCAATTTTCGTTTTCTTTAGTTCGTGTTGAAAATTGCGGATGACAAAACAAAACGGAATTATAGTACGGGCAAGTCTGTACCCCCTTCCATTCTCTTTTCCTCCCTATTCTATAAACTCAAGACGCGCAAGTAAAATTGCCGTGTGTGTACCGTGACTACCTTGAAACTTATGTAGTTGTATAATTACTAAGCACTTGGAAAATATGCCCCCAGTTTTTTAGGAATTTTAATTGCTGTTTTTAAATAGAAAATTATATTTTTTAATTTTAAGTGCAACTTTTTGACTTCAACTGATGTTTTTAACTTTAATTGATGTATAGAAATATTTATGAAACATTTCATAACAGCTTATGAATCACCATCATCGTATTTATGAAATGTTTCTTATTATTTATTAAACACTTCATAAAAAGTTATGAAACTTCATAATCATATTTATGAAACATTTCATAAATATAAATATTTACGAAACATTTCATAAATGTAAATATTTATGAAGTTTTTCATGAATAAGTTGAAACTTTTTCCCTGAGTGATGGAAAGGTTACTTGTAGTTTTCTATCCCTGAGTAAATCATTTTTGCGGTAAATTTTGTTTGTTTGTAAAAAATGCCTGGCAGCTGTGTTTGAAAGCTTCCCAAATTTTACCTGACAGTTGTCCTAGTTTAGGTCTGCACCAAAAGGACGGCAAATGGACTACATTAAAGTTATTAAATTATGATCAGTATCATTATAGGGTTAATAGTAGTACTAAGTGTGTTTCTCATTAATTACAAATAATTGCCGGACAGAGTGCACTATTATTTTATAATATTTTTTTTATCGAATTGACACCTCATAATTTCCATTTTTTTAAACTACTTTAAGATAATCGTCTAATTTATAATTTTACAACTACAAACTAATTTTATTAACACACGCTGAAAAAAACCGCACTGCTGGAAATATAAATGGTGGTAATATACTTTTGTTTGGAAAAGATTTCCATTTTCATGATTGTAATATAACATGTTTGCTTGCAAATATAATTATGTTTGCCTATAAACATATATATGTTTGGAACTAGCGAAAAAACGAATCCCCGCAAACATATATATGTTTGGCTGTAAATATATATATATTTATTATAAGTATGTTTGCATGTCCCAAATTGCAAATATAGTGGAGTGTGGTATACCTTGTAACAAAACAGTGGATATTAGAGTGAGGTAAGTTTCTAAAAAGAGAACTGTTGTGTTGTTGGAGTTTTAATCACAACAAAACTCGACCTGACGATAGCTCAGTGCGCTAAAGCGCTGTGTCTAACGTGTAGTGCGAGTGCATGTGGCATTAGAAATCAGTTTATCTATACCACGGTCAGTGATTGCACAGAAAATTTCATATAGACGCAATCGAACAAATAAAAAACATAACAAATATTACATTATTCAAAAAACAGGGTCACTGACGAAGGTTCAATACCAGAAACTGCGCAGTCTGATTCAGAAAATTCAAAATTTACAATGTAGTTATGATTTTTAGAAAATACACTCATTCTTCTCTACCACGCCTTTCACAATTAAATTAAATAAAATTGCATATTAATTATAGTATTAATTGCAATTGTCTGAAAAAGACGTTAAAATTCAAACTCAAATACATATACCTTATCTCTGAAGAAAATACAAGTAAAAAAAGCTCTGTTTGAAATGAGATAAGCGTACTTAAATCGTCTGCATGAAACTTTTCAAGAAATTTGGGTATACCTTGAGAAAATTAGAGTGTACCTTGAAACCTGAATTTTTATTGTGAAAATATGTTATTTTTAGACCACGCTCACCAGTTCTTTGTTGAGTTTAACTATACTATAGTTGAGAATAATTACACAAGAGGTCAGTAACATACAAATAATAGTTTAAGGAATAATAATAAGTTTATATAATAAGTTTAAGGAATAATAACTTTTTAACTGGTAGTAATAGAAATAAGTATAGTATACCCTTTTTCTCAACTAAGAATCCTCTTTCAATGTGTATACGAAAAAATAATTAAAATGAAAGAATAAAAAAATCAAATTTTTCCGACCACCCTAATGTCTTATAAAAGTGCATTATAAAAGTGCAAAAAACGGCTTTTTAGCCAAATTTATCATGTAGAATCGATTCGTGAAGTCAGATTTTAAATATATTTAGCGGTTTTTGTTCTACAAAAGAAGGTACCCAAAATTCGCGATTCTAGGCGCCGAGAGGGAATTGAAGGAGTTGGAATTTTTCAAACATAAAAACGCCATTATTTGTATTGGCGCAAAAACCTTCTAAAAAGTTATAATATCCCAAAATCAAAAACAAAAAAGAAAAAAAAAACACTAATATAGATACTTAACGCATATTTTTCAATATATTGTATTGATCCGGTTCATTTAAAAGGGAATACATAATTTTAGTCCTATCATATTCACAAGAATTAGGTCCTTAATATAGGTCTCTTTAAAATGCCAAAATGTAAAAAAATTCTTTATTTTTCAATATTGAAAATCCTATAAAAACAACATTTTATCGATGTGTTTTTAGACGTATTTTCTCATGTGGTACCATTATTGAAATAAACTTTTTCAAAAAAAACCTTTATTTCAAAGTACACTCGAAAATCGTTTCTAGGTAACTGGATAATGTTTTGAAAACATTTTAGCTGTTTCTCTTATTCAGTACGTACGTAAGTATGCGAATGGTGACACTGGTGCGGGTGTCTATGGACCAGGTTTCCAACGGGCCTTACCCATGGGTAGATACCCCTCCATTTTTCAGGCAGAGATTTTTGCTATCTGTGTCTGCGCGGAGGAGTGTCTACGAAGGGGCACTATTAGATCTCGCATCTACATTCTTTCCGACAGTCAGGCGGCATTAAGGGCTTTAATGTCCTATGAGGTGTCATCTGGTCTGGTCATGGAATGCATTCTGGCTCTTAACCGACTTTTCAGGTGCAACTCGCTTACCTTAGGGTGGGTTCCTGGTCACGAGGGGCATGAGGGCAACGAGAGGGCAGATTGTCTTGCTAATTGCGGGGCCCAAAGGCCCTTTATTGGCCCTGAACCATTCTGTGGTATACCTTTGGGGTATATTAGGGAGAAGCTCGGGTCGTGGAGGGAGTCAGAATTCTCTCTCTATTGGGAAAACTCTCTTGGCCAACGACAGGCTAAGAGATTAATTTCTTTTTCCAGTGCAGGATCGAGGAGACTCTTGTCCCTCGGGAGGGGTGACTTGAGAACCTTGGTGTCTTACCTGACTGGACACTGCAATCTCAGATACCACCTGCGCAAAAGGGGTCTTTCGGACACGGATGAGTGTAGGTTTTGCGAACTGGTAGCTGAGACATCAGAGCATGTTCTTTGCGAATGTCCGAGGCTATGTGAAAGGCGTGCCAAGTTTCTTGGCAATCGCTTTGTCTCCCCTTCGGACATTATGAAGATTTTACCTAATAGGATTATTGGCTTTATAGGTAGCTTGAATCTTTAGGGTAACTTTAGGCAGCACAAAAGACCTAAGTTGGTCGCGGTGCATAGTGCCATATAATCTAATCTAATCTAAGTATACGAATTTTGAATCTCAGGCTTAAATAAAGTTTAATTTATTAATCTTTTTTAGTTCTGAATAAAATTATTGCACTTGCCCAATTTTAATTAACTTTAACATTTTTCTTAAAAATTTACTTTTGACGTTTCAAGGTACTCCACCCCATTTCTCTTTGCATCTATTTAACGTATGGACTTAGATCTATGGTAAACATGATCGCAAGGCTAAAAAACATTATTTAGAAGATAATTTTGTTGAAATGTGCATAATATACTCCAAAAATGGAACGTCTTAAGGTACACTTGTTTCAAGGTACACCACTTTCTCCTACCTTTGTTTAGGTTTGAATCATTGTAAACATATATATAATTACCTGCAAATATATCCAAAAGTTCTTTTTCTGCATGCAGTTAAAGAGAGAGTGGCGAATAAGCCCGTACAGAAAAAAACTTAAATCAAGTTTCAATTAAAATAATTAATATTTACAATATAAAATGCCAAAATTGGCAAAACAAATCCCTATACTTGATAAAAATTGGCAAAATTTAAAAAATTTAAAAAAATTTCCTAACTGGTTAAAATCGACAATATTTCAGAAATTTCAAAAAATGCACAAAATTAAAAAAAAAAAAAAAAAAACAAATTATGGAAAAATCGCCAAAAAAGAAGAACATTTTTAAAATTTTAGCAGAATCGCCAAAAGTTTTCGGGAAAAAAACTGCAAAATTAAAAAAAATGGCAAAATTTAACAAAAATCTTCAAAATTACCAGAATTAAAAACAATTGCCAAAATTAAAAAACTTCTCCAAAAATTTCCAAAATTGCCAAATTTAAAAAAAACTCACTATGGAAATATTAAAAAAAATTTAAAAACTCATCTTAATAAAATACGTCCATATCTTGAAAACATGATTAATTTTTGTAATTTTTTTGTCGTTCTACTTATTTTTAAATGTTGGCGATTTTTATTAATTTTTGGCGTTTGTATTTTGACTATAGTTTTTGATATTGATGATTTATTTTTAATTTTGGTGATTTTTTTAAAATTGCCAAAAATAAAAAACTTCGCCTATAATTTCCAAAATTTAAAAAAATTACCAAAATTTAAAAAAATTACCAAAATTTAAAAAAAAAATCACTATGGAAATATTAAAAAAAATCAAAAAAATCTGCTAATTTTTACTAAATTTTAGTAGTTTTCGCAAAAATTTATACGAATTTTTTTTAGTGTAAAACAGGGACCGTAAATAATGATTATTGCTCGTTTTTTTGAATCAAAAAATCAATCACTTAGAAGAGACATAAAAAAAAATTTATTGCACCATTATTATTATTTTTTGACAATCTTTGCATATCCGTCATGATTTTAAAATTTTTGATTTTTAAAGTTTTCTTCAATGGTAATGATTATTTTTGAGTAATAATAAAAAAAATCAGCCATAATCATTATTTTTGAGCAAAAAAAATAAAACTCAAAAATAATCATTATTTATGATTTTTATTTTTTTCGCTCAAAATAAAACTCACTTTCAATGTGTGGGATGGACATATCTCAGGAAGTAGGAGGAGATTATTGAAGATTTTGGTATTAATCTCTTCTTTGGAAGATTCTCTAGCAGATTAATGCATCAATCATATTTGTGGGTGAGTTTTAAGGGGTTAATTTTTAATTTCAAAATAGGGCTTTTTTTGCCGTATTTTGTGAAAGTAACAATGTGTGGGATGGACATATCTCAGGAAGGAGGAGGAGCTTATCCAAGATTATGATATCAATCTCTTCTTTGGAAGATTCTCTAGCAGATTAATGCATCAATCATATTTGCGGGTGGGGTTTAAGGGGTTAATTATTAATTTCAAAATAGGACTTTTTCGCCGTAAAGTCAAAATCTGGAAGCTCGATTTTCACCGTAGACGTATGGTCTAGTGGACTTTTTTGCTCAGTACAATCCCATGAATCAGAAACGCGAAGCGCCGATTAAGATTTTTTTCCTTCCATACTAATCGCCCCACCCTAATATGTATATATATTTACACCTACATGAAAGTGAGTTTTATTTTGAGCGAAAAAAATAAAAATCATAAATAATGATTATTTTTGAGTTTTATTTTTTTTTGCTCAAAAATAATGATTATTGCGGATTTTTTTTATTATTACTCAAAAATAATCATTACCATTGAAGAAAATACTTAAAACTCATAACATAATCATTATTGTGTAATTTTTATTATAAAACTCATAATGATTACGGTCCCTGGTGTAAAAGTAAGGTTTCGCTGTTCAAAAACCATTTAAACAATTGAATTTAGAACCGGTTATGAAGCAAAATACATACAAAAATAAACTGGACTAAAAAACAAGTCAGTAAACGCAGCAACTTTTTTGCTAGGAGGATCCTTTTTACTGAATTTGTAATTTTTTTTTTTGCTGATATTAAAATTTTTTTTCCAAGGATCCTCCCAGCAAAAAATGTTGCTGACTTAACGACTTTTTTTGACTGTGGTTGTAAGTTATAACTTCTTTTTAGGTTTTCCTCTTTGACTGGGAACTTTTTTGTGACTTTGGGTAATTTTTGAGTGACTGTTGTTCCCTGAGACATTATCCTTAAACTATTATCCCATATACTAAAACTCTTTTACTAGGACAATTCTTAGAACACTTAAATAAGATTTAAAAATAAAGACTTTTTATAATTCTATAGAAATCTTTAATTTAAAACAAAATTTAAAATATTTGTAACGAAATCTCACGTACAAAACTGAAGTTTAAACAAAAAAAATCCCCAGAAAACAGTTAAGAAATAATTGTGTGACTGTAAAAATCTTTAAATTCAAATAAAGCTGCTTTTAAAAGTAATTAAGTAACAACTTGAAAAATTCGAATGGTAAACGATGCATGGCACGACCAAAACCGATAGCATTTTAATTAAAAACACACAATTTTTAACACTGACTTTGTGCGAGTGGATTTTAATTAAGAATGTCGGTCGAATGGACGGACAGACAGACGGACAGATGAATGAACAAATGAGCCTGGCTGGCTGTTTTATTGCCAGTTTTTTTTGTAGGGATTTTGCTTACGAAATGATTGCATAAGAAAGTCAAGAGCAAAAGAAGAAGAAGAAGAAGATGATGAAGGCTGTCCAAAGGCACAAATAATCTCCATTCAGGCATACATAATAAAAGGACAGACAAAACAACGTACTACGTCTTAGCCAGACAGGTTGGGCCATAAAGAGCATGCAAGTTATACACTAATAGACAAAAGTTAGTAAACATTTTTGCTAAAACTACAAAAAATTAGTTCAAAATGACGTTTCAAAAAAATGGCTAAAATGAGCAGATTTTTTTTTTACTAAGTCTTAGTAAGATAAGAATAGCAAAAATAATTTTTTTGAATCTACAAATAATTTGTTATATTTGAGCTAAATTTTAGCTAATTGAAAGTTTGCTAAAATCAGCAAAAAGATTTGCTAAATATTAGTAGAAAAAAAAAATCAAATGAAATGTTTAATGTTTTTTTCTGATTTTTCCCTTCTGAAAACAGAAATCTAAAAAATTTTTGGTTAATTATAATTATATACTTTTACTTGCATTCTACACTAATAGAAACAAATTAATAAACATTTTTCCTCAAACCTCTAAAACGTAGCAGATTTTGTCGGTAAGATTTTTGTTAGTAAGATAAGAAAAGCAAAAAAAAAAGCTGTTGAATATACAAAAATTTAGCTATATTTGAGCTAAGTTTGAGTTGAGTGAAAGTTACAAATTAATCTGCTAACATCAGTGAACAAATTTGATAAATAATACAAAAAAAAATAAAAAATTGTGCGCCCCGGTAGGCTAGTTGGTAGCGTGCTGGCTTATCAGTGCGGGGGTCGTGGGTTCGATTCCCACCAGAGGCACTGGTCTGTTTTCGCTACAACGCGCCGATGGCCATAGTAGTTAGTGCTCGGTTAGGGTAATAGTATATAATTTGTAATTATATGATTATTAATTAATAATAAAAAAAAAAATCAAGTCCTTTTTTAGTTTTTTTAATGCTACTAAAAATCTACCCTTGTAAAATCTGCAATCTACATTTTTAAGCAAAAATTTCTGTTGCTTTTAGCTTAGTTATGCTGTCTTTTGCATTCTACTAAATATAAGGTAAATATAACAGCAATTTTGCTGATTTTTTCACCGCTTTTGTTTGCTGTTCTTAGTCTACAAATATTTAATAAAAGTTTTTGCTAATTTTAGCAGAGTAAATTGCAATTTTGGATTACCTAAAATATAACTCGAATATAACTAAATTTTTGTAAAGTTAACAAATTTATTTTTGCTGTACTTATTTTATTAATATCTGCTAATTTTGGCATGTTTTTTTTTGCAACGTCATATTTAACTAATTTTTAGTAGCTTTTACTGCTATTTTTATAGGCCTATTTCTATGAGTATAATAATAATTAGCTCAAAAATGACCTTGCAAGAAAAACTGCTAAAATTAGATGATATTTTTGCTAAATTAAAGTTTGATATAATTTTTATTAAAAATAAAAATTATGTTTTTTCGACCTTTAATTGTGCAATGAAAATGAAAATTATTCAAGTTCGAGGCCGTACTCTATATTTCTTTATTAGGATATTGTCTTAACAAATAATCTATAGAGTTTTTTTTGTTTTCAAATTTATTATTTGACCCTTTCAGGAATGTGTTGATAGATCTATTTCGGGAATTTTCTAGGTTCCCATCATCAGAACACGTTTTGAAAGAGGTAACAATCCCATGCCAAACATCAAACATTCATATAAACTAGTTTTCTCACTAAATGAGAACTAATATATGAGGTCGAAGTTAAAGATTATAACCATTGATCAAAAAATAAATTTAAAACTTGTTTGTTATGTTTTTGTTCTCAATTTATTTGATGATCAATGGTGATAACCTTTTACTTCGAGCTCATATAATATATATTAGTTACTCACTACATAAACTAGTTTATATGAATGTTTGATGTTTTGCATGGGACTGTCACTTCTTTCAAAACGTGTTCTGATGATGGGAACCTAGAAAAATTTATATGAATGTTTGATGCTTGGCATGGGATTGTTACATCTTTCAAAACGTGTTCTCATGATGGGAACCTGGAAAATTCCCGAAAAAGATCTATCAACACATTCCTCAAAGGGTCAAATAATAAATTTGAAAACAAAAAAACTCTATAGATTATTTGTGAGGACAATATCCTAATAAAGAAATATAGAGTATGGCCTCGAACTTGAATAATTTTCATTTTCATTTTTGCTAAATATTAGTAACATAGGAATAGCAAATATAAATGTCTTAAATATACTAATATTTAGTTATCTTTGAGCTAAGTTTTAGTTAATTGAAAAATACAATACAAAAAATAAAAAAATACAAACTAAATATTAGTAGACAAAAAAAAAATGTGAAATTTTCCAAGTTTTTTTTATATTTTTTTTAATTAATGCGAATAAAAATGTGTTCTTCTGAAATAAGCAGTCTACAATTTTTAGGAAAAAATTTATGTTCATTTTAACAAAATTTTCCGTTGTTTGCATTCAACTAACAATTTAGCTAAGATTACAGTTTTTGTTTATAGATTTTTGTCTACAAATATTTAACAATAGTTTTTGCTGATTTTAGCAGAGTAAATTGATATTTTCAATCAATTGAAGTTCAACTCGAATATTACTAAAATTGTGTAAATTTAACAGTGTTATTTTTGGTGTAAGATAAAACTTACTAGTATTTAGCAAAAATGCTAAATTAAGCAGTTTTTTCTGCTACTCCATTGTTAACCCTCTAAAGATAAATCTTCATAAAATGTACCACAAATGCGTCGATTGGGTGTTTTATACATAGAAATTATTTTTTTCCGATAGAAAGCTAAATTTACTAAAATTTCGTAAAATTTCAATTATTAATTCTGTATATATTTTAGACGCAAAAAAAAATAATACTGGGGGAATATTATCGAAGGGCTTAGTAATAATACAACTGCATAAGTTTCAAATTAGTTTTCCAAATTTCTTATAAAATATATGGATTTTGTTTTTTAATTCTTTACTAGGCTTGTATATATTTTACAAAAATTTGTAAATATTTTACTAGAACTTTGTAAAACTAACTTGAATTATAATTATACAACAATTAGTAAGCACTCTGATAATATTCCCCCAGTTTTTTTTTCTGCGTGTAGTTTTTAAAAATTTTCAAAAACAAAATTAAGTTTACTAAAAACTCTTGATAATAAAATCTAAGTAACATTGAACATATATCTTTAATAGTTAGTACTTACTTTGGTCCACCAGGATTTTATCAGGATATTTCTAAAGGACATCGTCTTAACTTCTAAACTAATAGAAGGATTTTTATGAAATTTGGCAGAAAGAATACATTAAGTATTAGTAGCAAAGCGTTAAATTTTGAACAGTATATACCGAAGTAAAGATACTTTTTAGCCCAATTTCGCTTTTTTCAAAAAGCGAAACTCGCCATATCTTCTTAAATAGAAGCACAAAAACTAGAATTCTTGGATTGTGTTTATATCTTGGTAAGAGAAAAAATGTTTGTCCAAAACTTCTTTTTTATATGCTGTAGTTTTCGAGATGCATTGTAAACCTATTGTGGCTGATAGCGCCTTAAGTAGGCAACGTTACAAATATTTGTATAAAAACTTATTGTTTATTTTCCGTGTGCCAGTTAGAGGGTTAACTAATTTTTGGTAGCTTTTCCTGCAATTTTTACAGGTTATTTTCTATGAGTGTATGATTATTGTTTCTTTGCTGCAAAAGCTTCTTTTTCAAAAAAGAAAACCTGAGAGTTTCTTTTTCAATACACTTTGTTTTTGTTTTTGTTCAAAGGGACGTTTCTGGTCGGATCGTCTACCAACATTTATGTATTAAACAAGAACACTTTACCGCAAGGCGTCAAAGTGGCGACACACGTCGGTCGCCCTATGTCTTAGGCAATTGCTCAGAAATTCGTTTGCATTGTAATGAACACTCCGCATGTTGTATGTGAATTTGGAGAGTTATAATAGAGGGCCAAAGAACTTGTTTGTTCTTCTATAGTAAATGTTGCTTTTTTAAGAATGAACATTTTCCTTCAACATAAACGAGCTGAACAAGTACTTTTACTAAAAGTTTAATGTGTAGACGACGTTGCAATGTGTGAGATGACAACTTAAAAATAAAAAGTGGCACAGTGCCCAGGATATAAATACTCAGATTTCTTTTTTTTTTAACTTTATTTAAAAAAATAAAGTTTTAAGTTTCTTTTTGTTGGTTTTGTTTTTTTGGAATTTAATTTGCGGTGTGAAATGTTAGTGTCAGTTTCTCAGGTGGCGCTTAATATAGAAAATTCAACTTTTCTTAGTGACTTCAAACTATGTTGCATGCAACTCAAGATTAACCAATAACATTTAAGACAATATAAAGACAGCTTTCATTAGTTAAGACAAATATGCCTTAAATCTCTCTACACTAATAGAAAAAAATTAGTAAAATTTTTTGCTAAAACTACTAAAAATTTGTTCAAAATGACGTTGCAAGAAAAATTGCTAAAATTAGCAGAATGGCAAAAATAAATCTGTTAACTAACAACAATTTATTTCTATTTGTGCCAAATTAAAAGTAATATAACAAATCTGCTAAAATCAGCAAATATGCAATATGGGGGATTTCATCTCAAGTGACCTAACTTTTGAAACCGATATCTTTTGATCGGGATGAAACTTGCAGCAAGTTAAGTCCTATTGAGTAGTAGTTATGACACATAATTTCAGCAGGACCCTTCAACTCGGAAACTCCTTGTTGAAATTATTTATCATTACTACTACCCAATAGGACTCGACTTGGTGCAAGTTTCATCTCGATCCCAAGACATCGGTTTCAAAAGTTCGGTCACTTGAGATGAACTCCCTCCATATATTACTAGACACAAAAAATGTCAAACTTTCATTTTTTGTGCGAATAAAAATCCGCCCTTCTGAAATCAGCAGTCTACAATTGTTTAGCAAATACTTCTGTTGATTTTAACAAAATTTAATATTATATACATTCAGCAAAATTTTAGGTAAATTGGCCTGCAAATATTTATTTATCAAAAGTTTTTGCTGATTTTAGCAGAGAATATTTGATATCTTACTTTAGTAAAATGCAACTCAAATTCAACTAAAATTTTGTTAATTTAACATTTCTATTTTTGTCGTTGTTATCTTTCTAATATTTAGCACACAAATCTGATAATTTTATTATTAGTACACTCATAGAAATAAACCTGTAAAAAAAGCAACTAAAAATTGGTTAAAAATTATCTCGCAGAAAAAACTGCTAAATTTAGCAGATTTTTTTTTGCTAAATATTAATAAAATAAGAACAGCAAAAAAACACGTTAACTTAACAAAATTTTAGTTACATTCGATGTGATTTTTAGTTAACTAAAAATAGCATTTTGCTTTGTTTAAATTAGCAATAATTTTAACTAAATATTTGCAGACTCAAAATAGCAAACAAAAACTGTAACATTAACAAAATGATTGCTTTATTTATTTATTAGAATGCAAATAACAGTTTTTTTTCTAAAATTAACAGAAATGTTTGCTAAATAATTGTGGATTGCCGATTTCGTAAGGGCAGACTTTTATTCGCATTAAAAAAAATATATAATAAAAAAACTTTAAAAATGTCACATTTTTTAATGATTTTTTAGTCTACTAAATGTTTATGCTGATTTTAGCAAATTATTTTGTTATTTTCAATTAACTAAAATTTAGCTCAAATACAACGAAATATTTGTAAATTTTTATATTACTAATTTTTAGTAAATCTGTTAATTTTAGCAGTTTTTCTGCAAGCTCCCTTAACTAATTTTTAGTATTTCGTGCTATTCTTACAGGTGTTTCGATAAGTGTAGTGTCCGATTTAGTTACCGATTTCTGCCCAAACAAATCGAAACATTACAAACAACAATTTACTTTAAATTTTTAGTACGGGCACGTTTGTGGTCTGTCAAAATCGTATGTTATGTACAATTTAAATAGACTTTAAATGCACAAGATTGGTCACTTAAATGTGATTTAAATTTGAAGTTAAAAACTGACGTTTGTATTTAAATAGAACTTAAAGTCCAAATGGCATTTAAATACGAAGTGAAAAACTGGGCATAAGAATCAAACCTGCTCTCATCTTACATTACAAACGTAACAATACCAAGTCATGACCGTTTAGCGATCTCACCCAAATATGGCCTCGAATGTAACACAGCTAAATTGCGGTTTTCTTTCACATTAGCTTTTCTGTTATTGTATATTATACTCAGAAGTGACAACATTAACAAACACAAATATTCTATTTTTAGATTTATGTCTATTTTTCTAATCTCCTCGGTCTCTAATCCACAATGTTACCAGATTGACATATGATTTTTACGTTCAGTGTTGACAACTTTGCGTTTTAAGTTTGTTTTTATGTTCTGCCGTGTACTCTAGAATGCTATATAAATATATATATATATTTTTTTTTTTTAATTTTTATTCCCAATTTTATTTGTTTTTAACCAAACAGTTAATTAGTCAATAATTAAACTTTAAAACCTATATCTCAAAAAATAGGTATAGGTGATCAAAATTTAAATTTAATTTACATATTTTAAAAATGGATACAAAAAGCTATGGTCATAAGATAATAATTCCTGAATATTTTTTTTTGCTACTTGAAATTTAAATTTCATATAACATAAATTGTATAAAAAACTGTTACTTAGAATAAAAAATGTCGACTTATAACAATTGATATTCAAAATTTGTGTTAAGTGTTTGTTATTCAAAACAAACTTTTCTTAAATTTTCAATTTATAACGAGCTTTTAACCTCCTTATATTTACAAAAATAAAGCAAATCAAACATATTAGCTAGGTTGGTACTAGTATTTCGATCTGGCTAGAGATCTCATCAGAACCCGAAGTTTTAAAAAAGCTAGAGGCTCCATAATAGGCAGAACTTTAACAAAAAACCTATTAATCATCAGTTTTGCTCCCTTCTTGTCTTCTTAGTAATCAAGCACGTGGTTAGGTCTTTTCCTAACAAGCACCATGACGTTGCTAAACTTTGAAGACAAAAGTGTTATATTTATATGAAAAATTTTTAGCGTGTACTCTGGCTCAAGTAATATTTTTTACAGTTATATTAGTTTTTTGTTTTTACATACATCGAGATTATTTTTATGTTATTTTCAATTTATAACGAGCTTTCAACCTCCGTATATTTACAAAATAAAGCAAATCAAACATATTAGCTAGGTTGATAGTAGTATTTCGATCTGGCCTTTGTTAAAAACTGTGTTTGTAAGATAAGATCTTTAGCCAAATCGAGATACATTTATGAACCTAGCTAATATATTTTAAAAGCTCGTTATAAACTAATAAAAATAATTATTGTTTTATCTAATAACACCTTAACGTTAACCCATTATTTAAAGAGTTGTAGAATAACAAAGCTATTAACCATTTTTAGGTCAAAACGGCTGGCCGGCTTGCGCGATAGAAGTCTAGTTTTTTTTGCAGATCTTTTTTTTACATCCAATTTATCATAAAAAATACGCGGGGAGTAAGAAAGAGAAACAATTTTGCTATTTTGGGCAATTACTCTACTGTTTACGTAGTTTACCACCTTTAACCAAAAGACAATTAAGGTTAATTCGAAAGAAAAAAAGGCATTTTTTTGTGAATTTTTTGACGACACAGTTAAAATCTCTTTATTAAAACTTAAAGCATGACATTTGAAGAATGTTGTATAAAATTTTCACGAAGAAATATTAAAATACACGGCAATGGCAGCAATTATTCGGACGTGTCTCAAAAAAAGTAGAATTGCGGTGACCCGCATAACTTGGTGCTGGGTCATCTAAAATCAAAAAATCAAAGTTCATTCGGTAGATAATAGTTTTCCCCAGGTAACTCTGGGAGGGTTTTTCGAAATTTTAATTTTTCACTTTTTTGGAACACTTTAAAGGGAAAAACGGTGAAAAAATCAGCTAATTTGTTACTGTAAATTAAAAATTATTAACAAATATCAAAAAACTCTCCAGCATTACCTCGTAAATTATGTACAGAAATAGTGTTCAAAATTTCAAAAGGATCGGAGCAGTTGTTTTGAAGTTATGAGGGGCACTGACTTTCAAAACGTGAGTTGTGGGAAAAACGCTTTAAAGTTTTGAACACTAAAAAATCTGGTATTAAACGTTTATAAGCAAATTTTATCGGCTTACCTCACACTGAATCATCAATGCCAGGTCCATAAAGGATGTTGCTATCAACCATTATGTCTAAAGCACCTATTTGCTCCTGTCTACGACGAATCCTGCCTTCTTTAGTTTGTCTCTCAGATTCCTGCTCTGCTTTGCTTATACGTATGGAGTCAGTTGATCGCGCCCAGTCATGAGCACTTGATCCACTATTGACTCCCATGTCTTGCATGAAGTTTAGTAAAGCAAAATAACCTTCTTTGAAGACTATGGCTGGCACTTAAGCTGCAATTTCAACGATGACAGAGGTGCCACTCAAGTAGGAACGCACACTAAATTTTATACTCTACACTGACATACTTGACATAAAAATACTTGTAACTTCGTCAATTTTGCTCCAATCGACAAAAAAACACAATATTCATAACATATTAAGCATTTATTTAAAAAAATAAAAACAAATGCAAAAAAAAAAAAAAAAAAAAAATTAAATACCCTAACTCTATCCTTAATGTTCAAAAAATGACCAACAATTGTAGTAAAAACGAACACCATGGTAGTAAAAAATAAACAAACATTTATTTTATTTTTTTAATTAACAAAAAACTACTGTAAAAAATGAATGTAAAATCATAAAACAGTCATTTGATGTGGTTTGTTTTTTTAAATGAACGAAATGGTTAGTAAAAAATGTAATTTGTTCTACAAATGACTGGACATATACATTAAAAATAAAGAAACTATATTCCAACCCAAACAACTACATATTTTTAAAGCAGAAGTTCCCTGAGTGTACTCAAAATTATGTGCAAATTGGTGTTTGGGCTATTTTGGTCGATATTTGGCATGTGGGTTAGGCCCGGAAAAGTTCCTTCGGTTGGATACTCATTTTAGTAGCTTCTTCTGCTAATTTTACAGTTTTATTTCTATGAGTGTTTGAAAAAAAAAATCCAAAACATTCTTTATTTTCATTCTCTAGAAACTATTCAATGTTCATTCTCATTATGATTATTTCCTCCAACTTCTTAAATATATTTACCCATATACTATTAAAAGAATTCTTGTTTAGAAAAAAAACTTCGTTCTTGCAGTTTATTTATTCCCTCTTTATCATTTAGTCCAGTTTTCCTATGAATCTTTTGTTCAGAGTTTATGTCAGAATAGGTATTAATTTAATTAGATAATGTCTTATAGGTATTTTAAATGATTTAATGGGATTTATTACATTCATCCGTTTTTGCTCATTATTATCTTAGTTTATGTAATAGTTTAAATTGTTTTTTTTTTCTTCTATATTTTTTTACTAATACCTAGTTTTTTCTCTTTTGATTTCTTTTCAGGTACGTTTAATCTGGAATTTGTGAACTATTTAAATGTTTTAGATTGGCGTAAGTACGTTCGGCAGTTGATTTTAGCCGTTACAATCACTGTTGCCAGGTTTGACGATTTATCGTCATTTTGACGATTTTTAGTACCTAAATTACTAAATGACGATTTGACGATTTTTGCTTCCAAAATGACGATTTTTTGACAAACGTTTAATATGTCAGCAAAACATGTTTATTTGCTATTATTAAAAAATCACCTGCTCTATTTTTGGATTTTTATTATTTCGTTAAAATTAAAAACTATTTTTTATTGAAAGTTTAGCAAAAAAGTTATTTTGTGGATTCATGTTAGATTTATTTTAATTTATTTTCTGCACTTAATAACGGCAAAGACCACTGCAAATGCAGCTAAAAACAAATGAAATTTCACCTAAAAAAGAACGACTTACATTTTAGTAAATTCAACTAACATAGTCATTTGTTTTTCACTGTTCCAAAAATTAACTACAATTGTATTATTGATGAGTGGTTCAGTCAGTGCAGTAAAATATAAACAAACATTAATTTGTTTTATTTTTTTAAATAAAAAAAAATACTATTCAAAATGAATGTAAAATCATAATACTATAATTTAATGTGGTTTGTTTTTTAAATGAACTACAATTGTAGTCAAAAATTAAATTTCTTCTACAAATGATAAAAATAAAGATACTGTATTACAACTGAAACAACGACAAATATTTACAGCAGAAGTTCCCTGAGTATGTGCTTACTTTTTTAATGGTTGGCAAACACTACCTTTTCATTACAATGGTTGTTGCCTGCCACGGCCACACCAATGCCGTTATGAACGTTTTAAAACTACGATTCCAATAGTGGCATGTGTCTTTACAGGGTTTATATCAAAATTCTACCCATTAAATTTTGTTACATCAACAAAATAACGTTATAAATCGTCGTTTCGGTATTTTAGCGTTATTTTGACTTTAACTAGTTCAAGATATTTCAAAATCAGGTTAAATAGAAAACTAAAACCGTTTACATAAGAAGAAACATGTCGTTAATGGAATCGCTTTTTTTTAAATTTCCATTCCGCTATTGGTGTTACTGTGATAGCCAATCGTTATTATGAAAAGTTATTGAATGCCAACCCTGCTTTTTTTAATATTTATATTTTTATAAAGTTTAGTTAGTGTAAGATTGAGATAAAAATAAAATATTTTTTAAATTATATTCTCATTTATAAATCCAAAAATAAATCCGGTGCTTAAAAAACAGGCCTACTAATAAGTGGCCTACCAAAGTGAAACTTCAGATATTCACAATTTATATTTGAAAATGGAAAAACATGCTTTAATAAACAATATTTAAATAAAAATAAATAATAATATCAATAATAAATAAAATAATAAATAATTTATAGCAATATTAAAAACCAACCCAAAATGAAAAATATGAAATAATCAAAAATTTCACAATTTATTGTATTAAACTATGTCATCACATGTAATGCAATTTGAAACTTTAATTCGTTAATGGAAGTCCAAATTTTATAATTAAAGAAAATAACATTGTTAAAGAATTTCTAAGCTATGTAAAAGAATTTAAGATTTAAAAATTGTGCTTCTGAATTGGTGTTTACAGAATTATGTAGAAGAAATTAACAGTTAAAGTGGTAAAGTGTTATCGTTATAAAATTTCATGACTTTCGGAGTTTAAATTACAGAAAAGTGTAAAAAATAGTATTATATTACACCGATAGTACATGAGCATTTGAAATGTGAATTACATTATTATTCTTTTTTTTTTATTAAAACTTTATCCCACTTGTAACAAATATATTTAGTTTTGACGATTTTTTGACGATTTTTGAAAATAAAATGACGATTTTGACGATTTTTATTGGAAAATTTGACGATTTTATGCTCAACATACCTGTCAACACTGGTTACAATATGTTTTTGCTCATGCAGCAATGAAAAGCAAGCATTTAATTGTTGCACTCAATGTATTATAATTAGGGCTGAGATTTTCATGCATTAAAAAATCGAAAATATGCGCTTAAAAAATGCACTAAAAAAATTCAAAATATGCACTAAAAAAATAAAAAATATGCATTTAAAACTTTCAAAATTTCATTAAAAATCGTTTTTATTTATCGTTTTTTATTATTCAAAACAAAAAAAAATAAAATAAAAAATTCAGTCTATTTTTATTCAAAGGTACAATATGTTTTAAAAACTTAAATAAATAATTTAAATTTTATCAAAAGTAAAACTGTCTGTTCGGACGAAAAAAACTTTTGTACGTGCAAAATTATCTCTCAACGTCAACGTTATAGGAGCATACTTGAATGATGCCAATTCATTTAGAGAATATTCATTTTCTAATTCCGATAATTTGTTTTATTTTTTTAAACCTTTAATTTTTTTTTAAACCTTTCATTTTTTTGCAAACTATTCTTCTTTCCACATTGTTAATTTGACTTTCTGCCATATCAATTAAATTGATATTAAGTGAACTAAATTAAATCCCTCTAATTTAGTTATTGTTTCACCAATGTATTCGTAGTTGGAAAATACAAATGATAATTGACTTTTGATGTTATTTAAATTTTAAATTTTTTTTACTTTGTTAATTGCAATCGGTATCAACAAGCTATTCAATAATATTCTCAAATTGCTCAAAGTTTTGTGAATATTATTCTACAGCATCTAACCAACAAGATGGGGAACCTCATCTTGTTAATATTGGCTGTGGTGGAAGGAGAACCAAAGTATACATTTCATTAAAAATTGCAACTCGAGAAGGAGCCTTTAAAAATATTTTTTTTCCCGTATGAAACCAATAAATCATTATTATCGAATTAGCTTCCTCTGCAACGCCGTGTAACCCATGTGCCAATCATGTAACAGTTTTGCATAAAAAATGTTAAGCCCATTGTCAGCCTTAACCATGTAAGGCGCTGCATCGGTTAAAAATAGAAGGATCTGCTTTTTGTCGAAATCTTGACCCAACAAAATCATTGAGTCGTTTAAAGCACGAGCTATCGTAGCATGGTTGGCATTTTCCAAATCCACAAAGCTACGCAAGAATTTAGTTTTGTAAACTTCCACATCTCTATCCAAAACTCTGACAATAACATTTGCAACGTAACGCCCATCTATATCCGTTGTTTCGTCTATCGACACCAATAAATATTTGCTTTTCAAAAAGGACAGATTTTTTCTAGTTTGGGGTCATATATTTTGTCCTCATAATTATTTCTAAGAGTAGACTGGCAATGGATACTCTCATTCATGTATGTTTTAAAGAAATTTCCTAAATTTTCGTTACTTAATTTGTTTAATGGTATGCCAGCGGAAATAAATGCTTCACATAAGTCCACACAAAACTTATTTGTTGTCGCTGTATTTTGAAGCAACGATTGTGAAGACTTTTTTGTAACACGCTCGATAAGCTCCTTGTGTTTTTGACTATTTAAGAGTTGATCAACCAAAAACTTACTTTCGTGAATCACGGATTTATTGCAAACTTTGCAATAAAGTATTCGACCATCAGATTTAAAGGCATTGTTAAATTCGTTAAAGTATGTCATTATGATGGAACACTTTGATGGCTTCATCTTCGGCATATTTCCTGCAAAAAGTCTCGTAAAACAAAGAGCTCCAAATGAATTTAATTATTGATTTTTAAATTATTTATTGGAAAAAATTTTTTTTTGTGTATTTTGAAATTTTTTGAAGAACTTCCTTTTTTTTTTAATATGGAAATTTCTTAAAAAATGCCAAAATATGCAAAAATATGCATTTATAAATTTAAAATATGCAAAAAATATGCATTTAAAATCAAAATATGCACAAATATGCATTTTCAGCAAAATATGCAAAAATATACTAAAACAAATCGATGCCATTTTAACGCAAATTTATTGATTCGGAAAGAAAATTGGTCGACATCGTTCTCAGACTATCGACATAAAACATGCATTTGCATGGAAATCGCAGCCCTAATTATAATGTAGGGGATGGTGGGGTAATTTGGGACTATTTCTTTAGCTCCTAATAGATCTATTTAAAGAATTGGTTAGTGGTGTAGCTTCTTCTCATTTCAGCATAACACAACAAAATTATTCGTTAGTTGGATTTTTTGTATAGAAGACAAGGTGGGGTGATTTGGGACATTGTGGATTGGCATCGTTACTATAAATAAATTAATAATTTACACTATATGCCATGCGAATAACATCAAGAAGCGTTAAAATTGCATAAATTACACGTCTCAATTTAATCCACACACACTTCCCAATCAGTGGCGGATCCAGTATTCAAGTGTGAGAGGGGGCAGAGTGCTTTGTCCCATAGGTAAAAATCAAAAATAAAACATTGGCTCAAATTGTGATTAAAGCAGGGATGGCTGAAATACCGTTATTGATTCAAAACCCTTTCAACTGACTATCGTTATCCTTAAAATACAGTTAGCGAAATAATTGAAACACCTTCATATATTTAATTAGAATATTGCTCTACCCCAAGTCCAAAAATCTAATATTATATTGTCATATTCGATTTTATTTGTTGCTTTTCAAAAAGTGTGATCATGTTACCCAGTAAAAAACGCTGCTTACCTGCAGGTTTGTAAGGGAGTAAGCCAAAAAGAATCCCTTTCAAACTTGCTTACATATGCTATGATTTTTATATGCCGAATTCCCACTTGGAAGCATTACTTTTGGACAAAATAAGCGCGGTTTTTAGCGCTTATAAACTGCTGTGATTTCATGGCTTTCAGTAAAATCATATTTCATGTCTACATTATTACAATTAAAGGTAATAATATGAATATTACGAAATGTATTTTACATAAAATTCTACAGATATTAAATTTTTTTTACATATTAATACAATAATTATATTTATTTTTTTACCGCACCACGTGTTAGAAACAAATAAATGACTAATTATTTTTTATAACATACTCGAAAACACGAAATACAATCGGAAATCACTCGGGAAAACTGGTACAGATCGTTTATATTCCACAATGTGAAACTTTCTGCATTACAACCTGTATACTTGTAAGGGAATGGGGTAAGCTTCTTACAAAGTGAATCCATGTAAGGGAAAACAGCTCAGCTTATTTTTATACGAAAATTATTCGTTTCTTTTGCTGCTCCTCAGTAAAATGTTATAGTAAGCACTTACATCAGCGCATTTGTTTTATCCGTTATCAGTAAAATACCTTTACCGATGCAACTAAAATATCAATATCCTTAAAATACCTTTACCAAAGCAACTAAAATTCGGTTATCGCTAAAATACTGTTATCGCGAAATAATTGAAATAGAGTTATTCTTTAAATACCGTTACCGAAATGATCTGACAAGATTTTAAAAAAATAATCGCTGTAAATAGATATATATTTTCCCAAAGTTTGATCATAAACTAGCCAGTAATTAGGAACTCGGGCATAATGTGGCTAAGACTATCGGTGAATACCTGAATAACTAACATAACGTTACCCTTAAAATACCGTTAACTAAAAACCCGTTATCCCTAAAAAAACTTTACCGAAATAACAAAAATACCGGTACCGCTTAAATACCGAAATAAGTAGAATACCGTTACCGAAATAACTGAAATATCGTTGCCCCTAATATACCGTTAGCGAAATGAGTAAAATACCTCTAACGCTAAAAAAGCGTTACCTAAATACAATATCGTTATCCCTAAAATACCGTTACCGAAATAGAAGAAACTAGCGTTACCCTTACCGATACCCGCATCGAATCAGTTACCATCATAAACTCATATTTTATGAAAGACAAGAAGGTAACTCAAATAAACACGGAAAAAAATGTTCTGATAGCTTTCACGGCCACACTGAGAGAATTATCTTCACTTCAGTAATGAATTTCTTCATAGCTTTAATGAAAATTGTCACTGGATCTCATCCATTAAAACTTTTCATAGAATCTTCAAAACAGGTTTCATTCAAGTCAATGTTTATGAACTGATTGTACAATAAATGAAAACCTTCATAAAACTAATGAATCATTCCGACAATGTAACGTTTATAGAATTTATGAAACAGTTTCATAAAATTTTTTCAATATTAAGAAAATCCTTGAATTAATAAAACTCTTCATTCTTGAAAAATACATTAGAACTGAGCCAATGAAACGCTTCATATGATTTTTTAAATAATTTCGTAGAAGTCCAAAATTAATACAAAACTACATTGAAATAATAAATCACTTTATAAAATATGTTGAACAGTTGAGAATTAAATCTTAAAACTAACTTTTGAAATGTATGAAAATTAATGAAATTATAAAATTTTATGAAGAAAAAAAAAAAAAAAAATAAAAAAAATTAAGACTGAAATAATTTCATTGCTATAGAGAAAATTTTCATTTAATATATGAAGAGATAATTTTTGAAATCGAAAGAATTAAATTTTATGAAAACAAAAGTTTATGAAAAATGTCTTAATATTAATAAAATTTATAGGATATATTGAAATTCTTAATTAAATGTACGCAAAAAAGGTATGAAATTGTTTCATTAATATCATGAAGGATAATTCTTTCAATACAGTAGAGGGCGCCAAAGTTTAATAATATTTAGCAAAAATATATTTTTTTAAATACTCGTTCAAAGTTTTTTTTTTTTTTTTTGATTACTTTAATACATTTGTAGTTAAATTTAAATATATAAAATAAAAATATATTTTTTATAGCTCCGAAAAACATGTTTTTTTGGCTGAAAATCCTAAAATTTCTTAAATTTGATAGAGAATGAAAAAACATTATATAAAATTATATAATTTTTTTTTATCTGTGTGTGTAAGCCTATAATGTTATATAATATGTCATAAAAAAAGTGTCAGATTTTTACCGGAAATTAAAAATATAGGCTTTTGTAAAAATGCCTAATTTCGCGATTTTTACCGCATTTGTTTGACTGATATGTGTCAATATCGACATATTTTCCCTAAATTTAATATATAGTCTATCAATTAAATGAGTCAGTCACAAACATGTACCGAATTTTATCTGAATATAATAAAAAATTTGAATATCCCCCGTATGAATTGTTCTTCCAGCTCCCGATGAACTAAGCAGCAATGATGTGCAAGTTTTGGAGTGGCCGCCACAATACCGTGATCTCAACCGCATAAAAAATCTATGCACTGATAGACTTTTCCTTCATAGTGTTAATGAATCGATTTCAGCAAAATGTATTCATTTATTTAATGAGAAATTCCATTAACGGAATGAAAATACATTAGCCATTTTTTATGATTTTTTCATAATTTCATAAAAAAAATTCATTAAATCAATGAAAACTTTTTGATTTTTTTTCAATCAAAATGTTATATGTAATATGCAAAAAAAATGGATAAGTGTAATTTTTTTATTTTGTTTCTGTATACTACATTTTTTATTAAAAAAAATAATGGCTGAATTTAAACTCCTAATGTTAGAAATGACATACATTTTTTTTAAACAGAATTAACTTAAACTTTGAAAAAATTGATTTGGGGCGATCTCATAAAATTTAGCGTATAAAGCGTTGATGTAAAATAACTACAAATTTCTTAAGTCGACATAAGTGCTTTTGTAAAAAGTCAACCGATTTTTATTTTTTTTTATGTAAAGAACAAATTGTTTTTGGTTAATATCACAACCTCTTTAAAAAGTGTGTTATGGAGAAGTACATTTTGTTTGTAATAAAAAGCAATGAAAATATTTCATAAAAACTATGAGTTATGCTACACTAATACAATTTTCCTTTATAGTATTATTTCATTAAACGGATTCATTGATTTAATAAATAATTTCATTAACTGAATGAAAATTCATTAATATTGTAAATTTTTTCAATAAATTTTTTTATGATTATTTCAGTTTCATAAAAAAAAAATTATTAAATCAATGAACATTTGTTGAATTGCCATGTTTGAAGCCCTTCATCTTTCACCACCTTTCATCTCTTCACTATCCCTTTCCAAAGAAAGCAACACATTATTTATAGGAAGAATTTCCTGAGTGTTGCTTCTCTTAAAAAAAAAAAAAAAAAAAAAAATTAACCAAAACTTCGAAATAAGGCGGTCTCATATCATTTAGTGTATTAAGTGTTGATGTGAAATGACTGCCAAATCCTTAAAAAAAATTTCTTAAGTCGACATAAGTGCTTTTGTAAAAAGTCAACAGATTTTTTTATTTTTATATTTTTTTTTTAATTTAAAGGAAAACTTGTTTTTGCCAAACATCTCAATCTCTTTAAAAAGCGTATTATAGAGAAATATATTTTTGTTTTGTAATAAAAAGTAACGAAAATATTTCATTCAAACTATGAATTTTATTCGTTGAACACATTCAACTTTCATAAAGTTTATGCTAGAATTAATAAAAAAAATTCCATATACTTTATGAAATTTTCGTTAAAACGATTAATTCAAGTTGATTTAATGAAACATGTTTCATTGATTTCTTTCGAAATTTTTTCTATGAATTAATTCATTGTATTAATGAAGGAATTCTTTAACACTACGCACAAATTTCTATCAGTGTAGCATTAATGGGAAAAATTTAAAACCATTCATTTTAATTTTGTTTTAATGAAATATGTTATATTGATTCAATGAAATATTTCTTTGAGCGATTTTTTATGAAAAAATTCATTGTATTAATTAATAAAGTAATTAATTAATACTACGCACAAATTTCTATTAGCGTGGGAGCTTGTAAATTTTCTATTAAAAAAGAAAAACCCATAAAATTTAGAATATTTAGAAACATTTCTGAAAACATAAGGGGAACAATGGCTCTCGATACTATTATACACTCAAAAAGTTTGTAAAGTCAGCAAAATTTTAGTCAGGAGGGTGCTTGCAAAAAAATTGCTAATGTCAGCAAAATCTTTTGCTGAAAATCAGCGGGCTAAGTTTTAGCAACAAAATTAGTAGATTCAGCAAAAGTTTTGCTAACACTTAGTAAAAAAAAAAAAAACGCAAACAATTTGTAGAAAAATTGTAATTTAGTTAATTTATTTGCTGAAAATCATAAAACATATTTTTGTGATTCTTTCAAAAATAACTTACAATAATTACGAAATATAAAAATTTTCATTTTCCCACTTTGACGACATGAATTAATTTAATATCTGAAAATATATAGAAATAAATATATATAACATAACAAAAATTTTCTTTCAACTACTTACATCAATGGTTGTCTAAATGATGCTATCTTTTAAAGGACGCAACTGCCGAAGATAATTATAGAAACGAAACGAAAAAATAAACAAAAACAAACGAAACGAAAAACAACCCTTTTTTTGCAATACGAAAAAGGAACCATAAAAATCTACCTAAGATGTGTGTCTTTGTCTTTCGCTTTACTCTGTCTACATGTCTGTATATGTTTGTTTGTTTTCAATTTGACCACACTAGACTATTAATCTATAAACATTTAGTTTAGAAATACATATTAAATTTAAAAATTTTATTTTGTCTTTCATTTAATTAATAGACAATTATTTTCACAAGCCGGTGACAACGCAAAATTTAAGTTGTTTTAATCCTCAATTTTGTTTTATGTATGAAAAACAGATACAAAAATCTTTCATGGTTGATTTTTTTATATGTCGTATTAGAGTTGTACTTTTTAGAATCATTTTCCTCTTCTCTACTACATCTTGACATGCCGCGACATCTGCTTCATTCTGCGTATATCTTTCAATCTGGTTATCGTCCACACTTTTATCAGCACAATTTTTTTTAGCAAAATTAATTAGTAAAACAGTATAATATTAGTAAAGCCTTAGTATAAAACAGTTAAGTGCTAAGTGAATAAGTATAACAAAAATTTTAGCTGAAAACACGATTTTAGCAAAAAATTTTGCTAAAAAATGGTATACCTGATTGGCAAGACGTTTTACTAACTTTTCTACTAACTTATTTTTTTGAGTGTACATATTCTTAGTTGGTTTTATGCATTCAATGTTAAATAGAGTAATTGTCACGAAATATTATTACTATTATTAATTTAAATATATTTTATTGAAAACAATGAAAATTAAAATTATTGAAGTTCGAGGCCATACTCTATATTTCTTTATTAGGATATTGAAAACTAAATATAAAATTTTAATAAATATAATGACAAGCAGTTTAAATTTTTTTGCTCGCTCAGAATAAGAACTTTTTTTTCTTAAATAAACAAAATAAGAAACATTTAATTGGCTAGTTTAGATATAGTCATTTAATTTAGTTAACTATAAGTGTGCAAAATAAAAACACACTTCAGTAATGAATTTCTTCATAGCTTTAATGAAAATTGTCACTGGAACTCGTCCATTAACTTTTTCTTAGAATCTATGAAACACGTTTTATTAAAGTCAATGTTTATTAAATGTTTGTAGAATTAATGAAAATCTTCATGAAACCAATGAATCATGCCGACAATGAAGCGTTTGTAGAATTCATAAAACAGTTTCATAAAATTTTTTAATATTGAGAAGTTTTTTGAAATAAAAAAAATCTTTAAGAATGTCTTAAAAAATGCATTGGAACTAGGCCAATGAACCGCTTCATATGAGTTTTTAAACAATTTCATACACTAAGAATATTATGTAGGTAAAGACGACATCAATTGTAGTCAAAAACAAATGAAATTTCAGATAAAGAAAGAACGACTTACATTTCATTAAATTCAACTAACATTTGTCATTTGTTTTTACTGTTCAAAAAACTACTAACAATTGTAGTAAAAATTAACCACATATGTTAAGTAAAAAATAAACAAACATTTATTTTTTTCTTTTTTTTTAATAACAAAAAACAACTGTAAAAAATTAATGTAAAATCATAAAACAGTCATTAGATGTGGTTTGTTTTTCTAAATGAACTACAAGGCTAGTAAAAAATTAATATTGTTCTACAAATGACGGAAATTTACATTAATAATATAGAAACTGTATTACAACCCAAACCACTACATATTTTTAAAGCAGAAGTTCCTTAAGTGTAGAAGTCCAACATAAATAGAGAAACTGTATGACAACCCAAACTACTACATATTTTTTAAGCAGAAGTTCCTTGGGTGTAGAAGTCCAACATTAATAAAAGGCTACATTAAAATATAAAAGCGCTTTCTAAAATATGTTGAACACTTGAGAATTTAGTTTAAGGATAACTAAAGTTTGAAATTTATGAAAATTAATGAAATTATGAAATTTTATGATAAAATATAATAATTAAGTCTTTAAAATAATTTCATAGCTCTAAATTTATGAAGAGATAATTTATTAAATCGAATGAATTTTTTTTATGAAACTATGAAATTTTATGATAAAAAGTTTATGAAAAATGTATTAATATTAATAAAATTTCTGGGATAAAATTCTTCGTTGAATATACGAAAAAAAATCTATGAAAGTGTTTCATTTATATCATGTAGGATAACACAGTACAACACATGATTTCGGGACTCAATTCTGATAATTTTTTGTGAAAGGAGCCCCAAAAATAAGAACTTCTGCGTCATTCGTTTGGTCAAGTTACATCAAATAAAATTTTAATAATTTTTTGAAGTTAGTATAGGGGAATTTGTCACGTTTTAGGCTCGTTTGTTTGACATAACTCGAGAACCTCTAGTCGGATTTTGCTGAAACAATCGGAATGTTTATTTTCATGCAAAATATTCAAATTTCTTTAAAAGAAACTGAGATTTTTGTACGAAAAATGCCAACGAATAAAAAATTTTTTGGGGAAAACAAAATTTTCGGAATGTAAATTTTTGTATTACAAAAGTAGAAAAATATAAATATTAGATTTTCAGTAAAATATCCCACTTCTTTAAAATTAACAAATATACACTTTTTTAATTTGTCTATGACATAAACGCTCTGGAATTTGAGAATCTCTTCTTGAAATTATAAGAAAACAATTTTGAGATTTTTTAAATGTAAAACATTTCAGACTTGATTTCCAAAAAAAAAAAAAATACTTGAAAAGAAGAATCTAACAAAATCTCAAAATTAATAATCTTTGTTCAATGTAAGTGTATATTTAAATCAAAAAAAATCAGTTTGTTCATTAATTTATTATTAAAGTAAAAATCGGTTCTACGAGTATACGAGTCTGGTTCCAAATGAACCTCATTATGACCAAATTCAAAAAAAGTTGTTATAATTTTTGCAATGCTAAATTATTTGCGAATGTTTGTTCTAGAGAAATGGTTGGTTGGTTTTCCCCAAATCTCCCCAGGACCCTGCGGTAAATGGACCAGTCACTGGTATGGTCACGTGACTAGAACTTTGTGTGTATGAACATGTCATAGTTTCGGTCCTGTTATATGAAAGTGACCGGTACTTTTAACATGGGCTTGTCCTAGGAGGTGACAATTGCCACCTGTGGAGCACTGTGTGACTTGGCGAATAACTTGACCAAGGTAACCTATCACCGTACCGACTGAAATGTATATGCTACGGGGCAGCTTAGAAGTAGGTAGTGTCAAACTATGACCATTTTAGGATTTATGTGATATGCAACAGAACCAGTTTGAAAAAATTTATCACGTGACTGGTGTAGGTGTACGTATAAAAATTTAAATTTGGAAAAGTACATAGACTAGACAAAAAGTCCGGATGTTCAAAATATAGATTTTTTTTGCAAGTTTTTTCTTTATTTGCTAACATTTTATCAAACAATTTCCATGAATTTTTATGTGCCAACACTTCTAAAAAGCACTTCATGAACATTTTAATTTTGTATCCTGCATTATCATTCTAGTTCACAATAATATCTTTATAAAAAGAAGAAACAATTCAGCACAAATTTCATGTCTAACTTATAAAGCAGAGTAACATAATATATAATTAAAAGTTTGTACCCAAAGAAATTCTTGCAAATCGTCAAATACTTATAAATAAAAAATCGTTACCAAAAATCTTGTAAAATATCTAAACAAGATATTTCAAAACCAATATGCAGATATTTGGAAATTTTAATTTATATTATTGTTAAGTGTTTCAAGTTTTTAAATAAGTTGTGCCAAAAATCATATTCTGGTAATAGTATTTTGTTAGCGATATTTTATGTGTAAAATCGCCATTCACTAGAAAAATCGTCAGTCGGCATTTAGAAAATTAACTTGCCAAACGAGTTTTAATATCGCGACTATTGGCGAGAAATCGCAATATCTGGCAACCCTGAACTTAGGAAATTATGTTGGTAAAGACGACAGCAATTGTAGTCAAAAACAAATGAAATTTCATTTAAAAAAAGGACGACTTACATTTCATTAAATTCATCTAACATTGTCAGTTGTTTTTTAATGTTCAAAAAATGACTAACAATTGTAGTAAAAAATAAACCAAATTTTTTTTTTTTATGTTTTTTAATAACAAAAAACAACTGTAAAAAATGAATGTAAAATCATAAAACAGTAATTTGATGTGAGTTGTTTTTTTAAATGAACTACAAGGTTGTTAAAAATTTTATTTGTTCTACAAATGACTTACATTTACATTAAAAATAATGAAACTGTATTACAACCCAAACAACTACATATTTTTAAAGCAGAAGTTCCCTGAGTGTGGTCACTGTCTAAACAGTTCCGTATTCAGTTCTTTTAAACCAGTGGAGTGTTACGTCTTCATTTCTACTGTCACAAAGTCGGTACAGATAAAATTCCTTCAGTGTTATGTCCGCTTTGTAGAAGTCAAGGAACTGCATCTGCATGGCACTAATTGCCATGTTTTCATCCACTGCTAACGGTTTTGAACCAGTTCAATGACCACTAGCAACTTCAACTGCAACGACCCTAGTTTCTTCAGTACATTTTGATGTTATGTTACGTCTTCTCAAGTTACATGATATAACTAGTACCAACCAGCCAATTTTTTATCACCATTATTATAGTCACGTGATTGTTAATTTCACCCAAATTAACACTTTTTGGTACACCACAATCTTTGTTTCACCAGTTTCGTAAGGCGCCCCCAATCATATATCACGGAATTACAACTTTGGATCAATCGACCCTTAATTTCCCGAAGGGGAGTAACTCCTGTGTAGCTTTTTTTTAAATTTTGTCTAAATTTAGTTCTCAAAACTTCAATGCGCATGCAGCACGCGAATTTTTAACAGAGCGAGCTGAAATTTTTGTTAAATTTTTTTTACTTTAACCTCACCCAATGCTGGTTTACGATTTTGGAAAATCGAACAATAAAAATAATATGCACCTTAGCACACACACTCACGCACACTCACTCACGAATAAATATTGTCTACTCATACTCACTCACGTTCACGTGAGTAAACTAAGGTTTCACTCACATGCACGCATGATCTGGATGTCAGGATTTAGGGATAAAATAGTTCGAAGTAGTTATGTCGAAAATTTACGGAATATTACGAAATAAAATCTGTCATCTCGCCTTTGAAACCTCTCACTTTTACATGGCGTTTTCATAAAGGAAAAAATTGTCCTGGAGAAAACGTACCGGTGAATGGCTCTTAAAAATCCTTTCCAACAATACCACATTTGGATTCAGTTTATTTGGATAAAATTAAACGAAAAATGGATTCTTCGTTAACTATTAGCCGAATATGGTGCGGAGATGCGAGCCGTCAGTTATCAGCTGCCACCGCACAGTGTTGTGATTTCATACACCGAGCGGGCAAAAAAAAGAAGGAGTAGCCGTAGACCAATAAAATTGGATACATATTGTTTTCTAGACAAAAGAATATCTCGTACAAAATTTGGAAAAAAATTGGGCGTATACCACGCCTACCTCACATAGGCGTGAATGTAAATTTGTTTATAAAAATCGGGCAAAAACTGAAAAAATGCTAAAAAAATTTTTCGGTGCTCAGGTCTGCCGATTTAATTAAGCTATGATTTAAAATATCAAACCCTATTATTTTAAAACTATTTTGTGTTGCATTATATTTTTATTTGTAAACGGTCAATCACTTGTTTTAAGATTTTTGAAAATTGTGTTCATTTCACAATATTTCTTGAATTTTACGAAATTTTTGTGTTTAACACTTCCAAACTGTGCGCTGCACGCAATAACAAAAATTAAATATACAATTTTTTAAATACAAATTTTCGTCGATTTTTAATCATTTTCGAAAAGTTTTATATGCTATGAAAATGAAAATTATTCAAGGTAAAAAAAAAACATAATTTTTATTTTTAATAAAAATTATATCAAACTTAGTTTTATATGCTTTAAAAAATTTCCTTTTCTTGATAATGTGGACCTTTCGAATTGTTTTGAAAATTGTTTTATAACTTTTTTTATAGTAGTTGTCACAAGAAAATTATCTATAGTCAAAAAAAAAAAAAAAAAACCCCTAAAAAGTTGGCCTATAAGCGCATGCATTTGGATTTGGAATATTCTACTTAGTTTTCTTTACATAGACTAAAAACCAGATGTATGGCCATATTAGCGAACTTTCCCTTATTGTTAAGACAACTTAAACTGTTTTATTTAAACTGTTACGAAATATTTCACTGCTTTTATATAATGAGATGTTCATACTAATATATGTGTGATTATATAAATCATAAATTAAGTTTTCTTCTTTTTTTTTTTGTATTTTTTAATTTCATACTCATCAATTAAGCTTATTTCCTGTCAAATCTCTTAAACCCTACAATATCAATGTAACGCTTTAATGCCATCTGATTGATCCTAGGTAACCCTTTTAAATATTTAACATGCTCATTTTTTTTCCATATTTTTTCTGGTATAAAAGAATAACAATAATTTCAAAAGAAAACTTAAAAAATAAAAATTTTAAACCTTAACAATAATAAAAACCAATCAAGCGATTTGTTGCGCATGCGCGTAAACCTTTAAGTGAACAAAAAGTAAAGCCAACTTAAAAAGAACAAAATTTAGCCCAAGCAGAGCATCATAATACAATCTGGAAAAAATCTTATTTTATTTTCGAATTTCATCTTAAAAAAAGAAAGAAAATAAAACATTTATTCTAAGCATGAATGGAAGTTAAATTTTGAAAGAGCAGGAATCTATATTAAGGTGGTAGATATTTTTGGGGAATAACTTATACAGTTCTGGGAATGAAGTCAGTAAGAAATTGTAGCTCTTGATTAAAATTAAACTCTTTAAATAAAAATTTTATTTAAAAAAAATATATTTTTAAATCAAAGTGAGGCAATATTTTTTAAAAAGCAACCAGAATGGGCTTTAGTATCAAATATTGTTTTATAAGTGTCTACTTATCAAATATCTAAATGATTTAACAATGCTTTTAAAATGAACTTTATTTTCGTTTTTTTTTTGTTGATATTTTATTCCCTAAGATTGATATAACAAAAGGCCTTTTTGAGTAGTACCCTCAAAAGAGCAAAAATCAAGCTTCAAACACGTAACCAATTGGACACGCAATCACGTAGAACCAATCGTTTTGGCATGTATAGCCCAGACTCTTGGACATAAAAAAAAACAACTTAAACCTTAACTGCTATTTTTTGTGGAGGACTGGTCGATGTACTTAGAATTATTATTTGTGGTCAATGTAATGCATATTTTTTTCACCATTCGTTGAAATTTTTGTTTAAGATTTTTATGCAAAAATCAATACACTGCGTATCATAACTATAGACGCACTACATTTATCGTCATATTTAAACTTTAAGAAATAATTTAACGAAACTTATTGCGGTTTCTTAAATTGCTATAAAGGTACTATAGATTATGCAAATTCGAGCCATCAGCTTTTAAAATATACGAAACACCCCAGCCAGAAATTGCCAATGGTATGAAAAATCAAGCACTGGCAGAGCACTGTTTGCCAATGGTCCAACAAAAGCACTGATTTACAACGCTCTGCCAACGTTAGTAAAAAGTGTTTTGCCAGTACTTAATTAACAAAATTTACAACAGTAAAAATAAAAAAACTCTGGCTCAGCCCTGGCTTAGAACGCTCTGCCAACGTTCGTAAAAAGTGTTCTGCCGGAACTTGATTTACAAAATTTACAACCGTAAATATAAAAAAAGCACTGGCACAGTACTGGCTTAGAACTCTTTCCCAACATTAACAAAAAGTGCTTTGCCAGTACTCGATTTACTAAATTTACAACCGTTTATAAAACCTAAATTTAATGCATCTACTTGTTTTTAAATGAGTTAGCAGATTTTAATAAAAATAACAAATAAATAAGATTTTTTAAATTTACGATTTACGAGGGCGGATCAATAAGTCCGCGACTTTTTGATTGAAACACTTTTTTTGGAAAAAATAAAATTTATTTTTCAACATAATCTCCTTTTAGCTCACTAAACTTAATCCAAGGTTTCTCCAACTTTTGTATCCCTTCCAAAAAATAGGATTTTTCGAGGTCCATAATAATAGGAATTTTTTGGCCATATGGGGTCCATTTATTTAATCCTCGTTAAATAGGTCCAATAAGTTGGCATAATATTCGCCGTTTGTTGTTTTTCTCTTGTGAAGGTAATCGATGTGGATTATCCCGTGTGTATCGCAAAAAACTGTTTCCATCACCTTATTGGCCACGATTACGTTTATGGTCAGTTGAGAGCAAACGCGGCATCCATCTTGCAGACGGCTTTCTTAAACCCAACTGATCATTTAAAATCGAAACCACACTGCCATATGAAATGCCTATGGCATCAACAATCTCACGCACTTTTACTCTTCGATCGACCAATACCATAACGTGGATTTTTTCGACATTTTCGGGTGTATTGACCTCAATTGGCCGTCCAGCGTCATTTGGACTTTTGCGACCACAAAAAAAGTCAGTAAACCACTTTTTTACCAGTGAAATCGATAGTGCAGAGTCCCCATAGTATTTATCAATGTTTTTATTTGTTTGATTGACGGTGTTTTTTCGCAAAAAATAATGTTTAATGAGCACTCGAAATTCACTTTTTTCTATTTTTAAAAAAATCCACGAGGTTGTATGTTTTGAACAGCTGTTAAACGTAAAGTAAATGACCGAAATTGCTCAAAATTTGACAGTAGTCTTTTAACAGGTGGTACTTAATGGGAGTAGTGTTGCATTTCATATAACTACGAGGGAAGTTCGGAAGTTGGATCAGCCCTCGTACTTTATTACTATTATTTATGTAAAGAAGTTATGGCAAATATTTCATTATTTAGAGTAGTAAGAATACACCTAAATTCTACCATATTTATATTTATTTCAATATTATTTTCAATCATATTTTTAACTGTGAATATTCCCCAATGTGAATATTCCAATTACAAGGTAGGACTATACAGTTCATAAATAAAGCTCGTTTTCATATCTAATATTCTAAATATAATTAAAAATTTTAATTTCAAATGGATAATCAATTTGAGTTATAAACTTTCGAATTTCAAATATATAAAATCAATTTTTTTTCGAAAATTTTCCAACTTTTAATTTAAAAATTTAAATTTATCCAATTTTATAAGAAAATATTTTTTTTTATAAATTTCAATTTTGTCTATGAAAAATTACAAGTTTACAGTCAGAATACAAATGATTTTTTTAATTAAATTTTATTTTAATTTATATTGCAGAAATTGAATTTTAATGTTTATTTTTTTTTTACATAATTTTATTATTTTAAATAATAAAACCAAAATTTTATAAAAAAAATTATAATAAAATTTTTTTTTATTAATTTATTATATACTTTATTAGTTGTTTTACCAATGCTTTGCCAACGTTTTAAAATTATGATTTTGGTATTGGCAAAGCACTCATTGCCAGTACTTTGCCAACGTTTTAAAAAAGGAACTGCTAAGCCCTGCCCGTTGTTATCATTTTGGGGTTGACAAAGCATTTATTTAATCATTAAAAAAGCACTGTATTGGTTGTTCTACCAACGATTTGCCAACGTTTTAAAAGTATGATTTAGGTACTGGCAAATCGCTCATTGCCAGTGCTTTGCCAACGTTTTAAAAAAGAAACGGCCAAGCCCTGCCCGGTGTTATCATTTTGGGTTTGGCAAAGCATTTAAATCTTCGGAAATCCAACGCTCTGCCAACGCTCATTCCACAGTTGAAAGCAGTATGCAATGCTTTGCCGTTCATATCTTTCTGGCTGGGACGGCCTATATATGTATTTCTTAGTGTTTCATAGCCGCGCTTCGGTTTGAATCATTATAACGATTTCAAATCGAAGTTTCACAATCAGATCTAAAGCTTATTATGTAAAATTAACTTCCTTATTAACTTTAAAACAATACACCATGCGGCAAATATATTAATGAACTCAAAAAACACCTTTTAGAAAATGGAGAAATTCGGACGCAAGTTGTGAGCAAAATAAGTGATCGGACAAATTTATCCACAATTTTAAATTTAACGCTCAGGAAATGAAAGGTGGGGAAATGTGAAGGGCTTCAAACATGGTTAGACTGTAATTTCGCCAGATGATAAGTCTTAGAACATATGTTGCTCGCCACCTGATGGAGAGTTGGCGAACTTATTGAATCTTTTTGGTTCATAGCCCTGATTCATTATTTCACTTCGGTGGGTTTAAGTGCCATAGGAACACCGAAGGTGGGCGCCGCGATACATATAAGTCTTAGGAATCTCATACATATTATTTTTCTAAATTTATGTTGTCGAATCGAACCCGGCGTCATCTGTGTATTAGTCCAATGCGCTAACCATTACACCACAGCGGCTACTAAAGTTATCTAAGGGAGATTAACGCCTTATTATTAGCACAGCAAGCAATTTCATAAAATTACCTTGTTCTAAACCAGCTTGTGTTTAGTTTTCAAAGAACATTTTGCTAGCAAACTTGAAAATTTTAATTTTGCAAATAAATAATGTTCGATTTATTTCTAATTTTCATATTTGTGTTTTTTATTTGAATTTTTTGCTTTTTTGGGGGGTATAGTCAATCTAAAATAATTACTTATAAGAAAAAAATAATAACAATAAAGAAAATTTTATAGTAGAAAAATCCCGAAAATCACTTTATTTCTAAATAACCTTTTTCCAGTTTGCTTGCATTTTTTTTCTTTGTAAACTAAACAAAAAATAAAACTAGTTCAGTCAAAAACTTTTGTCATGTTATGCTTTCAGATATTTTTAATGCTCTAGTAATTGTAGGCAATTATATCTCTTAGATAGCTTAGGTTTTGGGTTACCCGAATTCTTCCCGTATTCACTATGATTTATTCAAAAATATCGAATAAGTTTGTCCGGTCGCTTATTTTTCGCACCACTTTCAATAAAATTTCGACATTTTCTAAAAATTTCCATATTTGGCGTTTCTTGAGTTCATTCAAATATTTTCCACATAACTAAAGTGCCTTTGTAATAATTTAACAAACAGCAATAATTTTCATCAAATTACACTTAGAGTACCATGTAGGTAAAAAGCAATGAAATTTCACTTGGAAAAAGGACGACTAACATTTCAGGAAATTTAGTTAACATTGTCATTTGTTTTTTACTGTTCAAAAAATGAACCAGAATTGTAGTAAAAATGTACCACATATGAAGTAAAAAATAAACGAACATTTAGTTATTTAAATAAAAAAAAATACTGTGGAAAATGAATCATAATACAGTAATTTGATGTGATTTATTTTTTTTAATGAACTACATATCGCTCATTTATTGCAAGAGTGACATAACTCAAAAAATACGATTTTGCAGAAAACGAGTTTAAAGTTTTAAATCCATATTATTGGTCTTTTTAGTGTATTTTTCTCTTAGTGAGAGTTGTGTGCGAATTCACTAATTATCGAGAGACCCATGAGTAGCACAGTTTCTCTATAAAATATATTATTCTCTATCTCGAAAAGTATACATAATATTAATATGAAATTTATACACAATATAAAGCATAACTAATAAATCTGCATCATTAACTCAAAAATCGCATTTTGTTGACTTTTGACTCTTGATATGTAGTCAAAAATTAAATTTCTTCTACAAATTATTATTTTTTTCACTTAAAAATCAAGATACTGTATTATAACTCAAACAACTACAGATATTTACAGCAGAAGTTTCCTGAGTGCAATTCTTAAACTTCAAATATGACGATAAATGTAGTGCGGCTATAATTATGATACGCAGTGTATAAAGTTTTTTGGATTTTTTTTCTTCCATTTAACTATAATTAGGGTGACCATGTTTTTCTACCTTGGAATCCGTAAAACATTTAAAAAAAAGTTCTAATTTAGAAATTAATCAATGTTAATTTAAAAAAAAAATTTAACTAAAGGGTACACTCAAAAAAATAAGTTAGTAGGAAAGTTAGTAAAACGTCTTGTAAATCAGATATACTATTTTTCAGCAAATATTTCGCTAAAATTATGTTTTCAGCTAAAATTTTAGTTATACTTATTCAGCACTTAACTGTTTTGAACTAATGTTTTACTAATATTATACTAATGTTTTACTAATTTATTTTGCTAAAAAAATAGTGCTGATTAGCACATTAATGAATGAATTAGATGTCGCGACCTGTCAAGATGTAGTATTGACTAGAAAAATGATACTAAAAAGTACAACTCTAGTATGACATACAAAAAAATCAAACATGAAAGATTTTTGTATCTGTTTTTCAGACATAAAACAAAATTGTGGATTGAAACAACTTAAATTTTGCGTTGTCACCGGCTTGTGAAAGTAATTGTCTATTTATTAAAGAAAAGACAAAATAAAATATTTTAATTAAATAAAGATTAAATGAGTATTTGTAAACCAAATGTTTATAGAGATTAATAATCTAGTGTGGTCAAATTGCAAACAAATATACAGCAGGTAGACAGTTTAGTTTAGTTTAGTTTAGTTACAGCAGGTAGACAGACTAAAGCGAAAGACAAAGACACACATCTTAGTTAGATTTTTATGTTTCGTTTTTCTTTTTGCAAAAAAAGGGTTGTACAGTGGACTCGCAGAAGCGTGAACATTAGGGCGGGTCGATTTAATAATCGCCCAAAGCTCAGTGAAAATCGTATTCTAGGGATCAAAATAAGAAACTTTGCGGAATTAACCATACCTCTAAAACGAATTCTACTACCCCGAAACTGTTGACTTTTGTCCCGTAGGGTCAAGTTTTGAAAAATCCCACTTTGACCCATGTAGAGTGCCCCAATCGAGTCCAAATGTATGACCGACCCCCACTAACTTTGAAGGGCCGATCCACCCATGCTCGTGGCACACCCCCCTGGAACTCCCCTGGGGGGTTCCCCATAGAAACATTTCAAAAAATCTCCATTTTTGGCACTTTATTTTATTATTTTTTATTTATTTTATTTATTTTTAATATTTTATTTATTTTTTCTCTTTAGAAATTTATTTAGTCAGAACATATGTAAATGAAAAAATTAATTTAACTTAGTAATAGAAAAGAAAAGATAAAAATTACTGTTTGAAGTCTTTTTTGCTTTCAAGTCTGGGCAATTTCGCACGGCTCTCTAACGTCGTCGCCATAACAGCCTCTACATTTTCCGGTATAACTCGTTTGGAAACGCTAGCTAGCAATTGAACGTGTCGTTCTGTTCCTTGTATGTGTGATGGAATTTTTGGATCATTAAACGGTGGATCATCTTGATTTAAATATTCTTTCAAAGTATCGTATGGAATGCTTCGAGTGAATGGTGGTTCAAATACGTCATTTATGTCATTCATATTGATCATTTCCGTGTAACTTGTGCAATAAAAGTTTATATCTGGTTTTTTATAAGCTCTAAGTCCCGTTGGGTCGTCAACATCGGTTCGATAGCGTAGAATTATCTTGATAGCACAGTCGCGCTTTTCTTTGCTATCATCAAACAACATTGATAACAAGATATTTTCCGAATGCGCATAATATGAATTATCTGTAATTACTTTATTGACAATTTTGCGTAAACGAGGTTCTAGAAATCTTGACCAACTAATGAATTTGAAAAATAATCTACTACCGTACACGACAGAGCTGTAATACTTAATATTGAAGTACATTGGCACATAACATGTAATTATAAATTCAACCAGTATTCTTAAATTTGCATCTGGATTTTCCGTTGTCACATATAATCGTAATAGTCTAGCGGCCTTGGTGAGCCACCGAGAATGTACAATTTTCCCTGGTTTGATGTTAGCCAGATCCACTGAAACCACGCCGCTAGAAATTGCATGGGCCATGTCGTATAAGTACTTGGAATCGGTGGAAAATTCAATTTTTTCTGGAGCAGGGGGCATATTTTTCAACTCAATTTTCTGAAAGCCGTCCACCACCTGAAAATATATAAAAATAAAGCAATTAAAAACGGTTGACAATTATAATAAATGAGTGATAGCAATAACTTACCGGAAGAGTTTCACAAGTTTCGATTTGACGGCTCAATTTTCCGGTTGCCGATCTTGGTCCAGTGCTGGTTGTTTTATCCAAAGCTTCAAACAAATGCCGAAACGGAAGTTCGTTGAAGTGTAGAAGGCAAACGAACCAATGCAATGGTCTTTTTAACAGCAATTCGAATCGTCGTATAATTCCACCGTGTGGGCCAGTGTTTGTTGGCTCACCGTCAACGCATATGCCAATTAATTCATTCAGTGATATATTTTTATCGTTAAAAAAATCATTTAATTTGGTTGTTTTGTATTCAGCGGTTTCATGTTCCAGTCTTACGTAACCAATCAATTCAGAATTCGGTTCTCTCAAAATAACAAGATGAGGTTCTTTTACCATCCTAGTATGATACTTCTCATCAATTGCATCTCTCGTTAAAGTATCATCTTTTCTGCCATCGAATGAAAATGCTAACAAATTGGTATCATCTAACCGTTTGCGAAGCACTTCTTGTCTGCATTTCTCTTTTTCTCGGCGAACTTTCGATTTATCCATGATGAGAGGTTTGCCATGGGTATCTTTCATTTTAAAATCTTGGAAAAGAGCGGTTCCCATTGCTGATGCTACTCTATCAGGCACACCAAATCTGTCACATACCAAGGCAAAGTTAAAACAATCGTATCTCTGTGTGTATTGTGAACTTGTGCTTATATCCAAATCTTCTTGAACCGGTGGCGGTGCGTATGTTGAATCATCGGGATCTTGGTATGTTGGCATTGATGACATAGACGTTGCTCCTTGCTCTTCAATTTCCATCGCAAATCCATCCATTGTTAGTCTTCTCTGATTATGTTGATCGTGCATAAACTCTTTGAGGCGTTCGGGAACCAAACCGCATGCACATGGAGCTGCCTTCAAATCGCATTTACATGTTCCAATGAAAAAAATTGTTTCCAGAGATTTTACATACTCTGTAAATTCTTGGTGTTTGTTTCTATTCTTGATTTGCTCTTGATATTTGACAAGCAATCTATTCAATTTATTATATACACTTTTTTTCAGCATTATTTCCATACCAAGTTTTTTCCAAATTCCAATCAACTTATCTTGTACTTGAATAGTGAATGATTTATAGAGCAATTTTTTTTGTTCGCTCAAGTAAAAATAATATCTCAAAATATCCAGATGGGTTGGTAAATTAAGATCAGTCAAATCAGTAGACACACCAAAAACAGTAACATCATGCCTGGGTATATGACTCATTGGGTTTTCGATAGTTGTTGATGTTGTTATTGCTTCATCTTGCGGTGTAAAGGATGGTGGATTCATTGTAAACTTTTTGATTTGGAATGATTTTTTTTTTAAATATTTTTTTATCTGAAATTAGAACTTCACACTTTGAGTTCTTCACAACGACTTAATGCATTCACAAAAACTGTTGCGTTATATATGGTCTACGAGGTAATAAAAATGAAATGGTAATTTTAATTCTACCTGTAACCGATTTTGTTGTTAAAACTGCCCATTAAATACTTACATGTAAATTAAAAGTTAATCTGACCACAAAATCTGTTAAGCAAGTGCGCCTTTTATTACTTCTGGAAAATCCTTTATGATAATTTTATGCTCAATTCTACCTGTAACCGATTTTGTTGTCAAAACTGCCCATAAAATACTTACATGTAAATTAAACGTTAATCTGACCACAAATACTGTTAAGCAAGTGCGCCTTTTATTACTTCTGGAAAATCCTTTATGATAATTTTATGCTTTCTGTTAAGCAAGTGCGCCTTTTATTACTTCTGGAAAATCCTTTATGATAATTTTATGCTCAATTCTACCTGTAACCGATTTTGCTTAAGTAAGTTTACGACATGCAGCTGTGTCTTGTGGTGGCTTAAAAAACCCACACAACCTATTTTACGACCTGCAACAGAACGACACGTTCAATTGCTAGCTAGCGTTTCCAAACGAGTTATACCGGAAAATGTAGAGGCTGTTATGGCGACGACATAAGAGAGCCGTGCGAAATTGCCCAGACTTGAAAGCAAAAAAGACTTCAAACAGTAATTTTTTTTATTTCTTTTCTATTACTAAGTTAAATTATTTTTTTCATTTACATATGTTCTGACTAAATAAATTTCTAAAGAGAAAAAATAAATAAAATATTAAAAATAAATAAAAAATAATAAAATAAAGTGCCAAAAATGGAGATTTTTTGAAATGTTTGTATGGGGAACCCCCCAGGGGAGTTCCAGGGGGGTGTGCCACGAGCATGGGTGGATCGGCCCTTCAAAGTTAGTGGGGGTCGGTCATACATTTGGACTCGATTGGGGCACTCTACATGGGTCAAAGTGGGATTTTTCAAAACTTGACCCTACGGGACAAAAGTCAACAGTTTCGGGGTAGTAGAATTCGTTTTAGAGGTATGGTTAATTCCGCAAAGTTTCTTATTTTGATCCCTAGAATACGATTTTCACTGAGCTTTGGGCGATTTTTTTGCCTCCCCACAAATCGACCCGGCCTAGTGAACATCCAGTAACATGAACGTTACTGGTTTTTTTTAACGATAAAATATATGTATTTATTAAAACAAAAACAAGATTTTTACATAAATAAAAAATAAAATTAGTATTTCATGCATTCACAATTAAAAATTAAATTAAAATTCTTCATTAAAAAAAATCTGTTAGTTTTTTCTGAATGACTGAATTCATGATTTCATTCGTTATAAGTTATTCTATTACCAAAATATGATTGTCAGCTTCTTCGGCACACGATTTTGTTCGAATATATCACTTGACAATTTTTCAACATCGGGAGGGTTAACAGTTTTCAATATTTCTTCACCTGATAAAGTATGTGACGTCAAAACATTAGCATCTATATCTAGAAAGTCATCCACGGATATGAAATTCATATTAGGTCTATCGCATTAAACGGATAAAGAGTGTACTAAACATGGTAATTTGTATGAAAACGAGTTTTTGGGACTGCGTAAAACAGTTCGAGGGTTCGTATTAACCGAGTTCGTATTAAAAGATGTATTTTATATGGAAATTGTTGTCAAAACGTCGGGACTTTTAAATTAGTTCGTATTAACCGAGGCCTGTGGTCAATATTTTGAGATAGCGGCCAAAACTCCTTTTGGTTTTTGTTCTCCGATTTTAAAGTTATTAGACTCATATGAAAGTAGACAGTAGTAAACCTCGGGAGCCAAAAAATTAGAACTCTATTTCAACTATTTCACTGAGAATAGGGTGGTCCAAAATGGGCTTTTTCAGAATTTAGTAAATTTATGATATTTTTAGTTAATTTTTAAAGTTTAAATGATCATAACTTTTTTGTTTTTCAAGATTTTTGGACGAAATAAATTTTGTGTTGTAATTTAACTTATTTCCTATTACTGGTAAAAAAAATTGAAGCTCTACTGTTTTCAGAACAATTTAAATATTTTTTTTAAAAAAGGTCAAATTTCTCGGAAATTTCCTACTTCATAGAGCACAACTCCTGTGAGTCAAGCTGAGTCAAAACACAAATTTACTATTTTGTAGTCCTAACTCTCCCCTACATTCCTATATATACATGTCCATGCATCGGGACTGCACTTTTTGAGCTACAGCAATTTTTCTGACCCAAGGTAAGATATTCGGTACAAATTCACGTCATATTTTTTGAGAAGTTATTTGTATGTGACAGTGGCTATTATTCATATATTTTGATGAAATTTTGTACAAGAGTTCTTATTGACCCAAAAAATAATTCTGTTGAAATTAGGAGAAGTTGGCCCATATTTGGACCTAGTCCACATAGAAGGGTGTATCAAAATTTTGACAAAAATGACAATAGACCTCTCAAATTATGTGGTATCTGACAATTCATTTGGAAAAGGTAAAAAATGATTTTATTGCCATCTAATATTACATAACTTAAATACCTGAAAATTGCAAATAAATTTAAAACCAATGGAAATAACTGGCAAAACCAAGTACCTGTTATATTATGTTTCAAAGAGGTAAAAAAGATCATGTTGAAACTTCGAGCAATAGTATATTAATCCATGCATTCATTTTTTTTCTTCATTATTGTTTAAACAATGGCTAAATTCAGTTATAGTGTTCTATCTGATATATATTTTGAACGGAAAGATGAAAACGACATTATTTTACATATAATGAATAATCCATTCTTCAAAATATGCGACAAACAAGAAATTAAAATTCATAACTTAAAAATAAAAAACTTTTTAAATACTTTAGGAAAACGGTACAATCAATGTTCCAGAAACAAGAAATTGTTTTACTCACGCAACCAAGAATGGCTAAGAAATAAACTTATTATTTAAAAAGCCATCAGTAACTACCACGGAAACTGGAAAAGGTGGTCGACCAGCAAAGCCAATTGATAATTGTAGTAAAAGATCACGAAGACGCAAGCTTAAACATATCAATGAAGAAGTTTCTTGTAGCATCATAAAGGATTCATTTCTGCATCAAATTCAACCATCGAAAACTAAAAAGAGTAAAATTGCTATCATAGAAGCAAGCCCCAGACGCACAAAAAGTATTTTAGGAAATAGGCCGACACCAACTGAAGAAAATAAATTTACTCCAGAAGAAGCATTTGCACTATTTTTGGATTTGAAAATGACTAAAAACCAATATACAGAATTGCGGAAGCGAACCAATGAAAAAAATTGTGGAATTTTTCCATCATATCGAGATATAGTTTCTGCCAAAAAAGATTGCTTACCTTCACCAACTGCTATTAGTGTAACTTCAAGTTCAGCAGAAATAAAATTACAGGATCTTCTTGAACACACTGCAGAACGATTATTAAAGACATTTGATGCTGACTATTTAAAGAAGTTTAAAAATTGCAGCATGACTTTAATTTCTAAATGGGGATGTGATGGGTCCTCTGGTCAGAAACAATACAAACAATGTAATGCGGAAAATTCATCAGATACCAATTTATTCATGATTTCTTTCGTTCCATTACGTTTAACAAAAACTTATATTGGTTCAGAGCTGTCAACTAGTAGAGCTGCAGAGATAGATGTATGGAAGAATGAAATTCCCTCGTCAACAAAATTTTGTAGACTAATAAAGTTTGCTTACAAAAAAGAAACTAAAGATGTCATAACTGAAGAAGTTGGCAAAATAAGAGATGAAATTAAAGAACTTCAACCAGTGATATTTGAATTTAATGACCAATGCATCGAAGTTAACTTTAAAATGAATTTGGAATGTCACCTCTTCATGCTAGAATTCGTTTTATGGAGCATATTCTTAAATTGGGATACGATTTGGAATTTGGCCCGTTAGGCGAAACAGTGAGAAACAACAAAGAAAATTTGGAAAAAAGAAAGCAAAAAAAAAAGATATTCAAGAAAAATACCGTGAGATAGGCCTTATAATTGACCAGCCAAAGCAAGGAGAAGGAAATTCTAATGATGGAAACACAGCAAGGAGATTTTTTTCCGATCCAGAAACTGCAGCTTCTATAACTGGAGTAGATTATGATTTAATACGACGATTCCAAATCATATTAGAAGTTATAGCATGTAGCAAAAAGATAGATGCAAAAAATTTGGTCAGTATGCTAATGAGACAGCAACCCTTTATAACCAAAAATATTCTTGGAGACATATGCCAACCACAGTTCACAAAATTTTGTTCCATGGGGAACAAATAATTCAGCACAATATGCTTCCAATTGGAGATCTCTCAGAAGAAGCGCAAGAAAGACTACAGATTCTTTCGCGAGCACAATACAAGAAAAATGTCCAGATATTGTACTAATGAAGATCTTATTAATATGTCCAGTATTCGACAAAAATGGAAATCAACCTCATTAGAGTTAGATGAAGAAGCTAAACAACTACTGCAAAATGAAAATTTTTACTAATATTGTTTAATTAATACTAGTTTAAAGATTATAACTTGTTTCTAATTTTAGTATAAATTTTTATTAATACATTTAAATAAAATATATGTGCACTTTAAATCAATAGTAAAAGTTTACTTAAAATTTTATCGATGTTGTGTTATGTATATAATATATCCAAATGGTATTGATATTGTTGGGAATTTCAGTGTTATTTTTCAGTTTAATCCTCACAAGAATTAGCTTTCTTCCAAAAAAAACCAACCTTTGGCCCCTGTGAATATTGAGACTAAATAAATGTCAGGGGCCAAATGTTGGCATTTTCTGACCAAAATTAAGTTTAGGATTAATAAATAAGTATTGGTTGTAAAATACGATTGAAGAAAATAAGAAATTATAAAAAAATACCTATTTAAAATGTCAAAATATTCAACTTTTAAATGGAAACTCAACATAAAATTAAAATGCATTTTTAACTCCACATTACTTACGTTCCTATCAGTCGATTTTTACGTTTGAACACGCAAATTGATGCTTAAAGTCCCTCCTATTGAACAAAACAAATTGCGTAAAAAAATACCAATCCGGTCAAAAGTTATAGAGTTTTGACCGCTATCTCGCGAAATTGACCACTGTGCGAGGGTTAACCGAGTTCGTCTTAAGCGAGTTTTACTGTATTTTTTTTAATATTAAATTGTGTTGCCTTTTTTCTTTGACGAATACTTTTTTGTGAACGTTTGTTTTTGACGTTTGTGACGTTTCAAATCGCATTGTGGAAACCAAAAAAAGAGACGAAAACGACAACTCCTACGTTTTCACTCAATTCAAAGTGACATATGCGATACAAAACCCCAAAATGAATTTCTTCACTCATTTACACGAATTTTTTGAGTGACACGTCTTACAAAAACAGACCGTAAGTTCAATAGCTCTAACACGTGAACACATTTTTTATTTCTTCAATATTTTAGTAATTTGGGTAATTCCCGAATAATAATTTCACCACGTTCTTATAGTAAACACCTTTTCTAACGTGAACAAAAAAACTCATTTAATCTTTTCCTGTATATCCGAATTTAAGAATTTTTTATATAAAAATTGTTTTAAAACGTATAGAATTAAATTTAAATGGAATTAGCAGTTATTTTTATAGTAAATGTATTAGAAATTAAGAGCTGTTAAATATCAAAAACGTATTAAAATCAATAATTTCGGTATGCAAAAATTGTCTTAGATTTTGAATTTGGTCTATTTAAAAAAGTCCCAGAATTATAAAGTTTTCTAATACGAAAAATGTCTTAAAGTGTTAATATTTTTATATAGGCAAGTGTCTGAATATTTAAAAATTTTTTCTAAAAATGTATGTTTGAATTTCAGAATTTTTCAGGATAAAAATATTTAAAATCTTTGCATATTTTATTTTTGTTGTTAAATAATCAACATAATGATTGGTTCTGAAGTACTTGGAATATAATTTATTCTAAGTGGATCAATTCTGTAGTAAAATCAGAAACGCGAACACCCCTTGCAAAAATTAGTTCACGTTTTTGAGATTATGTTTTCAGCTAAAATTTTAGTTATACTTATTCAGCACTTAACTGTTTTGAACTAATGTTTTACTAATATTATACTAATGTTTTACTAATTTATTTTGCTAAAAAAATAGTGCTGATTAGCACATTAATGAATGAATTAGATGTCGCGGCCTGTCAAGATGTAGTATTGACTAGAAAAATTATACTAAAAAGTACAACTCTAGTATGACATACAAAAAAATCAAACATGGAAGATTTTTGTATCTGTTTTTCAGACATAAAACAAAATTGTGGATTGAAACAACTTAAATTTTGCGTTGTCACCGTCTTGTGAAAGTAATTGTCTATTTATTAAATAAAAGACAAAATAAAATATTTTAATTAAATAAAGAATAAATGTGTATTTGTAAACCAAATGTTTATAGAGATTAATAATCTAGTGTGGTCAAATTGCAAACAAATATACAGCAGGTAGACAGACTAAAGCGAAAGACAAAGACACATTGTATGTATATGTTATATTTTGTTATTTTTTCGTTTCGTTTCTATAATTATCTGCAGCATTTGCGTTACTTTAAAATATAGCATCATTTAGACAACCATTGATGTAACATAATTTTGTTTATGTTATATATAATTAGTTCTACTTTTTTAAATATTACATAAATTCATGTCGTCAATTTGGAAGTATAAACATTTTCATATTTTGTAATGCATTGTAAATTCTTTTTAAAAGAATCACAATCACTTTATGATTTTCAGAAAAAAAAATTAACTAAAGTATAATTTGTCTACAATTTTTTTTGAGTTTTTTTCAGTCTACTAATGTTCAGCAAAAAATTTATTAATTTTTAGCAAAGGTATTTTAATTTCTAATCCACCAAGTGTTAGCAAAACTTTTGCAGAATCTACTAATTTTTGCTGACATTAGCAACTTTTTTGCAAGCATCCTCCTGACTAAAAATTTGCTGACTCAGCAAAAATTTTTGCTGACTTTACGAACTATTTTTTTTGAGTGTAGCATGAATGTTTTGAAAATTATTTTGTTGCGTGCTGTGATGCCAGTTTTAACGATTTTTGTACTTAAAATAGCAAAAAGCAGACTAATACATTTAAAAAAGTTTTTAATGTTTTAATGGGATACTTTAATTTTATCCATATTTTTATGGTTTTCAAGATTTAATATAATTAGAGCAAAAAAAAATTTGTTGTATTAAAACAAAAGTTTTGCGAATGTCTTGCAAGACATTCATGCTAGCCTTTATTGAGAACATATTTATTCAAAAATCATCATCAGATCCGTAAAATTTTTTGTAACGATTTTTCCCACCTCATATTTTCTAACACAAATGTACGAAGAAAAATGTTGCCTTTGTTGGTTTTTTTTTTTTTTTGTGTTTTGGACATTTTTACTTATATATGAATTAGTTCAATTCTTCCAATTTTGTTTTTTACTTCTCGTCGGGTAATAAAACAATACGGGTAAAGCGTTGATCTTTTTCCTTCAAAATTTGGGTAAAAATATTCTACCCCTTCTACATTGGTTCTCTGATGATTTTCGGTGACGCGAAATGAAACATGTAAGGACCTGTCAGTAGATTAACGGTCTGTTTTTACAATACGTGTATAATTTCAGACGAACGTGTGGCACCCGAACGAATACGTAAGGAAATGAGTTTTTATAATTCGTTCGCCTGACTTACGTTTGAGTACGTTAAGCTTTATGTTATGTCAAACAGTAGAGATTGCCATGACATTGCTTTTCGGTTTTTGTTAGTTTATTTCATATACAAATAACTCATTTTTCGTTGCTAGATGGCAACCCAACACTATAATTGAAATATAAACAAAAACAGCTGATTTTTGCTTAAAAAAATTAAATTATTTTGGTAAGAAAACAATAAAAGTGGATATAAAAATATAATTTGTATAAAAAAAAAACAAAAACATTTACAACTAAAAATGTAAAAAAAAATATATATATATAAATGAAAATAAAAATAAAAATCATTATTCTTTTTTTATTACAATTTTTTGTTTAAAAGTATTACAGTAAAAGCCGGTTAAGATGAACTCCGAGGGACCAAATAAACTAGTTCGTCTTAAGCGAGGTTCGTATTAAGCGGGTATTTTTAAAGATAAAAAATATGTATTTATTAAAACAAAAACAAGATTTTTACATAAATTAAAAATAAAATTAGCATTTCATGCATCCACAATTAAAAATTCAATTAAAATTCTTCATTTAAAAAAAAAAATCTGCTATTTTTTTCTGAATGACTGAATTAACGATTTCATTCGTTATACGTTTTTCTATTACCAAATATGATTGTCAGCTTCTTCGGCACACGATTTTGTTCGAATATATTACTTGACAAATTTTCAACATCGGCAGGATCAACAATTTCCAATATTTCTTCACCTGATAAAGTATGTGACGTTAAAACATTAGCATCTATATCTAGAAAGTCATCCACGGATATGAAATTCATATTAGGTCTATCCCATTAAACGGATAAAGAGCGTACTAAACATGGTAATTTGTATGAAAACGAATTTTTGGGACTGCTTAAAACAGTTCGTAATAACCGAGGGTTCGTATTAACCGAGTTCGAATTATAAGATGTATTGTATATGGAAATTTTTGCCGAAACGTCGGGACTTTTAAATTAGTTCGTATTAACCGAGGGTTCGTCTTAACCGAGTTTTACTGTACTTTTTTTTAATATTAAATTGTGTTGCCTTTTTTCTTTGACGAATACTTTTTTGTGAACGTCTGTTTTTGACGTTTGTGACGTTTCAAATCGCATTGTGGAAACCAAAAATAGAGACGAAAACGACAACTCTTACGTTTTCACTCAATTCAAAGTGACATTTGCATTACAAAACCCCAGAATGAATTTCTTCACTCATTTACACGAATTTTTTGAGTGACACGTCTTACAAAAACAGACCGTAAGTCTGCTTTATGTTAGCGGACAGAAAACTTTTTTGATTAATAAATAAACATTGCACGGTTTTTTGTTTAACAATAAGCAAATGATCGTGAACTTGAATAATCTTGCTGGTATCATTATTTAAAATAATTATTAATGTAGTGTGGTCAAATGGCAAACAAATATACGTTCAGGTAGACAGGCTATAGCGAAAGATAAGGACACAAGGATTTTTTAATTTTTAATCAACTAAGTGATAGCAAACCTATTGCAAAATATACTTATTTTGTTGCTATAGTTTTTAGCTCGCTGATTTTCAGCAAAACATTTTGCTGAAATTAGCAATTTTTTTTTGCAAGCAACCTCCTGTCTTGGTTGACTTTACAGGGTATAGAATATATTTTTGTTACCATTTTAAAAATATGGGAATTTAAGAGAAATATTTTTAAAACAACTTATTTGTCGTTATACCCCGTTCTATTGTCGAGTTTACGCAAATGATTTTTCTTTGAATTTGTTCCAAAAGCAATTGATTCAATTGCTCCAAAGTAGAAAGTAGGTAGTCCTATAAACACTTCTGAAACAAATTCTATTTAGTTATATCCAGAGAAGGCAAATGCCTTTTTTGCTCTTTTTTTTTTGCCTTTTTTTATTTTTACACGTATTTGCCATATTTGACCTTAAAAGTATAATTTTTCAATATTTTTGTGCTTTAAATGTGTCATTTTGTGATTGGTATAAATGTAAAAATGCAAATGATTTTGACATCTTAAAAAATTTGTCGGTAGAATATACTGAAAATGACAGTTAACACAAAGTTATATGCATTTCAAAATGCGACAAACTAACTAAAAATATACGAGTGGTTTTCTTAACCGTTAAAACAAAATTTTGACTTATTGGAGATTAGATTATATTAGATTATATGGCACTATGCACCGCGACCAACTTAGGTCTTTTGTGCTGCCTAAAGTTACCCTAAAGATTCAAGCTACCTATAAAGCCAATAATCCTATTAGGCAAAATCTTCATAATGTCCGAAGGGGAGACAAAGCGATTGCCAAGAAACTTGGCACGCCTTTCACATAGCCTCGGACATTCGCAAAGAACTTGCTCTGATGTCTCAGCTACCAGTTCGCAAAACCTACACTCATCCGTGTCCGAAAGACCCCTTTTGAGCAGGTGGTATCTGAGATTGCAGTGTCCAGTCAGGTAAGACACCAGGGTTCTCAAGTCACCCCTCCCGAGGGACAAGAGTCTCCTCGATCCTGCACTGGAAAAAGAAATCAATCTCTTAGCCTGTCGTTGGCCAAGAGAGTTTTCCCAATAGAGAGAGAATTCTGACTCCCTCCACGACCCGAGCTTCTCCCTAACGTACCCCAAAGGTATACCACAGAATGGTTCAGGGCCAATAAAGGGCCTTCGGGCCCCGTAATTAGCAAGACAATCTGCCCTCTCGTTGCCCTCATGCCCCTCGTGACCAGGAACCCACCCTAAGGTAAGCGAGTTGCGCCTGCCAAGTCGGTTAAGAGCCAGAATGCATTCCATGACCAGACCAGATGACACCTCATAGGACATTAAAGCCCTTAATGCCGCCTGACTGTCGGAAAGAATGTAGATACGAGATCTAATAGTGCCCCTTCGTAGACACTCCTCCGCGCAGACACAGATAGCAAAAATCTCTGCCTGAAAAATGGAGGGGTATCTACCCATGGGTAAGGCCCGTTGGAAACCTGGTCCATAGACAACCCGCACCAGTGTCACCATTCGCATGCTTTGAGCCATCTGTGAACCATATCTGAGAACCCCGCTCTGGCTCCCAGGATCTGTTGGTCCACATGGCCCTGTCGAACAGCATCACTTTAAAGTTCCTATCAAAGATGTACTCCGGTGACCTCCTATCCGTAACCTTTGTAATCGGGTCATCAATTAGGATTCTAGCGATCCTCATGTGACCCCTTAGATCACCTCCCCTCATGTCACCGAATTCTCTAAGTCTGGAGGATCCTATGCAGGCAGCCTCCATTACAGAAATATGCAATGGTGGTATCCCCAGCATAACCCCCATGGCATCCGTCGGGCAGGTTCCGCCTGCCCCCGTTATGCCAATACACATAAGACGGTAGATCCTCTTGAGAACATCCCTTGCCCCTACCTGTTCAACCTTTGGCCACCATGCCAGGGCAGCATAGGTGATCATAGGTTTAACAATGGTGTTAAACGACCAGTAGACCATCTGCGGCCTTAGACCCCATGTCTTACCAAAAAGCCTTTGGCAGGCATAATATGCCCTTGTGGCCTTCTTGGAGACATAGTCAAGATGTTCATTCCAGGTAAGGGATCTGTCAAGAGTCACGCCGAGGTACTTAACACTACTGGAAAAGCCCACCGTGGCCCCATCAAGGACAGGCATTGTCAGGTTAAGTTTCCTCCTATTCGTTATTGGAGATACAAAGAGATTTTATATTTTTTTTTATTGAATATATGAATTTATAACATATAAAACTAAACAAGCATTATTTAACGAAATTTTTATTTTTAAAAAACTTCTCTATTAAAAATCGACACATATGCTCATACATGTCCAAATACATCTATACATGATTCACATGTGTTCATAAACCATTTTTATATGTTTATATGAGGAATCATAAATGATCTTCTGTGTGCATAAACAAAATTTGAGCTAATATTTACATATTTAATCATACATGACTATACATATACATACATGGTCATATGTATACATTAACGAACATTTAGGTACTAGTTATATATATGATCACATTTGAACTCTTATAAACAAATATGAATCCTATATGGACGTGTATGATCTCGAATCACTTCATATATGATCATGAATGAATTCATACATGTTCAAAAATGGTTGCATAAAACAGAACATATTGTTTTGAGTTGCTTGAAAAATGTTACAAAAAGGCTTAGTGATCGCGTTCACTTTATTTTAAAAGAATTTAGTGATATTTTAGATAGTGCTCCTCTTTTCATTTTTACCCAAAATTAAGAAAACTATGAAGTTTTGGATAAAAATAAAGGGGCAAAATCATATATAAAATTTAACCGGTTAATCGGCCTGTTTTAACCGATTATTCGGGTCGTATAATTGAGTTTTAAATTATTTGTTTCTACATTTACCGAAATAGAGGCGATTAATGGAGGAATCGGGTAATCGATTGACCGAATTGGAAACACTAGATTGTAAGGACTTTTTCCAAAGAAAACTCTTTAGATTTTGGTTGGTTTCTTTTCATTAAAAAAAATTGCAGATTCTTATGACTTTCTCTCGCTGATTCTAAAGGCTTTCGGCTTTCGGCTTAAGGAAAATCTTTAATGTCCAAAATTAAAGTACATGTGACTAAAAATTAGTGCATGTACTGATCATATCCGTACTAATGGTCACCCTAGTTATTATCCTTTTTAAATATCAGATTTTTTTTTTAGCTACAACCATTATGGCATGATTAATAGGTTTAACCATATTGTGGTAAACTTAAGCTTTTAGATATTCACTCTCTATTCTTTTGAAGATTCTTTTATAGCGATAATGAAGCCTTAGGGATATGCAATAGAAATAGTAAAGTAGGAGCTCATATATTTCATATGTAATCTTGTATTTTAAATCTTTAAGAGGTCGTTTTGTGTTTTTTTTTTATTATTTTTATTGGGGGTTTCATGTCATTGAAATACCCTACATTTTTCGCTAGAGGTTGTGAGATAATAACTATTTTTAAAAATTGAATGTTGATCAAAAGAAAACTTGCATTGCACTAATTTATATGACGCTCTTATGTCTTTCTGAATTAAGTTGTTCGAAAGCTAAGTTCCAAACGACAAAAGTACTGACCCATTAATGTTCTACTTCTAGTGTTTTGGCGTTGGGCGCCAAGAAATATGTTAAAAAACTTCCAATGCCTGACTAATAAAACTTTATCGTTAAAAAAGATAAGTAAAAAATAGGTCCAAAAGTACGAATTGTGAGAATTTCATTTATAGATCAAAAATCTTCGATATTAAACCATTTATAATCTGATTTCAAACCCTTGTCTGGATACTTTAACATATTTTGTGTATAACTAATAAATAATAAATCTGCGTTTTACGCCTAAAAGTATGTCACAGTTTAGTTTCTTAGAATGCTTTTAGTTTATAATTATATTTTCTCAATTATAAATCCTCACTTCGGATAACGTCGAAATACATTTTTTAAACGATTATTAGCTCATCCCAAAGTCGTTATTAACTTGAATAAAAATTTAAGTTAGTTTTCTGTTATTCTTTACTCTGCATTAAACTTAAGCAAAATCTCACCTGCGTTGGTTCTTAAGAATTTTTTATGGGGGTTTCTTGATTTTTTTCTGTTTTATTTATGGCTGTGTCATAATATATTTGATCACACCACAAAAAGCGAAAAAGTCGAGACCGACCATCCAAAAAAAGATACGCATAATAATTTAATAGGATCCTCTTATATTGGAATTTATTATAGCATTCAAAGAATCTAAAATTTATGAGGGTATTTATTATTTGAAAAACTCTTAGAAAATTCTATTAACAATTTTAATAGATTAAAATTCTTAAGAAACTTATTTTTTTAAGGGATTTATGAGAAAAAAATATATTTTATAACGGACATTCCTTTTTAACACTTAATCGTGGTAAATTTAGCTCAAAAACTTTTTTTTTTGAAAAGAAACTGAGAATTATTTTAAAGAACAAAAGTTCCCAAAATCAATGGATATTTCAATAGGTAAAAGTACACAGAATCTGGGGATTTTTCTATAGGGAAATATCCTCATAATCTGAGTATTTTTTTTATAGGAAGAAGTCCTTCGACAGAGACAATTTTTTTTGGACGAGTTTTAATAAAACTTTTTCACTAAACTGAATTTCTTATACTTTATGAAAAAGTTTCATAGTTTTAATAAAACTATTTTTAATGAAACTTTTTCATTAGTCGTATGAAATTTTTAATAAATGAAATTGAATTTTTCACAAAATTTTATGAAAAACCTGATTAGTTTAATGAAAAGTTTCAATGGACGCGTTCCAATGACACTTCATATACTCTAATTAATTTCTGTTGAAATTTACCCAACTTATAGTAGGAAACTGTACTCCTACTATAAGTTGGGTAAATTTACTCTATGTGTGTAAATGAAAAAAATACGCACATTGAGAGTAAGTTTGTGAACACAAAGTTGGTAAATTTACAATGAAAGTGCATAAAATTTTGATAAAATTTATAAATAAATGAGCAATTTTACCAAATTTTCGTGTAAAAAAACATGATTTACGTGCAATTATACGTATAAAATGAGTTAAATTACATATTTATAAGCGTAAAAACCCCCTAAAAATGCGTATCTTTACCTTTCGGTAAAAAAGAATAACAGCCCAAAAAACTTTTCAAATAAAACAAAAATTAATTTTTAGAAAGAGTTTTATTAATGTGTTGTATAATAATAAATTTAATAATAAATATTTGTATATAAGTTGTTGTACATATACAGAGCTTCAAAGATTGAATTCTATTTTAAAAAAATTAAATCGGATATTTTTAAATCGAATTATTTTTTTTCTTCAATCATTGCGAATTCAATAATTGGGAGTTCGATCTATTTTTAACTTAATCGATTTACAATTTGCCGAAATCGGAGAAACGGAAAAATACCGCCAGAATTGAAAAAATCGCTAAAATCGAAAAAAATATCGTTAAAATGAAAAAAATCCCAAAAATTTAATCTCCAAAATTGAAAAAAAACGCCAAAAATGTAAAATTTACTTAAATTGAAAAAATCGACAAAATTTAAAAAAAATCGCAAAAATTAAAAATAAATTACTAAAATTTGCCAAAATTAAAAAATCGCCAAAATTAAAAAAAAAAAACTTTTATTTATCTCTGTTAGTTTTTGAAACATAAATACTCTTCAAATAAATACTCTTTTTTTATCTGCGATGCTTACTTTTCGAGAAAAACGCGATTTACGAATCCAGCCAATCAAATCGAAATTTACGATCGTTGTAGGGGTAATGGGGTTGAGTTTTGAACAATGGTGCAGAAATTTTCCCCCCAGCTCCATTAGTTTTCGTAATATGTACCTTTTAAAAATTGACTAAGTGCGATTTTGTTTTTATTAATTTTAACGTTTTTTTCATTTTTGGTGATTTTTTTTTATCTTAAAGATTTTCTCAATTTTAGCGATTTTTTCAATTTTGGCAATTTTTTTCAATATTGGCTATATTTTTAAATCGATTGAGTTAAAACCGACTGAATAAATCGAATAAAGAATTTTATTCTTTAAAGCTCTGTACATACATTATATTTTGAAAATATTTTTTCCACAATTAGGCTGCAAACACTTGGAAATAAATTAAATTTTTTAGATTTTTTTTTGCTTCTTTTATTCGTTTCATTTTTTTTTTTCAATTTAAAAATGTCAAAATAATAATTACTATTATAAGTTAGTATATTTACAAACTTTGTGCGTGAACATTTTATTTAACAAAATAATACTACTTTTAGGCATAATGTGTTTAATTGTAAACACATAATTGGTAAAAATATTGTAAGTGGGTATTATTGTATATAAAAGTGTGCGCAAAATAGTTTTACGCATTTTGTTGTATAAATTTGCCGAATTAGCGTAATAATACATGAAACTTTACTCGTTTTATAGTAGTAAATTTACAATCATTTTTTAGAGTGTAGATTTAATGCAAAAATTCATTGATATCAAGCAGAGAATTTTTTCAGTGTAGAATCTGAGGATTTTTCAATAAAAAAAAAGTCTTAACAAAATATTTTTCTGTAGATAAAAGTCCTAAGAATCTGAGAATTTTCGATAGGAAAAGTTTTAGAATCTAAAGATTTTTCTATAGTAAGAAGTTCTCTAAACATGAAAATTTTCTAAACGAAAAAGTTTTTAGAGTCGGTCATTTTTTTTAAGAAAAAAGTCCAAGGAGTTTGAAAATGTTTTTGTAGGAAAAAGAAAACTGAATTTTTCTATATGAGAAATTCCTCAGAATCTAAAGATCGTTCTATAGGAAGTAGACTTCACAATCTGAGCATTTTTCAATAGAGTAAATCCTTAGAATCTAAGAATTTTTCTTTGGGAAAAATTGTTGAGAATCTGGGAATATTTCTGTATGACAATGTCCATTAACATGTGCGGATTTGTCTATAGAAAAAAGTCCTCAGAATCTGAGAATTTGTTATTGGAAAAAGTCCCCAGAATCTAAAGATTTTTTTTATTAGAAATATTCCTCCGAACCTGAAGATTTGCAATAAGAAGAAGTCCTCAGAATGTGAGGACTTTTCTATTGAAACAATGGTTTTTCTATATGCAAAAGTCCTCAGAATCTGAGGATTTTTTTTATAGGAACAAGTCCTCAGAATTTAAAGACTTTTTAAAAAATCTGAGGATTTTTCTAAAAGCAAAAGACTTTTCTGTAGGAAAAGGTACTTAAAAGCTGGAGATTTTTCTATATAAAAATGTCCTTAGAATTTGAGGGTTTTTCTATTTTAAAAATTGTTCAGAGTCTGAGGATTTGCTGCTGGACGCAGTCCTCACAACTTTTCCATAAGAAAAAGTCCTCAGAATTTGAATAAGTCCTTAGAATTTGAATAAGTATTCAGAATTTGAATAATTCTCAGTAATTTTTCCAAAAGAAAAATCCTCATATTTAGAAGAATTTTTCATATAGAAAAATCTCAGAATCTGAGGATTTTTCGTTTGGAAAAATTACCCAGAATCTGGGAATTCGCTACTGAAAAAAGTCCTCGGAATCGAATGATCTTTCTATTGGGAAAAGTACTCAGAATTTAAGAGTTTTTTATAGGAAAAAATCTTCGGAATTTGTGGATTTTTCTATAGGTTCTAGGAATTTTTCTATGAAATTCTGAAACTCTAAAGTCTTTTCTGCAATCTAAGGAGTTTTCTAAAGAAAATGTTATTAAAATCCGAGAATTTTTCTATAGCCAAAAGTCCCTAAATAAGTATTTTTCTATGGCAAAAAAGCCATTGAATCTGAGGTGTTTTCTTCAGGAAAATTCGCTGAGATTAATGGGATTTTAATAATGTTAGAATCTGATAATATTTTATAGCAAAAGTTCTCACAATGCTGGCATTGTTTTATAGGAAATGTCTCAGAGTTCTGTGAATTTTTATTAAGGGAAAAGTTCTCATAATTTAAGAATTTTCTTTAGGAAACAGTCTTTAGAATTTGAGAAGTTTTCTTAACAAAACGTCCGTATAGTGCGATTTTTCTATGTCAAAAAGGCCTTTGAAGTTTAGGAGTTTTCTTTATGAAAATATGCCGAGAATCTTAAGATTTTCTATAGGAAAATATCCTCAGAATCTAATGACTTTTCTATAGGAAATAGCCTTCTGAATAGGACGATTTTTCTATCAGAAAAGGCCTTCAGAATCTGAGGATTTTTTAATTGTGTGTTTTCAAAAAGGAAAAAATTTGTTTAATCTGAGGGTTTCTCTATAGACAAAAGTCTTTATAGCGTTCATACAGTTTATGCTCTTTTAAATTTATAAAACTCATAAGCCTTTACAAACTTAAGTTGCGGTTATTTTTTCTCCTTTCCAGCATCAAACATTATGATCTTGAGTTTATGCTTATTTTTTTTTAAGCTTCCTTATAAGTTATTCCTGTTGGTTGTAAATATATTTTCTACCATCATCTTCCTTCCACAATTCTACTCTTACTGACAGCATTGGCGACCCAATGTCGCGTCTTTCCGTTTCTTTTTACCTTCATTATTATTTTTATTTCATGTGCCACAGATCTGTTTGTATATTTTTTGTTAAATAAAAAACAATTCTTTAAAAGATTTTTATTTTTATGTTTAAAGATTTTTTGTTTATATTAAATGTATTTAAACTGTTTGATATTTGAAAAATTCAGTTTTTTCTTCTTAAGTATAAAATCGTGTTTAAGTTTGCATAAATGTATGAATGAGTTCTATGATCATTTTATTAGAACTTATTCGTTATTTTAGAATAATTTTATAGTTTTGGATATTTTAAATATACACCAAGAGAATTTTAGTGGACTAAAAAATTGGAGATTTTCATTAAGCGAATAAAATGTTTCTTCATAAAGTGAATGAAAAATTTCTTAAAGTTCACGAAAAGCTTCATACACATCCGGCCAGAAGCAAAGTTCAGTTTGAAAAAAAAAAAAATGGCGACAAAAAGTGACTATGCCCTCTTTTTGTGGGCGATCTGCCCTTCCAGAAGTCGTATCCCATGAAATATTAGCTGATCCTGTTTCAGAAATATCAACATTTCAATTTCAAGATCCAGAATCTTCGAATTTTCAAATTTGAATCTTACTAAAAAGTCCATAATTTTTAAACGACTTAAAATAATTTGATTCTGTGAAATTCCGTTGATAGAAAATTTTTCAAGCTTTCTTATGCTATATAATATTGTATAGGTATCTTCCCAAAAAATTCACAATTTTTGTTCAATGTGATCAAATATTTAACTGCAAGTTTAATTAACAGAGTTGATATCATTTCCACACCATCCTTGGGTTAGACACCTCGTCGCTTTTTTTTAAAAGTGGTATCTCCAATAGACCTAATCCACTAATTAACAATGTTTTTTATAAATGCTGAGGTGCATCAATACAAATAACATTGTGGATGGTATAAAAAAATGTTACCACTCTTATTTTATCTTTCAAAGAAAACACTTCAAGATCTTTAAACTTTTCAATATGAATTCAACAAATATACCATCTAAATTTTCTAATTTAGATCATAAATGTATTCACGAAGAAAATTGATTAAAATTATGTGCTCCATGCGAACAGAAAATTGTATTTGGGAGTAAAAATACAAATACATTTTTTATATCTAATAAACTTGAAGGCCTTGTTCATAAAGGTTCATAAACAATAACTTTGATATAAATATTGCCAAGTTTCCGAAGTCAATTTGCATTATATGTCGGCTTACTTTCAATGAGAGGGATAAAGGAATTGTTAAAAGACCTCTAAACCCATGCCTACCCTATGGGGAATTTGACCGGTCCTGCGTGTGCCACAGGATCGGTCCATTCGTGCCAGAGACCGGTCCTCTGCTAAACCCTACCCTATGTAAACAACTGGCAACTTTAACAGGTTCTTGTCATAGGAGGGGGTCATTTGTCCTGCTTTAAACCACATAGTGGCATGCCACAGGACTAACCAAAGATGGGCATGAAGATGGGCATACAAATAAACGAAAACTAAACAGCTTCCAATGGGTAAAATTCTGGCCAACTGGCTTTTTCTTGTTAATAAGCATTCTGGTGAAGTATTCAGTATTAAATTATACCAGTCGTGTGATAATTCCTTCTTTAACCAGTCACTTTTAGGTCAATTGACTAGTCATTCCCCATAGGGTAGTTACACTGATGTCAATGTATCCAAGGAAACAAGAAGCAGCCCATTTTGTAGTTGCTACATTTGTGTGACAGCCGCTTTCAAAGGCCATTTGCCTTTGAAAAAAGGTAGAGGAAAGATTCGCACATTTTCTTCAAGCATTGACGAAACTGAAAATATGCCACAAAATGGGAAGAACTCAAAAGCTTCTATTAAACTTTGTAAGACGTGTTTTCAGGAAATAGGTAAGGATATTCGACATTCTTGCGTTAGTATGCCATCATCATCTCAGGCCCGTGAAAATATTTTGAATATTGTAGAAAAATTACCTAAAAACAGCAAAATCAACTAATCCATTCTCAACTAAAAACACCAATATTATATAGCATAAGAAAGCTTAGAGAATTTTCTATCGACTGAATTTCACAGAATCAAATTATTTTAAGTTGTTTAAAAAGTAAGACTCAAATTTGAAAACTCGAAGATTCTGGATTTGAAATTGAAATGTTGATATTTCTAAAATAGGATCAGCTAAGATTTCATGGGATCCGGTTTCTGGAAGTGCAGATCGCCCACAAAACGATGGCAAATTCACTTTTTGTCGTAATTTTTTACAAACTGAATTTTGCTTCTGGCCAGGTGTGCATAACTTTTATGAAACTTCTGCATTGAAGGACTTCAAGTCTTAATAAATAAAATTTATATTTTTTTTAAATATTTTGGGAAAACTTACATTAGTTTAATGAATAGTTTCTACGGATGAGTTCCAGTGCAACTTCAATGCTTCAGCGCAAAAATTCATTAATATCATGCATACAATTCTCTCAGTGTAGTTTAATGATCGGTGTTCTTAGAAATTTTCTATTGGTTTTTTTTTATTCCATTTTATTTGTAATCAATATTTATTTTTCATTAATAAAATATTTACTTTAGTATCCCAATTGATAAGTTTAAAATAAACAATTTTTCAATTTGTATTTTTTTATTATCGGAATAAATTGCTCTATATCTTTAATATTTAAGTGTCAATAAATATCAAGGTATTGAAATGCCGTAAATATTAGTTTGAAAAATATAATTAAAATTTTATGAAATTTAAAATAACACCTTTACTAATTTTGATGGAAATCTTTTGTTTCATTGCAGGTATGTAAGTGAAGCAATACTGAAATATTTTCAATTTTTAAAAACCCTTGATGAAATTTATTGCCGTTCTGTCGAAACGTAGGGTAATTATAATATTAAAAAAATATTCAAATTGAATAATAATAAGTTAAATAAAATAATAGTATAAGTCAATTTATTGTCATACATTTCATTATTATTAATTCCCAAAAAGACATTTTTGTTAAGAATAAATTTCTGTCAAATTTTGATAACAACACAATTCGCCTTTCAAAAAAACTGACAAAAACCGTTTATTGTCAAAAAAAGACTTATTAAATTTACCCAACCCACAAATAACTACCAACCACTACTTTTAAATTGTATATCTTGTTTTTTTCTGTAATTTTTGTTTGTTCATATTATTTTTATTTTTTATTATACGTTAAACTCTCGATCATTATCTGCTGTCACATTTATGACATTATCACACATTTAGAATCTTATGCATGCGATCACACCTATTTCATGAGTGCGTTTAAATACAGAGAAATGACAACAACTACAACAAAAAAAAAAAAAGAAATTAAATATCGAAATGAAATATAAAAATTGTTATAATAACAATTATTGACTGTTAAATATTGTGGTAAGCCATAAATATAAACTAAAATTTCAAATGTTTGTGCTTTTCAATCGATGCACTATGGGACGAGAAATTATCTAAAGTTAAAAACCAGACACCCGATTTTAAACATTTTAAAACGAACGTTTTTGTTTGTTTCCTCAAAAAAAAAAAAAAAAAAAAAAACATTTTTGTTACAATAAATTTTTTTCAAGTTTGATATAATTTTTATTAAAAATAAAAATTATGTTTTTTTCGACCTTTAATTGTACAATGAAAAAGAAAATTATTCAAGTTCGAGGCCATACTCCATATTTCTTTATTAGGATATTGTCCTAACAAATAATCTATAAAAAATAAAAAGGAGGAAAAAAACAAAAAACGTGTATTGAATATTCACCAGAGGTGGACCTTGCACATAATAAACAAGTTTTCAATTTATTTTGTGATGAATGGTTATAATCTTTAACTTCAAGCTCATATATTAGTTCTCACGTAGTGAGTAAACTAGTTTATATGAATGTTTAATGTTTGGCATGGGAATGTTACCGCTTTCAAAACGTGTTCTGATGACGGGAACCTAGAAAATTCCCGAAATAGATCTATCAACACAATCCTGAAAGGGTCAAATAATAAATTTGAAAACAAAAAACTCTATAGATTATTTGTTAGGACAATATCCTAATAAAGAAATATAGACTATGGCCTCGAAGTTTTCTTTTTCATAAATTTTTTTGTTTGAGAAAGTTATTTATGTATTTTTTAGAAAAGTTGAAACAAAACGAACTTGTAAATAAAAAGTTGAAAAAAGTACAAAAAAGTACAAAATAAAGTTCTTATCAAGTTTGATATAATTTTTATTTAAAATAAAAATTATGTTTTTTGACCGCTATAGATTATTTGTTAAGACAATATCCTAATAAAGACATATAGAGTATGGCCTCGAACTTGAATAGATTGGATTAGATTATAGTGGCACTATGCACTGCGACCAGAAATTGGTATTTTGTGCTGCCAGCGAATACACCCTATAGGTTCAGGCTCCCTACGAAGCCAATTATCCTACCAGGTGAACAGTTCCAAACGTCCGATGGTGTCACTATTCGATCACCAAAATAACGCACCCTCCTGTCGGAGAGCCTCGGACATTTGCAGAGAACATGCTCAGAAGTCTCGGGTTCCAATTCACAAAACCTGCACTTATCCGTAGAGGATCGTCCCATCTTGTACAATTGATACCTAAGGCCACAGTGTCCTGTGAGGTAACCCGTTACGGTCCTTAGTTCGCCCCTCGTCATAGACAAGAGTTTCCGCGACCTCTCCCCAGAGGGAGATATAAACAGCCTCGCCTGTCGCTGCCCAGGCGAACTTGAATAAGTTCTTATCTTTTTTTATAATTTTTTTAAGCTCATAAAATTTATAATATTTCTAAAAATAAAGTCGGAAAGAATTTCGCTAGTGTTAATGAAAAAACTTGCACAAAAACATTAATACACAGAGCGGTAAATCCTTCCATAACACCACTAAATTGTACAGAAAAGAGACCAGTTCCTAGATTGTAAAAATTTGAAAACTGCATTTTTAAAAGAGCGAAATAATGGCATAATGCGAAACAAACGCGTTAACGTATAACAAATTTGCAATAAAACTTATCCGCGGTTGAAATCCCGTAAATAAACCAATATATGAAACTATGTAGTATTTGTAATTTTTTAATTGCAAATTTTTTATATATTTTTTTCGAATTAAAATCACCCACCTGTAGTAATATTTTAGTACAATTTGGGTTAAAAACCCTTCAAATTGTCCATATTATTCTCGCGTTATGTTTTGCGGTTTTTGCAAACTTTATAGCTAATTTAACTAAATACCTAAATAAATGCATATCCAAGGCAAAGGGTAAAAGACAAAATTATGGCGGCCCATATAAAAAATTCGCGATTTTTTAAAATTTTTTATGGCATAGTAACTTTCAAAGATGACACCATAGTCCAATTTTTAGTATAATGTGTAAATACCTGCCATATAAAATATTTGACATATCGCGAAATTTTGAATAAAATTTGAACCATAAATATTCAGCCCAATTCTCAATAACAATTCCGTGAGAATTTTTTCCCTATTCCTTGTTCCCCTATTCTTAATAAAAATCTGCCCGGGGATTTTTCACGTTTCCCTTATTCTAAACGAATTTCGAAAATGGGAAACTCTTCCCCCGGAAAAAAGGAGGTATTATGAATGTCAATAATATTGAGAATTGTGATATCATTAGTATGAATTATTCAATTAATATTATTCAAGTCTCTCTCCCTTATTATTCTTTTCCCCGCCTGTTTAGAATAATAAAATTTTTTTCTCGAGAAAATAAAATCAGCAGAGAAAAAAATCTGAGGGAATATTCATAATCGGGCTGATTACTACCGGTTTTGACCTCGTAATTTTAATTCAAAAACGTATGCATGAAAACTTAGCAAATTAAAAAAAATTGGTTATAGTTTAATATATTTTACAGGACAAATGAAGAATTTTTTGGCAAACCGAAATTATATTGCAGTTTTTTAAATACTGTTTTTAAATGAATAAAATCTAGATGTGATACTTTGTGTTGCACCAGAGTTAAGCGCTTTTGCTGATACCACATATCATACAAGTTTATTAACACCGAGAAATTTCTTTCGATTTATTTGTAGAAATATTTGACATTTTTTGGGCTTAATACTAAAGTTGTACTTTTTTTTAACTTTTTATTTTCAACTTTGTTATTTAACAATAAGTTTTTGTCCTTTTTTTTATTCAAATTTTTTATAGTTGATAATTTTCTGCTTCTGTGTGTAGGAAAAAGTGCTTAGAATTGGAAGGATTTATGGCCTGGCTTCTATATTCCACTACGAAGTGAAAGTGGAATCGTTTTTAATTCCACATTTTCAATTCGGCTGTGTTCTGTGAGTGAATCGTTTTTTTCACGACGATTTCATTTTCATTTTGTTTTTAGCAACAACATAAAAAAATGCGGGAAAAAACCAAATTATCACTTTAAAGTGAATGAAATTGCAATGAAGCAAAGAATAGTGAATATCCTCTCTTTTTGTTTGTTCGTAAACTCGCACCGAGCAAATAAAAACATGTTGCAGAAATTTAAAAGTTTAACGCAAATCCTCCAAGCGTCCCAAAATTACGTCCAATTCAGGACTTTTGGGGTCTTTTATGAAGCAAAATGTTTTGAAGAATTGAAGAAAAAATTTAAAGCAGTGTTTAAAAAATTGACATGAATGTCGTCCAAAGCATGATTAGAGGTCTCTAAATAGGAGATCACGGTCCGTTGACTACAAAAAGTGAATTAATAACTTTTATTATCTGTTTTTGTTCCTAAATTCGCACCGAGCAAATAAGAACATGTTGCAGAAATTTAAAAGTTTAAATTAAATTTTATCATGTTTTTTTAATCAATTTTTTAATTACTTCAAATATTAATGATAAAATCAGCAAGATAAAACTAAAATATTTTAATGATTAATAGAAAATTACAAAATATAAACAAAATAAAAGTGAGTGTTTTAAGCAACAATTTTTTATCAACATGTTGCAATCATTAACATCGAGTTCAGTATTTTGTTGCTGAGAGAGAGGCGTGGGAGGGAAGTGTAGTCTCACTATTTGTATATACTGTTAGTTTATAGTCTTTACTGTGTTATAGGTAAAAATACTTTTACAAAAAAATTTATTACTTTTTTAAATACAATCGTTTTAAAATTGTCCGAATGATAAATTGGCATAGGCTAGAAGAAAAATCCTCAAAATCAAAGGGTTTTTCTATGAAAAAAAACAGGTCTTCATAATCTGTGTTGCTTTCTGTAGGATGAAGTCTTCAGAACCTATTGAAGAAAGCTCCAATCATATACGGGTTTTATGTAGAAAGAATCTTTTTAATCTGACAAAGGTCCTCAGAATCCCACATTTTTTTATAGGAAATAGTTCACAGGATCTTATGGGTTTTCTTTAGTAAAAATTCGTCAGACAATATTGGGTTTGCTATAAAAAAGGTCTTACAAATGAGGTATCCCATCTTGGACCCACAGATCTTATTGAATTTCGGATATGTTGTAGAGAATAACAATTTAAGGGACATGTTTTTTTTTTTTTTTTTTTTTTTTTTTTTTTTTTTTTTTTTTTTTTTTTGAAGTTCAGGATGCGGAAATGGTGCAATGGCGAGAGGTGCAAATGTAAGAATGTGACGTGAGTAAACAGTCGAGAGTTTGTTTGTTCGCATCTCTTATGCTAAAACTGCGTTAGTTCATTCACTACACTAATTGCACCAGGTTTATACGCGCGACGAACAACTCAACGTAAAGTTCCTCCGGAATTGTATGACTCGAATGATGAACCTAGGTAGGGTTGGGGATATTGAAATAACCAGCAATGGCAATTATACTAAAAGTTTTTAAGAGTTCTAGAAATGGAGTCGAAAAGGTCGTAAAAGCCAATAAATTTATTTACTCTTGCCATATTTGGGCTTCTGTCTAAGAACCCTAAAAGCAGTATGTGTGTCCTGAACTTAACCCAAAGTGGGTTAAATTACATATCATTACAGTCCAGGTGTTTTTTTTTTTTTTTTTTCTTTTTAAAAGAAAAGCAACACTCAGGAAATTCTTTCATATTTTTTATTGTGTTGCTTTCTTTGGAAAGGGGATTGTGGAGAGATGTAAGGTGATGAAAGAAACAAACATGGCAACACTATAATTGCGCGACATAATAAGTCTTAGACAAGTTGTTGCTCGTCATCTGATGGAGAGTCGGCGAACTTATTGAATCTTTATTTTTTTGGTGGGGTTAAGAGCTATGTAACACCGACGGTAGGAGCTGCAATACATATGAGGGATAGAAAACTCATACATATTATTTATTTAAATTGATGTTGCCGTCATCGACAATCAAACCCGGCACCATCTGTGTAACAGTCCAACGCGCTTACCAATACACCACAAAGGCCCAATCCCGTGACATGTCAACTGAGGGCATATCACTGCACTTCAACTAAATTTATTTTCGTAGTATCAGTGTTTTTTTCTTTTAAATTTTTCTTCTTTTATTTTCTTGTATTTAAACACACACGCAAAAAGTATAACTTTGCTGTTAGCCAGGCAATAAACATTAAACGTTAGATTTTAACGTTCTGTGATTTAGCTCTACTGACGCCTTGAAACTATTTTTTAAAAAATCTAGACATACTATCCAACACATCACAAAGTGTCTAAAATGTGTCAATTTACTCCCTTTTACGACAACGCCATGTTATTCGGTCCCTTTTATATAAATAGTCCGATCAACTACCTTTCCCTACCATCTTGGGGCATGTCCTGTTGCCACGACGCAAATACTTGTAATGTCCTTCATAATCTACAATTACAATTAATTTGACAGATATTTTCACATGTATTGTGCTGCTATCAAGCTTTATCATACAAATCAATTCTAAAATTCGGACCAATTTGCTGGCCCATTGTGCCGGTTACATAGACAACCTGATTTTACAAATGTATGATGATGTCGATGATGATAAAGAGAAGAGGCGTAGCAAAAAAGTGGGATAATCTTTTTTAAATACAAACTGTTATGATAGCAAAAAGCCTACATAGATTAAATTGCTAGCAGAGTAAACAACAATTTTATGACAATGCAGCAACACAATTCAAACACATTCAGCCACTTGGATGTAAACTATTGAAAACTATTAGGAGAGAAGGAACGATGTTAATAAATTTTACATAAATGACAGTTTTATGATATGGGAAGTCATAAATTATGAATTTATTAATGCAACGTACAAATAGTGCCCGCGCGTACTAAATTGAGAATTATTGAAAATATTCTATAATTTAATAAAAATTTCATTTTATTTAAAATTCGATTACGTTTTTAAACAGCTACTGTTTCCAAAAGTCAAATAAAAAATTTATTTTTCGGTGTTTTTAAATTTTGTCTCACCACTATCATCGAATTGAAACAGGTTTTTAATTAGACCTGACCCGTTTATTCTGTTCTACCAAAAAAGGGATTCCACTTGAAAATTATGATTTCAAGTTTTGTGGCTTTGTCTTTCTTCAACATAACATCGAATAAATAAAAACAGTAAGTTTTTACAGCTGTTTTTTTTTTGGGTTCATCATTATCATTTTATTTGTCTACCCTTTTTATTTGGTTTGAAAACCGTCATGTCAATATAACAGACAATTTTTTCATTACTGATTGTATTGAACATAGCGATGGCTATAAGTTGACGACACACAACTTACGTTGACATTACTACTTAAGATAAGGATGCCAAATGACTTCACCACACAGAAAAAATTGTTGTGAAGAAAATTTCAACTAAACTTTTGTTTGATTTGAACTCAATTTCAATTAAAAGTTTAATAATATACAAGTTTAATATAATTTTTATTAAAAATAAAAATTATGTTTTTTTCGACATTTAATTGTGCAATGAAAATGATTCAAGTTCGAGGCCATACTCTATATTTCTTCATTAGGATATTGACCCTTTCAGGAATGTGTTGATAGATGTGTTCATTTGACCCTTTCAGGAATGTGTTGATAGATCTATTTCGGGAATTTTCCAGGTTCCCATCATCAGAACACGTTTTGAAAGCGGTAACAATCCCATGCCAAACATCAAACATTCATATAAACTAGTTTACTCACTACATGAGAAGTAATTAATATATGAGCTTGAAGTTAAAGATTATAACTATTGATCAAAAAATAAATTGAAAACTTGTTTGTTATGTGCAAGGTCCACCTCTGGTGGATATTCAATACACGTTTTTTGTTTTTCTCTCCTTTTTATATTTTGTTTAGTTTATAAACAGCACAGGGGGAGTAAACTAGACGGTACTTTGTCTTTTATACAAGTTTAATATAATTTTTATTAAAAATAATTTTTTTTTTCGACCTTTAATTGTGCAATGAAAATGAAAATAACAAACAAGTTTTCAATTTATTTTTTGATCAATGGTTATAATCTTTAACTTCAAGCTCATATATTAATTAGTTCTCATGTAGTGAGTAAACTAGTTTATATGAAGGTTTGATGTTTGGCATGGGATTGTTACCGCTTTCAAAACGTGTTCTGATGATGGGAACCTAGAAAATTCCCGAAATAGATCTATCAACACATTCCTGAAAGGGTCAAATAATAAATTTGAAAACAAAAGCTCTATAGATTATTTGTTAGGACAATATCCTAATAAAGAAATATAGAGTATGGCCTCGAACTTGAATAATTTTCATTTTCATTTTTCGTTTAATAATATATATTAAATGTTTAATTGAAACTGAATTTACAAATTTTTATAACAGGACATAGAAAAAATGTCAAATTTAAAAAAAAAATCGCCAAAATTTAAAAAAAAATCGATTAAAGTAAAAAAAAAAAAAAAAAAAAAAATACAAAAATCAAAAATATTTATACGATATATACGTTCTAAATTTTATTTATGTGATTTTTTAAATTTTGGCGATTTTTTTTTCAACTTACTTGATTTTTTTAATTTTTGACGATTTTTTTTTATTAAATATTGCCGATTTTTCAATTTTTTTTAATATATATTTTTTTCTCATTTATTTAAATTTAGCGGTTTTTTCAAATTTGGATTTTTTTTTTAAATTTTATACTATCCCGACGAAAAAAGTTCCGATATAGGTATATATAATTGCATATCACATCATATATCAGGTGATCCGAAAAATGGCATACATAACCTTATCTAATCCCATGAGATCTCATTTGATATAATTTTATCCGAAAAATGGGTCTATCTAATTTGATGAAATCATATATAATTTGATAAAATTGTATATAATTTGATACAATTTGATATAACTTCATAAAATTCTTTGGGAATCCGTGCTAAAATTTTGTTTCACTTTCCAAATTAAAAAAAAATTATGAATTGGTAAATTTCTCGTAAATTCAACCAAATTTAAGTGAGACTTGATTTTTTTTAACAATCTTATTATATTGAAGACGAATAATTTTATTAGAAAAGAAGTTAATTCCACGAGATAAATTGTGGGGTTTTCAGCCAAATCCGATTCGGTTCTTTTGTGTTATAAAGCTTTTTTACCTTTAAGCTTTTAAATACTTATTTGAAGATTTTCTGACTTGAAATGTTTTTTTACTTATAAAATATTATTTATTCTACTAACTTTGAGCTTTTTTAAAAAGTATTGCTTTTATAAGTTTTTAATTTTGTTTTTTTACAATTTTTTTTAGCTTTAACTTCATTGAATTTTGTTTTTGTTTGTTTTCTCTGATAATTATATTTAAAAGTGATCGATTATTTGTGAATTTCTACCTTATACATAATTGATTGAGTTTTTCTGTTTAATTTTAACTCATACATTGATATAGAATTTAAGGACTTATTGTAAAAACTTGATATGGTACATTTTATTGCAAGTTTGTTTTAGCTCTTTAAATGTTGAAAAATTGCAAAAAAATATGACTTTTTGAGAATGTTTATACTCTACCATATATAATTATAATATAAAAATTATAGAATTTGTTTGGTTTTACTGTTTTATATTTACTTATATATTATTAGACATGGACGTATGTATGATCTGATATATAGCTATATCAATTATATATGATGAGATAAGAGAGATCAACTTATATATAACATAAGATATAATATATGATATTTGATTATATATAGCGCCATAAATAAACTTTTTTCGTCGGGATAGTATGTATTTTTATTTCATTTTGGCATGTTTCTTTAAAGATTTTTTAAAAATTTTTGACAATTTTTTCCATTTTTTTTTTAATTTTGGTAATTTTTTAAAAATTTTTGACAATTAAATTTTTTTTTAATTTTAGTATTTTTTTTTTAATTTTTTAAATTTTGATAAAAAAATTACCTATTAGCGATTATTTTAATTTTAATTTAATTTGCAATTTTGAATTAAAGTTTAATTAATGTTTTTGTTTGAAATTAAGAACAATATTCAATTACATATTTAATATATATGTATCACTAAAACCATAATTGAAATTAAAATCAATTAAAAAGTTACACATTATTTTAATTGATGCTACAATTTTCTTAATTGGACTGAATTCAATTAAACTTTTAATTGAATCAACAAATATTTTAATTGAAAGCCGATTTTAGTTTTTTCTGTGCAAATTAAACCATCAGTTATGAGTTATCAACTTCTGACCGTCGTTATTTTGGTCGTTAGGCTCTTTTTATGTTTAGTGTTTCTTTTCCACTTCTTAATCAAATAAATTTAATTAAAAATTGTGTTTTTTTAAATTTTTTTATAAGATGACATTCTTTTTGGGGTATTTTGTTTAATTTTCAAATAATGTAGTTCTTATCTTTTATAGAGATCATTAAGATAAGTACAACAAAACCTTAAAATTTTTAATAAATATGTAATAATTTACATTTTTTATGACAAAAATCCGGTTAGCGAAAAATGTAACGAAGTGTTGTATTTAAATATTAATTTCTCCAAAACAACGCAGAAAAAGTAACAAGAAACTTAGCTGAACAAATAAATAAACCCACTTGTTCTAACTAGCCCTCTTTATCAATGTACATTTTGATCGCCTTTTTGCTCCTTTGCTTCCTTCATTGTTATCCTTCATATGATAACAATGAGTTCTTTTACGCATGTCTGGTAGACCGAATGTTGACGAATTTCATCAAGGGGGTTCAATACGGTTCTTTCCACGCTTCAATGTTATTGCGTTGGATTCTAAGATCTTTAAAGCTTCAAGACTGAAGATGCTAATGAATGATGGATCCATATTATTGTATATACCAGGACCTTTTCGTCAACTGTTATATTTTGGGGATAAAAGGGCGGGGAAAGAATTCATGGGGAGTAAATATTCAGATCTCTTTTAAAGCAAAAATAGGAAATATGTCATCAAATAAAACATGTTTTAGTGCGCCCCGGTAGGCTAGTTGGTAGCGTGCTGGCTTATCAGTGCGGGAGTCGTGGGTTCGATTGCCACCAGAGGCACTGGTTTGTTTTTGCTACAACGCGCCGAAGGCCATAGTAGCTAGTGCTCGGTTAGGGTAATAGTATATAATTTGTAATTATATGATTATTAATTAAAAAAAAAAAAACATGTTTTAAAGAGCTATCCATTGATGTGCAAAACATGCAAGACTGAAGATGCTAATGAATGATGGATCCATATTATTGTATATATGTACCCAGTAACGAACGTTTGTTGTACGTACTTAAATACGTATAGCATACTTTGTGTGCACAGAGTCCTCGGAACTCTATATACGTTTTAGGCTTACTTTTAGAATAACATGGCCGCTTTTTCATTGATTACCACCAACTCACAAAGTATACGAGAAAGTATCCGCTCTTCATACAATTCCATGTACTTTGTGTTTGGTTTTGTAATTAAAATGAAGTATTTTCTCATATACTTAGTATACGGTGCTGTAGTTAACATAAAGTATCTGTTCATATACTGAGTATATGGAAGTGTACATTAAATACACCCTAAGGAAAATGTTAGATATACCGTCTTTTTTACAGGTACTCGTTCAAGCTATTAAATCCCTCTTATATCTCATAAACTCTTTAAATTTCAAAATTTTGATATAAAAATTTTGAAATGTAAGAGTTTAAGAGTTATAAGAGGCATTTAACAGATTAAAACAAGTACCATACTATTTAATATAAATAAAAAAAAGTATTTTTGGTACTTCACTTATTATTTTTATTGTTTTATAAATTAATATAATAAAACTTAAACATTTTTATACAGTACAATAGACAAGAATACATATTTCTCGAGCTGCCAAACGTCGTAAATGACGCTTACTAAATCCTTCCAACATCTTTATACTTTTTTTTAGTAATAATTAATAAAAAATTAATTTTGTAAAACAACGCGTGCTTTTTACCTCAAAACTATAAACACTTTCGAAGTTTTTCTTGTTCTTCTTCTTGTTTTCTATTGGCAGCCCACCATCACACACTTTGTACATTAAAAAGTAAGCAACAGCGTCTACGCCTAGGATACTTTGTACAATGAGAAAGTGTGTTACACACAATTCTATACCACATTCAACTTACTTTCTCTCTGACTGTGTACATACGTATTGTACATTGTACAATACAAAGTAAGTTGAAGCAAACTCTGTGTCACTCTTTGGCTTACATTTCTCACTACTCGGAAAATTCGTAACTGGGCACTTTGCCTAGAAAATGCTTGATTTGTTCGAAAGTTTAATGGAAATCTAATATTCCACTCTCTTTAAAATCTCTTGACTCTGATCGCATTTAAGGTTTTTAACCGTCCACGGAAACTGACAATCAAAATTCGTGCAGGTGAGAAATTGCGATGAAATAGGGATATGGTGTAGAGAAGTCAAGTAAACTCGACCAAGATTTTTTTCGTCAACTGTCATATTTTGGGAATAAAAGGGCGGGTAAAGAATTCAAGGGGAGTAAATATTCAGATCTCTTTCAAAGCAAAAATAGGAAGTATGTCTTCAAATAAAACATGTCTTAAAGAGCTATCCATTGATGTGCAAAACATGCTTAATCATGTTAAAATGTTTGTATTAAATATTAACTCATTAATGGCACCACATAGATCCGCTGGGCATTTGTCAACCAAACTCCATAAATCCTAGACGGTTTTAGATATTTTAAAAATTTAAATTTTGTGAACAAATCTTTATTCAAAAATATATCAACATTTTTTTAAGTTAACCGATTTTTATACTTTTAAAAAAAATATAGTCTTTTTGGACCATTTTTTAAAATTGTCATGTGGCAAACCTAACGTATAATTTTTATAATTTTAGTAGTATTTTAATAAAAACCATTCATTATTTATGTTTTGTGTCAAAACGGAATACATTTTTGAATATTTTAGACTTTGTGAACATGAGAAGTTCATCGTCCGATCAATGAACGAATTTCTAGCAGAGAAATTCATTTTCATATTTTTTCATCAACATACGAGTAACAATCAAAAATATAAAAAGATTAGCCTTTTTATATTTTTAAATAATTTTTGAAAAAAGTTCCATCAAAAAGGTGAATAAATTATTTTGCAACTCCGTTTAAAAGTAGTGGGTCGAAAAATGAACACTGTGTCAAAAATTAGTTAAGATGTAAAGGGTACGCCATCTAACGTTTTTTTTTCAACTAGTGCTTATTTCGTGAATGGTAACACGTAGCTCATGTCTGATTTGACAGATAATTAGTTTTATCCTTCCGCTGAACGAATATGGACCGTATGTTCGTTATCTTGTGAAAAAAGTGAAAGAAACTGGCATCCTCATCGATAAACCAAAGCGTGAAAAGCCAAAAACAGTGCGTACACCCGAGAATATTGCTGCTGAGGCAGAAAGTGTGCGTGAAGCGGCATCAACATCAATTCACCGTCGTTCTCAACAATTGAACATTTCGGAGACATCATTGAGACGAATTTTGCATAAAGACCTTGGTATGACGCCATACAAAGTCCAATTGGTTCAGGAGTTCAAAAAAAAAAAAGTTATTTGGCGGACCCTTTATATAAGTTCAGCTACGATACCAAATTATTGGTTTTTTTTTTTTTTTTTTTTTTTGTTAATTCGAGTGGTGCTAGAGATTTTTCGGCTTCTTTTGTATAATTTTGGATTTTATTGGACTTTTTCGAAAGCTCATTGTTTCCAATTTATAAAATATTTATCAACGCTGTGTTCAAACCATAAATGCAATGGTTATCAGAACTTTTATTTTCTCGAGTACTTTAACGTTATGTTAAAATACAAAAAAAAATAAAAAAAATCTCTTAAGGCTTAATTACTCGAGCGGATACGTTTCGTAAACGGACTATAACTCCATACAATGTTTAAAAATAGTAATTACATACAATATGTTGTCTCTGTTTTATATGCTAACCAAATGGTGACGAATATGCTAAAAGTAAATTCTGTTGAACATAGAATTTACTTTCCGCAAATCCGTCACCTTTTCACGGATTTGCTGAAAGTAAATTCTGTTGAACATAGAATTTACTTTCCTCAAATCCTTCACCATTTGTATAGAACCCACCGTCGCCGATGCTTTGCCAACACTGTGCCGATTGTATTTTTCTGGCTGGGGTGGTGTTGCTTTAAAACAACGGCAGTAAAAAATGGGTTAATAATTCTGATCTATTTTGCACATCAGCATCATATTTTCTATCTAAAATTGCTACTAATGTTTTTATCATTTTGAAAAAATTAATTCTAATTTAAAATTTAATGGATTTAACATCTCAGCATTTAATATGCACATTAAATATGCGTATTTTAAGTGATTGATAAAATAAAAAAAACATGTTATAATGTCTATAAAAAATCTCTATGAAGACCAAAAAAGCCGCCACTTAAAGATTAGACAAGTCAGTTGAAAGAATTAAGACGGTTGTTTTTTTTCTCCATTTTTTTTGTTGTTTTGTGTGACGAGTCTGGCATAAAATCTGACAGGGTGCTGAACATGTCAAAACTTCACATTTCAAGGTACATAAAAATATTAAGATTATAAAGTATTTTAATTTAAAAAGAAATATGCATAATGTAACATATTTGAAAAAATAAAAAATTATTAAAAAAAATTTGCATAGAAATTAAATTTAAAGGTAGAATAAAGGGTGTTTTTTATACAGGTATAAAACTTTGAAATGTAATAAAACAAAAATGAAGTTTTTAAACTGACATGAAATTTACTTTATTCGAAATATAATCTTCTGGCATTTTAATTTAAATATGACTTCTGGCATATGACCGCCACGACTGGCTCGGATTAGACTGGAAGTCCAATTTTCGATGACTTTTTCCAACATTTGTGGCCGTATATTGGTAATAACGCGGCGAATGTTGTCCTCCAAGTGGTCAATCGTTTCGGGCTTATCTTCGTAGACTAGCGACTTTACATATCCCAACAGAAAATAGTCCAGCGACGTTAAATTGCACGATCTTGGAGGCCAATTTACGGGTCCGAAACGTGAAACTACACTTCCTTCCATAAATCACTGGTGGCATGAGCTGTGTGACATGCTTGTTGAAACCACAGTTCCTGCACATCATGGTTGTTCAATTGATGAACGAAAAAGTCAGTATCTTCCATATCTTCCAGTCAAAATCTTCCATAAAGTGGATGGACACATATCTAATGCGCCCCGGTAGGCTAGTTTGTAGCGGGCAAGCTTATCAGTGGGGGGGGGGGGGTCGTGGGTTCGATTCCCACCAGATGCATTGGTCTGTTTTTGGTACAACGAGCCGAAAGCCATAGTAGTGCTCGGTTAGGGTAATAGGATATAATTTGTAATTATATGATTATTAATAAATAAATAAATACAAAAATACTTGAATTTAACAACTTGAATTAAACTTAATATCCAATTCCTGTACACGATGGCGGATAGGCTCATCTACGCTACGCTCTACAATGACTTCTTCGACGTGTTTGTGAATGCATATTATCATTTAAAGTAAACGTGGTGCGAAAACGTTAATCGAATTAATTGCTCTGATGGACGATTATGTTAACCGTAAAATGGACGTAGTGCGCGATACGTATTTCGAACAGAACCATGATTTTCAAAACAAATTTGCACAATTTGGAAGCGTCAGTCCATTCATGTTGAAATGCCAAACTAAACATAAATCACTTGACAGCTAAAAAAAATGGCCGCCAGTTCAAAAAGTGTTGCCAATTTAAAGTTATATACCTGTCTAAAAAACACCCTTTATTATCATAGGAAGAAATAGACGATTTTTACATTCACAAAAATTAATTGTTTAAAATAGAGAAATAACAAAATGTAAATAAAATTGCAAAAAAATATTCTTCAACTTTGAAATTGACACCATAGATGAGACATATTTTACTGAATATTTTGCCATCAAAAACGCATTTCGTGAAAATTTAAGGTATATGATATTAAATATAGGTCCTCGATATGCTGATTTGTAGTGTCCGACCGAGTATACGGCTTCGTATTCGGAGTTTGGCCAAAAAGTGAAGTTCGGCAAAGTTCGGTGTTCGGCCAAATTTTGGCCGAATTTGGCAGAACTACCGAACTTTTTATGATTACTACATAAAAAATACAGCGTTGAATATGATAGAATACCAAAAAAAACAACGATATTTAAATATTAAATGAATGCGGAAAAATTGCTTTTCTGTCATTACAATATCAAACTTTTTAATTTTAAATATTAAAGTTTAAGTTTTTTTTTCTATATCAACTTAAAAATCGATTAACTATTTTTCTTTGACTATAAATAACATATAGTACAAATATTTTATTATTTTTTCTTTTTACTTGAAATAGTACAATTGTTTTCCAAATATGATTTAAAAAAAAAATATATATCTATGAATTTTTATTTTTGTTTATGTTTAATAACTTTTTGGTTTAAATTTATTGATCTAAAAAACAATAAATTTAAACCAAAATTGAATTTGAAAAATCGTAAAAAAAAACCTGGAAAACTATTCGGGACATTGGCATTGGGAAAAAAGTTATTAACGGAAACTACTTGACTGATGTCAATGAATTAAATTCTGCCTTTACAATTCTACCAAGCCGACAGTGATCTTTATAAATTTAATAACAATATTGACAATTTTTCTGAAGATGAACGTTTTTTTGAATTTTCTTGTGTTAACCAATTAGAAGTTTTGTCATGCTTCTCTTCAGTAAAGTCGAATGCAATTGGATACGATAATATTCACCCTAAGTTCTTAAGGATCCTCCTCTTCTTATTCCATATGTGACTCATATCTTTAACATAATTTTAATGTCTAGTACGTTCCCTTCTAAATGGAAACATTCAAAAATTATACCAATATCGAAATCAAATAATGAATATCGACCTATTGCGATTTTATGCTACCTTTCAAAAGTCTTTGAAAAGCTATTGTATTCTCAGATATGTGAGTACATACATGTACATGGCTTAATGTGTAAAATACAATCAGGTTTTCGTTCAGATCACAACTGTATAAACTGCTCTTGTCGAAGTAAGCGAGAATATTAGACGTGAACTAGATAATAACAAATTAAACTTCCTAGTACTCCTTGACCACTCTAAGACTTTCGACACAGTCAACCATGAAACTCTTTGTATGAAACTCAGATGGCACTTTAAATTCGCATCAAGCTCAACTGAACTTATGTTAACATACCTTGTAAACCGTACACAATCCGTATGTGTGAAAAATGTATCATCTGAACCATTGGCTCTTACTCGAGGCGTACCTCAGGGTTCTATATTGGGACCGCTACTTTTCTCACTATATGCAAACGATCTCCCTCAACAACTATCGTACAGCAAAGTACATATGTATGCAGACGACGTACAGTTATACCTAAGTAGCCCCGTAGAATCAATTAAGGAGAACATCGATAAACTAAATTATGATCTGGATAAAATTCATCATTGGTCTAAATGTCTCGTTATACATAAGTCTAAATGTCTCGTTATACATAAGAGGTCCATTCAACCCGAAATTGATGAAGAAATCCTTATTAACAACCAGAAAATTTCAATTGTCCCAGCGGCTAAAAACTTAGGCATCGTATTCAATAACACATTATCATGGACTAACCATATTAACTCGTTAGTTGGTCAAACATATGCCAAGCTTAGAACACTATAGTCAACACAATCATTCACTCCATTAAATGTAAGATTGCTTCTAGCGGAGACCTACGTTATTCCTGGTCTTTTATACGGCTGCGAACTCTTCGCAAATTGTGACGCCACAAGCAAACGTCGACTTAATATTGTATTTTATAATATTGTACGATATGTCTACAATCTAAGGAGATTTAGTAGTGTATCATCAATTTCCAGGAACATATACGGTGTTTCTTTGGATAATTTTCTAAAAATAAGAGTTCTATTGTCTCTTCATAAAATTATATACACACAAAAGCTAAAATATATTTTTGATCAAATTCGATTTGCAAGATCCAATAGGGGAAAAAAGTTAATCGCATGGGTTCTACATTCCGAAAATTAAGTGAAAGTTAAACTTCCGCTCAATTTGTGTTCCCAATTCCACATAAGTGATTTGAAAAGAAAAATTTCATTTTCATTTTGTTTCTAGTGGAATTAAAGTGATTTGATGTGTTCTATAAAACAATTTCACTACAAAAAAAGTAATTGTAAAACGATATTAGTTAACTGAGTGAAAAACCAAACTTTTTAGAAAATAAAATTATTTTGAATATTAAACGTAAAAAAAATCAAACAATGTAAGTAAATGTCGTATGTTGTTAATATACATTTATTTAACTGAAAAGTGTTGAATTTTTTACGGGAAAACACATGAATCCGGAACAAGAGGCCCCATTTTTAACATTCATGGAAAAAAAAATCTGGTTTGGCCAAAGGTTTTTAGGGGGGCGACAAAACAGTTGAAGACCAGTTGTGGAAGGACTTAGGAAGTACATTATAAAGCTTAGGACCTCCAGAAAACGATGCAACTGGTTGGAAAAAGGCTTGGGCTGATTGGAAGGCTACCATTCGTAAAAAATTGGCCGAAAATAGAGCAGAGGTAACGGCAACAGGTGGAGGACCCAATAATATCCAACACATATCATCCAAAGAAGATTCAGTTGCCAAACTTTCTGGCCTTTATACAAATTCATCTACTTAATTGTCAAACTTAGATGGCACCAGTTCCGACAATGTAGTAAACGTGATTTTACAAAAATTAAATAAAAATGACGAAGGTACTGAAAATATAAAAAATGAGGAACCGCAACCGATGATTTCCCTTTTTGATTTCTCTTTTTCTCAATTTCTTCGCGACTTCTTTCAAATCTAATCCATTTTGGGCATATGACAGTTTTCAAAACATTACACATATTTGTTAAAATTTTTGACGCTGTACTTCTTTCCACTGCTAGATCGAAGTCTTTTGCGATCATTTGTTGGTAAATTCCTTGTCCGAAATAGCGTTGTGATGTGTCCAATTACAAAATAATTGGAATGCTTGTCTTTTTAGCCATTGGTGATAATTCTTCTAAAACCATCATAAATGAATACTTATTTAATCTAAAATACGCAATAAAACAATTTTTTTATTAATTTTAAACACTTGCGACTCGGTTTTAATTATTGTCTTACGATTTTTCTGGTAGTTCCAAAGGATTTGAACAGTCACGAAGCCTTTTTCTATTTAGATTTTCCGTTCTTTGTTTTTCCTTTTTAATTAAATACCAGGAAATCACAATTGCGAAACTCATTTTATATTATTTTAAAAATAAGTATTTTTTTGTTTAATTTTTATTTTTCTTAAAAAATGCACTCTTCTTTATTGCAATTTCATTCACTTTAAGTGATAATTTGTTTTTTCCCTCATTTTTTTATGTTGTTGCTAAGAACAAAATAAAAATGCAATCGTCGTGAAAAAAAACTATTCACTCCTTTTTCAAAACACAGCGGAATTGCAAATGTGGAATTAAAAACGATTCCACTTTCACTTCGTAGTGGAATATAGAACCCAGGCCAATACTTCCTAGACATCACTCTCTTGTTTCTGAATATCAATTTCATGTAAACTCTGCTCGTCTTTGGAATTTATTACCACAAAACATACAACAAGCCAGCAACGTAACGCACTTCAAAAAACTACTTTATAACTTTAATTTTTCAACGTTTTTCTTTAATAATTTTTACTAATTTTCTTTTCAATACTTTTGTCTTTTTCTCTATTTTTGTTATATTTAATTATATTTTTTATATATTTTATATTTTTTTTAAATTTTCCATAACTTTTTTTTTTATTTTTTATACTATATTATTCATTGTGAATCAATTGGGATATTTTATTCATGTACTATAATTAAAAGATTCAATCTTGTAGTACTGAAAAAAAAAACAAATAAATAAATAAATAAAATAATTTCGATAATTAACAACAACATTTTTGAAAAGCTCTCAAAAATCGTGAAAATCCGATAGATCAAATAGTGTATTGCAGCTTCATAGATATTTGCTTAAACAATAAATAAAAATTATAATTTAAAAAATAATCTTAAACCGTTAAGTACATACAAGATGTCGAAGTTTGAATTTATATTGCGAATGCCACCGTTAGGGGGCGCAATAAATGTACAAAAACTACAGAAAATGATTATTAAGACATCGTTACATTTTTCTATCAAAATGGTGTAAAATGGGTTAACAAACACGAACTTTATATCAGAACTTTTAATTTATGTTTTAAATTTTGCCTTATGATATAAAATTTCCTTTTAATTCAATCTACTCATCGTGATTATATAAATTATATCTTCTTAAATTGCTATTTAATAAGGCTCGTTGCGATTTTTTTTAAAAGCTACTCATTAGTCGGAACATATTATTAAAGTTGTTTTTAACCTTTTTTTTTTTTTGTTGAAAGATTCCCTATAAATTAATATCCTCTAATTGTAGTTTATACTAAAAATAGTTCATCCATAATAATTTTAAATCATTTTTAAGATTATTTATTCTCTGGAAGGATATTGTGGTGTACCAGGTCTTATCAAAAAAATCAATATATTTTTGCCGTCAATTACCATCCATTCCAATCACTATCACATTGATCAACATTAAGTTACTTTCGTGTGTAGGCTGACATTAACAGAGTCCTACTTAATATATATGAGCTACTTCCAAAATGTTCGACACTTGTTGAAACTGACTTTAGATGCCTCTTATTTCTCAAGGTTTTATGAATTGTGATAAACGATGGACATTAGGGTGGGGCGATTTGAACATCTTAATGGGGGCTTCGCGTTTCTGATTCTTGGGATTGTACTGAGCAAAAAAGTCCACTAGACCATACGTCTACGGTGAAAATCGAGCTTCCAGATTTTGACTTTTTAGCCGTATTTTGTGAAAGTAACAATGTGTGGGATGGACATATCTCAGGAAATAGGAGGAGCTTATCCAAGATTATGGTATCAATCTCTTCTTTGGAAGATTCTCTAGCAGATTAATGCATCAATCATATTTGTGGGTGGGGTTTAAAGGTAATAGGGCTTTTTTGCCGTAAAGTCAAAATGTGGAAGCTCGATTTTCACCGTAGACGTATGGTCTAGTGGACTTTTTGGCTCAGTACAATCCCAAAAATCAGAAACGCGAAGCGCCCATTAAGATTTTTTTCCTTCCATACTAATCGCCCCACCCTAATGGACATGGTTATAGTTACTAAAAAACTATGACATGCAAAGTTTTACGTTGCAATGTCTTAACCTAAAGAATGGTTGGCCATTTAAAAGTCGAAAAATTAAAAAAAAAAATTGATTTGAAACTTGCAAGAGTTTTTTTTTTATTCATTTTATTTTTTGCTCATAGTTTTTTTCCTTTCAGATCCGAACAAATACAAAATGGAGTCACTACACATAAAAAACTAAAATAAGATTCAATTAAAATATTTGTTAATTCAATTAAAAATTTAATTGAATTCTGTCCTAATAAGAAAATTTTGACCTATCAATTAAAATAATTTTTAACTATTTAATTGCTTTTATTTTCAATTAATGTTCTAATCATATCTATTCAAAATTTAATTGAATATTGCAAAAAAAAACAAAAATCGCAAAAAAATTTGAAAAAAAATCGCTAAAATTCAAAAAAGTCGCAAATTAAAAAAATAAAAAAAAAAAAAATACAAAATTTAAAAATATCTCCAAAATTAACAAAAAAAGCTCTTAAATGGAAACAAAAAATCATCAAAATAAAAATCCAAAATTTTAAAGAATCACTCTATTTTAAAAATTTCCCAAAATTGGAATAATCGCCAAAATTTGAAAAAAAAACAGTTCAAACAGGAAAAAAAAATCGCCAAAAATAAAATAAATAAACAAAAATGTTGGTAACTGTTTTTTTTTTTTTTAATTTGGTACTTTTTTTTAATTTTAATTTTTTTTGAATGCTGCCGATTTTTTTAAATTTTAGCAATTTTTTTTCTGTGCTAGAGATTTTTTCAATTTTTTCAATTTATTGATTTTTTAATTTGCTTAATTTTTCAAATATAAGAGGACTTTTAATTTAGTAGTTTTTTCCTTTAATTTTGGTGATTTTGTTTTTTTAATTTTGGCATTTGGTTTTTGTCATCATGGGTTATAAAAACTGAAAATTTTATGTGCAGCAAATTCATTTTGAATTAAACATTTAATACATATTATTAAACTTTTAATTGGAAGAAAATTTAAAATCAAACAAATGTTTAATTGAAATTTTTTTTTGACAATAATATTTTCAGTGTAGACTTGGGAAATACGTTCACTAAAAAAGGAATTTCCATAAAGCTGCTTGGTGAAAAGTTGTATGGTAGTTTACAAGTGGAACCAAAATTTTCCGATTTTTAAACTTTCGTAGTTTTTTCATAGGGTTTTTGCTCTGGTTAATGGAAATGAGTTTTGAGAACAGTACAAAAAAAAAAATAAATAAAAACCAATTTCGATCACAAAAACCACTTATTCAATAACTTTAATTGCTGAAATTCCACCAACAATGAAAATTAGAAATTGATTGCTCTTTAATAGATTTATTTTTCAATTAGATAATAACTCATTCGATTAACAACTGATCAATAACGTTACCTTCCCAAAACCAAAAAAAAATTGTTGCTGCCATACCAAATCTTTTTTTAAAGCTCGAATTTTGTTACATTGAATTTGAACCGGCATGAAATTCTCATTTAGTTAGCAGATTTATTTATACTTATGTAAACTAATTCACACAGAAAATGAATGAGTTTAAAATATTTATTACTAATACCACTAAAAATAAACATTTATAAAATACAACTACATAAATATTCCAAAAACAACAACAATGTGTTGATGTTTGCTTTTGAGCGATAATATAAAAAAATGTTAAGCAAGTTCCGAATTTAAGCAAATATTTAATTGAATCAATTAATTTTTAATTGACAGCTTTTAAAGTTTTCAACAAACCGATTTAATTAAAAAAATTAGGGAAATATTTTTAACTGTGTATAAAAAAATGGTATAATTTTCTACAGTTTGAGGTATACCGAGTTGATGTCAGCGCACCAGTAACGTGACTCACATATCACAAACTTATAAGAAATTGACGTACATTATTTGAAAATGTATGTTTTTTTGAGTCTGACATTCACAATTATATTTGACACTGGCTAGCGTATTGCGTGAACTGAGATTATTTTTTAAACAGCTCTTCCGGGTCAAAAAGGCATTTTAAAATTTTTAAACGCAAACATTTTATGAGCTTTTTAAAAATTTGCGAAATTTTATGACTTTTGTTCGCATTCTTACGACGGACTACATTAATAAAGTAAAAGAAAGTTTAATGTTTTCATTCCTAACGTCTACAGAAGCAGTTTTTTCCAAACACATTCCACATTGTGACAATTGAAGCGTTGCATAAATTCCGCCAAAACGTACAACAATAAAAGATTTTAATAAGCTTAAGACTGAAATCGAAAAGGCAGTAATTTTAAGGACTTTGCATTTTATGGATCAATCAAAACTTTCATATCCTCAAAGCTCATCCTTATATTTAATTTTTAATTTTGCGAATTTAAAAGCATTTAATATGATTTTCGCAAATAAGTTACCCTAACCCCAACTAAATATCATTAAGGCGGAAAAAACTGCATGTTTTCCAAAATAATCGCGGTTTCCTTTTTACGTTTATTTTTATATTTTTTGGTGATGTACTATGCAGGACAGGTTTAAAATGGTACGTAAAAAATTAAAAAATAGTATGCGAAAAACCATAAAACTGGTACAATAAATGGCAAAAATGGCAAAATAACTATAAAAAAAAATATGTACAATCATGTGCTTTTTCAAGTTACCAAAAAAAGCATAAAACAGATGAATAAATTGAAAATTGATGTTACACCTCTGTAGATCTTACTAGAGCATATAAAGGGTCCGCCAAATAACTTTTTTTTTTGAAAATGCTATAAAAAAAAACTACTGAATATTTTCTCAAATTTCTTTTTTTATTTGAAAGTACAATCCTTCCGGTTAATAATGGAAAATAATTTCATGCAAATGGCTGCCTCGGCTGGCCATGCAGTAGCCTACACGATCGGTCCAATTTTTAAGCACATTATCGATTGTGTACAGCTGTATTTCACCAATGGCTTCACGAATATTGTCCTTTAAAGCGTCAATTGTCTCTGGCTTGTTGGCGTAACACTTATCTTTGACGGCACCCCACAAATAATAGTCCAACGGTGTCAAATCGCAGCTCCGAGGTGGCCAAACGACATCAGCTCTGCGGCTGATAATGCGATCATCAAAAACAGGGCGCAAAACATCGAGTGTAGCTTCGGCTGTGTGGCACGTAGCGCCGTCCTGTTGAAACCAAATGTAGCCAATATCCTCCTCTTCAATTTTTGTGAACAAAAATTCGTTCAACATGGCCCGATAACGATCGCCATTGACATTAACGGCCACTCCTTGCTCATTACCATGATTTTCAAAGTAATGTCGCAATATTTCCCAGCGTTGTTCAAGCGTATACACAACCATATTCGTTCAGCGGAAGGATAAAACTAATTATCTGTCAAATCAGACATGAGCTAAGTGTTACCATTCACGAAATAAGCACTAGTTGAAAAAAAAAACGTTAGATGGCGGACCCTTTATTAAAACAAGAACTTCTGAAGTGTTAAATATTTTAATAAAAGAATCCATTTCGTTTTTATTAAAAAAAATCTCGGCCGGTCCACCAAATACCTGCGGTCTTTCGATTTCAATTAAATTTTGCATTTACAAACTTCATGGAGCCACTTAAAGATTGGCGTTTTTAAAATTTTGAAAAATCCACGGTGTTCTGTGCGATTTAGTTTTTTTGAATTATGAGAAAAATGCAAAAAGTGTGTAAATTTGAATATTCGTATTTGATTTATTGATTCATCGGATTATCGCCATTTAAATTGCACTGGAATGGGATACTCTCCTATTTTTTTTTTACTGTGGAGTGAAGTTTTTTCAGCGTTAAAACGAAATGCATTTTTTATGAAATTTCTTTTTTAAATGCCCTATTTCAAATTTGGCCACTCTCGATTTAAAAAAATAAACTATGGAATTTTTACAAAATAACAAAACTTTCGTTCTTTTGGATACCGCGGTTTATCTATTATTAACGATTTATTGAAAACAAATTTTGCATTATGTTTCCATACACCCAGAAAACAGACTCGGTAGTAGGAATCGTTTTTGTTGAAAATCGAAAGCTTCGCTTGTTGCGACCGAAATTTTCTCTTGTGACAACATAAATTGTATTACGACAGTAGAAATTCGATTGCCCCAACAGAAATTCGGAGATAACTACCAAAAAATTCGATCGCTGCAACCGAACCATTTGATGGGCTACAAATACGGTTGTTTTCTTGGTGTAGAAGAAACAAAAATTTGTTTTTTTTTTTATTTTTCAAAATTAAAAAGATTAAATTTGGAAGTACCGAACTAAGGCGCCGTTTAAATGTCTACCCTTGTAAAACTATGCATTTAATTTTTAAGATTTCTTCTCTACATGAAAGATAAACGAACAAATCTACTTAAATATTAAGTTTTTAAAATTTAATTTTTAACCCTTTCAACATCATGCTTCTTTCTTTAAAAATCTGATATTCGATGCCAAACGTGTGCTGGAAACTGTTAAAAATTAAAATTTTTAAAACAGAATATTTCAGTAGATTCTTTTAAATCTCACCTACAGAAAAATCCACAAAAAATTAAAACAGAGATTTTCAAATGGCTCCTTAACATTACATTTTTAAATTTAATCTTAACAAATCTGAAAAAATAACAAATTCCTGTTTTTTCTATGTAAAAGTGCAATAAGTTTTTTTTTTTTTTTTTTCAAAAAATCATTAAAAATAGTTAAGCCCAAAAATGTGCAACTATTTGGTGAAAAGTCTATATTTTGCAAATATGCATTCTTTTTTTAAATCGAGAGTGGCCAAACGTTTGAAAATTGTATTTCAATAATAAATTGCATAAAAAATGCATTTAATTTTGACGATTGAAAAAACTTGAATAAACGTCACTACATTGCTAGGTCTGTCAAAAAAACAGAGTAGTATTTGGAAGATGACAAAGCCAATTGTGACAATTTTTTGTTGTTGTTTTTGTTTTTTCTTTGATATTTTAAATTTTGAATCTCGCTCCTAGACGAGGACAAGAAATTCTCATTGAGCTTGTGATTTAACATAACAAATATCTCTAGAAATTCTAATAACAAGTCCCCTGAAGATTTCATTGGGCAAGAATGAAATCCGGATAGGGACACGCCTACATCAGATTGCTTTTCACAATTTGTTAAATAAGTTTTGGGACTTTAGCACATTTAATACTATAAATGCAATTAATGTTTATCCCGATGAAAATAAATTTAAAAAAAAAAAAAAAAAAAAAAAAAAGAAAAAAAATTCTAATTCGCAGTATAAAAGTAGAGTACCGTTCCATTCCGATGAAATTTAAACTGGGATGATCCGATTAATATACGAATACACAGGCTTACTACGCACTTTTTGTATATTTCTCATTTTTCAAAAACAGCTAAATCCCGCACAAACCCGTATTTTTGGAAAAAACTAAAAACGCCAATTTTTAAGTGGGTCTATAAAGTTCCTGAATGCAAAATTTAATTGAAATCGCAAAACAGAACGTCAGATTTTGGCCGATTTTGCGTGGAATAGCCGATATATTATATTTTAGTCAAAGTTTTTGGGCCACTATGTAGATCAAAAACTTTATTAAATTTTTCGATAATATATTTTTTTGCATCTTTAATCTCTTTTTTCAACGCGATCCATATCTTCTAAAATTTTGTTTAGACAAAGTTTCCAAGACAGATTTTATTTTAGGGTTTTGAAAGATTAATTTTCCATTACGGATAGAGTTCGATTCAAAAAGAAAATTCTAAAAAGTATTGCAAAACAGTAGAAAAATGGCCTCTTATGGTAAGGTGTAGACATTTTTTAAAAATAATTGAAAAAATGGCAAAAGTAGTATTTTGTGGCAAATGTCATAACAAACTTGCCGTAGTAATATATATTATATGTTGAAATATGATTAATACAATGTGATTCATAAATGGATGTACACTGAAAAAAAGTCAGTAAAGTCAGCAACATGTTTGCTGCGAGGATACTTGCAGACAAATTGCTAACTTTTTTTAACGATGTCTTAGATCTTGCGCACCTTTTGTCCAGGCGGGGTGACTAACGAACAACTTTTATATTTGGTAAAGTACGAACCGATTGATGTCGAAATAAAGTGGTTTTGGATAGGCCATATTTTACGCAGACCAGCTGGCGACCTGGTCGCCCACGTAACACCTGGGTAAGAATGATGAACAGCGAAGTAAACAACCATAACAAGACGTGGGGACAAATCATGAGCCTAGTCAATGATCGTAGCAAATTTAGGAAATTTACAGGAATTTAAATTAATAAATTTATTTGGAATTTATTGCTTATAAAAATAAATGATTGTTTTGTCCGATTGTTCGGCTGACGATTATTGAATTCGTTGCTTAACTACACTCAAAAAATAATCTGGTAGAAGAGTTAGTAAAACATCTTGTAAATCAAGTAAACTATTTTTCAGCAAATTTTTTGCTGGAATTATGTAGTCAGGTAAAATTTTAGTTATGCTTACTCAGCACTTAACTGTTCTGAACTAATGTTTTACTAATATTTTACTAATGTTTTACTAATTTATTTTGCTAAAAAATTGTGCTGATAAGCACTTTAAAAGTGTGTAGTACAACCAGATTGCAAGATATACGCAGAATGAAGTAGATGTAGCTGCATGTTAAGATGTAGTAGAGACGAACAAAATGATGCTAAAAAGTACAACTCTTGTAAGACATATAAAAAAAATCCACCATATAAGATTTTTGTATCTGTTTTTCATACATAATAAAATAAAAAGACGCCAACAATGTGTATCGTAAACATATAAATAGCGGATTGAAAAAACACACAAAACTATTTTTTTGATAATATTTTTCCTCAAAATGTCGAAAATTTTTAAAGTTCGCCATATTTATTTTTTTTCCTAAATAAATTTTAATGTATTTAATACGTTGCAGGAGTAGTAGGTACAAAGATACTTAATATGAATGAAGAGGTGTTTTAAATCGATCATCATATCATATATTTTACAAAATGCATCTAGATAATAATAAACATCATATATTATTATTACACCTTTGGGCCAAATTGTATCGCGTATTATGGTATTGGTCATAATGATCGTTATAAGAGGACAGGTTTCTTTTTCGTTGGTGTTGTTTTTTAATACATATTTTGTGTATTTCAAAAAATTCCATTATATATTAAACTTTTATATAACTAGAAACATAAGTTGGGAACAAATTTGAAAAGTTGTTGCCACCCGATTAAAAAAAAAATAATATGATGCTCAAAGATATGTATCAAATGTGATACAGCCTTATATCTAATTGGTTACGTATGGTTATACCGTTTTACGAAAAATTACAGTGGCAAGTAAAATTGTAGCTTATTATACATGATGACATACTTATCTATATTAAATTTTACAAAACAGGATCCCATTATATCAGATGGTATTATTTTTACTCGGGCAGTACATAAATAACACCTGAAGGTTTATTTATAATCAACTAAAGTATGATGTTTAATAAGAGTTGCCAATTCGTTCAATTATGTGATGCTAAAGCGACCGTTAAATATATATGAAAGATGTATTCTTCATCCACATGAAATGTACGATCGTAATGCCCTTAAAAATACGCGACGCAAGACGGAGATACATCCCGAAAAGTGAACTTCGAAATGGCTCTTAACCCCAACACGTAGCCTTGCATCCTATTACGCAGTGCAAATTTCCATATTAGCCTACTAATGGTCCTCTATCGAATAAACATTTTGACTTTTTTTTTGTGAGCCAAGTCCGGGGCCCTATGCTCCTTATAGGAACGACGGGAATATATATATTTATAAGTCCGGGAGATAGCCAAGTCCGGGCTATTCTCCTTGTTTTCATCTGCTTAGTCGCTATGTTCTCAACCGAATAGCCTTATTTGAATAACTAATTTATTCTTTTCTATTAAGTTCCTGACCGGCTAGATATAATCCTCGCACCTTTAACAGCTTTATCGTTCTAATGACATTACTAAATCCTTAGTTCGCACACAATTATATTTTAAAAGTTATCAAGCCTTTCGATTTGGCAAGACTGTCGTTTGTACACTTAAATGACTGCCAGTTTTTCCATTTTCGAGCCATCAACAAAAACTGAGTTTTTATCTCCTTGAATAACATGGTCGATAGTAGAATCCCCTTCTGTCAGCACACGGATTTTAAAAGTTTTTAGAAAGTTCATGCTCCGCAATGCGTAATGCGTCCCAAGATCAAGTTTAGTTAATATCACAAGGCTTTTAAAAGTAGCAAGACTGTCGATAAGTATCTGCTTACACTAAAATGACTTAAATCCCCCCCCCCCCCCCCCCCACCAACCATTACCGAGTCATGAATTAAAACTGAGTTTCTATTGGCTTTCATAACATATCCTGCGAACCAGTCCTCTTCAGTCTGCACACTGATCCAAAATTCCATAGGAAGTTAATGATCGACAGAGTGTGAAAATTTAACGTACTGATGCTCCGCTTTCCAAAACCAAAAAAGTCATTAATATAGGAGAAGGATATATCCTACACGTAGTGAAGACTGACAACCTTGTTATCGTATTCCATTCTATTGCGTTTTCAATCGTTTTATATAGCTCCACCTGAGGATACAGAAAAACCGTTTGTATTAAACCCCTATATCACTTATTTCACATTTCCCATAACACCAGTGTGCACCATCACACATGTCAATCTGATCGAGTGTCAATGAATTTTGCCAAGGGATTCGACACACATACACAAATAGATATTTTCTTATCGGATTCTTAGGCTTTCAAAACGTCAGGAATGTCGGTCACCCAGCAATCAAAATCTCCCATCACAAAGCCTTTGCTATTCACAGGGAACATGTGCCGACGTCTCAGACACCGACTCACAAAAACTTCAAATCACTAAGGGACAAGAGTCACCTAGACCCCACGTTATGGTTTCCCACAACCACTTTTGTTGATCTACACATAGACGTAAGTAATGAAAGATTGTGTCGATCATAATATATTGGCAAAATTTCAACAATCTACGACTACTGGAAGGCGGTGCACCACGATCATTTGTGTTGGAGATTTCAACCAAAATCTTAAATTGCTTTACCTTCCTATTGAATTGATAATCATATATAACGGTTGCATGACCCAGCAAAACCACACATTACCAAATCATGGCAATGTATCGCCATAGGGCTTCACGCAGTACATTACACCTTACTTTACTGATGAATTTTACAGGCGATGAGCCTAAAAGTAATGGGTGGACTCAAATTTGTTCCCTGAAGAAGTCACCCAATGTGGAGACGAAATATTGGAAATAAATAATTAATAAATAAATGATCTTAAGATCGTTTAAACTAAAAAGAATCAAATTTTAAAATTTGAAACAAGACAATATTCAAGGATAAAATTTAAAAAAAAAAAAACATTTAAATTGGGTTCGAGCCTAGTTCGAGGCATATTATTTGTTTTATTGATAAAATAAATTATGTCGAACGCATGTGAATCTATTTAAAGAATAATCCATAAACATAATCCGTAAACATAAAATATTCAATTGTTTGCAAAAAATTCGATTGCAACTACAAAACAGTTTTCTGTGTGTAGGTTCTTATTATTTGTGAAAAAGTAATGCAGGAAGTTAGCTGGTAGTGAGAAAAGTAATGACATGCCATTTCCGCAAACATCAAATTAATTAAAAGTTATACATTTCTTCTAGAGACAAGTAACTACTTCTAATGTTAACGAATTTAGCTGAAGCTTGTCGCTTGGAGTTTTTAAACATTGTGAAGATCGCAAAATAAAACTTTCATCTTTTTATACACCAATATAAGCCCCATGTTACGGCCGGTCCTTGGAACTATAGGTCAGCTATTGGATGGAACATTTTGAAAATAGGACTTGGCTTCCCAAATTAATCGGCAACTCATACCAAATTTTCTTTTTCAAAATGATGAATTCATTACATGGAGTACTACATGTTTTTGATCATACATGAAAGATTATGTCTGTTTTATTTATAAATAAAAAACGACTTAAATTCAAAATAAGGTAAAGCAGGTAAAGTATTATAGACGGTCCGAAACGACCATGATATACCCTACGACATTGAATGAATTGGGCCTTATTGCGGAAACAGAACAAATTTCATAAAGCGACTAAATAAAATTTCCAAAAAAAAATAGTATTTAAACAATTATCGGCGATGGTGGTACTAGGTCCAAACGAACTGATTTTGTTTTTATATATGAAGGCGTTATGTATTAGTAGGGCTCATGTTTGTTGTCGTTAGCTGGAGAACAATGTACATCAAATATCTTTGCAAATCAACAAATTTGCAACAAAATGACATCGATTTGTTTATGATTTTTTTTTTGCATATTTTATTATAAATGCATATTTTTGCATATTTTGTTATATATACATACTTTAAAGCATATTTAAGCATTTTTTGATGCATATTTTGCTATAAATGCATATTTTTTCATATTTTGGATTAAAATAAATATGTTTAAGGAAATTTTTTGATGTTTTATAAAAAATGAATTTTACACAATTTATAAATTTTATAAATAATATATTTTTCAAATTTATACTTAAATTTTTTTTTTATTATCACGAAAAGAAAAATATCAGAAAAATGCAATTACAAACTTTCTGGCAATGTTTATTCGCATTTTTAAATTTTTTAACCAGTTTTGAAAACAAAAGTGACTAAAATTAGGTCAATAATATTGAAAACTTTTAAAAAAATTTATAATAAATGCATATTTTTAAATTTTAAGTACATATTTTGCGATATTAAATACATATGTATTTTATGTACACTCTAGAAAATGAATGTAAAAGTGCTGCTATAAACTGATTAAATTTGCATGTAATATTAAACAAAATGCGTAAAACTAAATACAAAATGTGTGAAACACCAATATCCACATTTTTGTTTGCAAAATTACACTCATATTTAGTATATTCGGTGTTTATACACTGATTTCAATGTTTATAAACATTTGTAAAACCAAAATGAGTAAAAAAACATTAAATGTGTGTAAATTTAAAAAAAAAAAAGTCAAGAAACGTTTTAAAGAATGGTCCAACAAAAACTGAAAATTGTAAAAAAAAAAATGTTAAAATAAATAAAAAAAATCTAAACTATAATAAAAAAAAACCCAATAAATATAATCTATAATTATTAAATATTTATACATAAATATCGGTTAGTTCTTTAAAAATGCAAAAATGTTGTAGCGGTCACATTGGATTTGAGTGTGAAAAAGTCGGTTGTACTTCAGTTTGGATGTTAACAGTTTATTTTTGGTGTTTACAATATACTCCTAAATTTAAATTTAATTGGAATTACGGAAGTGAAGACTTCCACAATTACGGGCAAGTTAACTATCAAATTATGTTAATCTCTTGTAATGGTATTTAATAGTTTCCTGTTTTCTTCTTTTCATGCAAATAATCATAAACACCCCAAACCCATGTAAGGAATCTTTAATGTTCGTGAAAACAAATTATGGATATCGTCACAAGAATATTTGTTTGTGCAATTAATACAATTTGTTTTTTAATTTTCTCAAGATTTCTTTACTTATTAATAACCATTTTGGAAATACTTTTGCATACATAAAAAAATACTTATAGAAATCGTTAAATAAATCGATGTTCGTTGATTGCCAACGTTTTTTCAGCTTTATATGTTAGATTTAATACTGCAAAAAAATTAATAAAAATTTAGGCACTTTAAATGTAATTTTACTATCTTATATGTTTATTTTTAAACACATACAGTGTAAATTTACAAAAAGTGTGTATACTTACAAACTGTTTGTCTAATATTCCACGCATGGAGTAAATTTTCCCTATTTATAGTAGGAGTATAGTTTTTTTTTTTTTATATTTTTAGTATTAGACATATGTATATGTATATATATTATATTTATTAGATAATCTAGTACAACAAGATGTAAATCTTATTAATTATAGTGCTAGTGAGTATAAAAAACATTACACATATTAAATAAAATTGAAAAACAAAGTTAAAATTTAATATTTAAGATACAAAGATAAAAATACAAAATTAAAAGTAACGAGTGTTTGAAATAAGGAAGGCGTTAAAGGTTAGACAAATAACTGGCAAATTGAATATTTAACCAAAGTATATTTTAAGACCAATGACTAGTGGTGTAAATGAAAAATTGGCGTTGTGATAATAGGCTTTTAAATTTTTTCTGGATAATATTATTCCTACGATTTGATCTAACAAATTGTATTCTGCTGTATAGGTAGACAGGTTGCATTGACGTGATTATTTTATGGAATAAAATAAGACTCCTAAATTTAAGAAGGTTCTCAAAACTCAATTTATTAATTTGATAGGAAAAAAAAAAACAAGATATAGATTTACGGCGCCCTTTGTTAAAGACATATCTTGCAATATTGTTGTAAGCAATTTTAAGTTTTCTAAAGTCCGCAGTGTCACAGTTTGCATAAATTTCACAGCCATATAACAGTACAGGGATAAGATACGTTTTTGCTAATAGCATACGTATATTAAATGGTGTTGAATATTTAACAATCCATAGATTACGAAGCATTCCGAAAATCCTTCCCACTATTGAGTTTATGTTGTTGGACCAAGTTAATTTAGAATTGAATATTACTCCTAGATTTTTCGATGAGTATACGAGTTCGATAATATTGTTGTTTATAGAAAGATGAAGATCATTACTTAAAGTTCTTTTACTTTTTGACAGAAAGATGCATTTAGATTTTAAAGGATTTATGCTTAAGCCATTGGCAACAGCCCAGTTGTGTATATTGGCTAAATCACAATTAATATTTTCTACGCATAGATTTATTTCATTAATAGACGTACTGTTGTAGATTTGGACGTCGTCAGCATACATTTGCACCTTGCTGTGTCTCATTACATCGGGTAAATCGTTTATATATAAACAAAATAAAAGAGGGCCTAGTATAGATCCTTGCGGAACTCATTTTTTTACATGGAGAGCTGTTGAGTACCTTCCGTTAAAACTTACAAGCTGCGATCTGTCAGTGAGATACGACTTAATAAGCTTGCATGCTGAACTAGAGATATAAATTTTTTTTTCAATTTTTTTCATTAGTATTGAATGATCTACAGTGTCGAAGGCTTTACTATGGTCTAACAGAACTAAGAATAAAACCATGTTTCTATCAAGTTTAGCTCTTAAATCCTCAATCACGTCCGTTAGCGCTGTTATGCAGCTTCTGCCCTTCATAAAACCAGATTGAAAATCTGGTAAGAGTTTATGTCGACTAAGGTAATCTTTAATCTGTCTACTCATAAGATTTTCCAATACTTTTGACAAAAATGGAAGGATCGCAATAGGCCGAAAATCATTGTTTTGCTTGGGAATAGGAATAATCTTTGAATGCTTCCATACTTCTGGAAAAAGGGATTTTGTGAGGATTGTGTGAAATAAATGTGTAATAAATGGTAAGAGCTTTTGTATAATGGCTTTACAAAATACTGGATTCATTTCGTCCAAACTAACTGCATTCGATTTTATAGTTGAAAGGCTTTCAAGAACTTCACATTGGTCAACACAACGGAAACTAAAGCTATTTTCGATAGGAACGATGCATAAATCATCATAAAAGTTATACAACGGAGAAAGGGCATTAATGTTTACAAATGATCATTTAAAAAGTTCACATCGACATCATCATCGCAGAATGGAGCGTTATCACGTCCTATACCAATCTTGCGGATTTCTTTCCATTTGGATCTATTGTCAATGGCCGAAGAACATTTTCTTCCATAAAATAAGGTTTTCGCCCGTTGTATTTCCTGCACCACATTTTTTCTAACATGAAGTTCTGTTGTTTTAAATTTCCGCCACCTACTATAAGCAGCATTACGTTTATCTATTAATAATTTAATTTCCGGGGTAAACCACGATTGATGATTGCCCTTAATTAAATTAGTTTTCATTGGAACACAAGTATCTAATAATTGTTTAACATTGTCCTGAATAAACAACAGTTGGTCGTTAACATCATCAAAAGAGTAAATCTGATCCCAACGGATGTTTTCTATATTTTGGTTTAAAGTTATGAAATCAATATTACGGAAATCACGATAGTTTCCTACAATAAATTGGGTAATTCTAACAAAAATTAATTAGAGTGTATACAAAACTCGAATATATATGCATTAATTTCCGAGCCCTATTTATTAGTCTATATTACGTTCATTATTTCATCTTTCACAGCCAGATTTCTATGGTTGTGTGCCTTTAAATACCACCTGAGTCCAATTGAGACAGTACATTTCTACGAGGGGTAGACCTAATTATAAACCGATTTTAAATAAATTCCATTCGTTCTTAAGCCAACAGAAATGTAATACATTAATGTGTATTCCAAATTTTAGTTAAATATCTTTATATATCGGTTAAATCGACTCACTAGGAAGCATCGTTGATGGGTTCCCTTTGATTTCTATAAAATTAAGTTTTGTCATAGAAGTGACATAATAAATAAGCATTTTGTCTATCATGTTCAAGAAACTTGTTACAATGAAAGCTATTTTGATAACCATTTTAATGGGATACAAAAATAATAAAAAGTTTTTAAGCAAAACAATTTCGTACATCCTTGAGACCCATTTTCCCCCTAAATATATAATTGTACTGCTATATTGCATTTCAATGTTTTATTATTTCTGTCCACTCTGTCTTATATCGAAATTTCGTCGAAATCTGTTGAAACTCTCCAACAGAGCTCCCTTGTCAGTTAGTGATTCTGAGGTATTTTTAAGAGTTACAAATATCAGCACTAACTATTATACCCTGACCACGTGGTGGTAGTGTAGGGTATAGAAATGAAATAAATAATAAAAAAAATTCAGTGTGACATATCATACCTTTGACTTACGCCTTTATTTTCTTCCACTTATAAGATTTCTTTTTGTATAAAACGCATTTGGAATTTTTGATGAAGGTTCAAATTCCTTCAGTTGGGGATTTTTTTCGTTCTTTTTGTTTCATTAATTCTCAGTTGACAATCAATTTTATTGTTATACGCCTACCATATTTTTTAACACACGTTTTTAGTTTAAAAAAATCGTTCATTCCTTGTTATTTTCAATGTCTTCTGTGTTGTTTCGATAGCAACCAGCTCCTTTTTAAGCCGGCTACCTGACCTCTTTTTTATGATTTTTTCGACTTACTTTTTTCCGTATTCTCATCATGATCGTCGTCAACATAATCATCTTCGTTAAAATCATTATGATGGTCATGATCATGATATTTTTGCTTAATTTTAGTCTTCAGGCAGTGAAAGAGATTCACTCTCTTTTTAATAACGTTTTTCTGAAAATATTTTTAATATTTTAAAAGTTCACTGTTCATTGCTGGGTTATTAAGATAAACCGGTATGATAGCATGTTTAGCATAAGAAATTATTCCTTAGTTTGCCCTTCAGTATACAATACATAGCGCAATGGGCCATAGCATAAAAAAAAACTTGTGTGCAGGTGTTTTAGGATTTTTGTAACTCTTTAAAGCTCTCTATACCTTTTCTAAAAACCTATATAGAGAATATAGATTCCCACCACTGCACTTTGCAAAAATAAACGTAACAGCCCTCAAAAGTTGCGTACTCATTACATAACTATTTGTTCTTTGTCCAAAATTAGAAAATTACGCTTTTTTGGGCATTCGGTCCGTCAAACGTTAAAGACTTTCACTGAAAATACTTCGCAGATAAATTGCCATTAATAGGAGGACAAAATCATAACTTTTAAAAATTAATAAGGATCACCAATTCTATATACGAGGGTGGTACCAAAATGACCGACCTGACTTATAGATGGTGGCAGTAGTTTGAAAAACATTATTTTGATGAATAGTGGCAACCTTATAATACATATGTTTTAAGTTTCAAAGCGCCACGTTGTTTAGTATTTTTTTGGAGCTATCAAAAATAAGCGATCTCTGATTTTGTATACATGGAAAATACTTTCATTTGAAAGGTCTCAGTCCAACCAATACTAAAGCCGAGCTAGAGGCTGCGAGAGGCTGCTCCTTTGTTTACAACTATAAAATATTGGTTGGTAGAGTTTAAACGAGGCCGTATGAGCTGCCAGGATCTACACCGTAGTGGTCGATCAATTGAGGTGTCCGCGACAGAAACGGTAAAGGAACTCCTCAAAATGGTATTGGATGATCGGTGGCTGAAGGTGCGTGAGCTGACTGAAATGATAGGCATTTCAAAAAGTGCTAAACATCGCATAATGGGCGAACATTTGGAGATGAGAAAGCTGTGCCCAAAATGCCGCGTTTGCACACGATATAACAATAACAAACAGTTCACACATACACTATTTCGATGGCCAAAATCAATGAATTAAAGCTCGAATTCGCCAGATTTAGCTCCCGCGGATTATTTTCTATTTCTAAACTTGAAAAAAATGGCTCGGTGGTAAAAGATTTGCCAACAATGAAGAACTGGAGTCTGCGGTTATTGGCTCTTTTAAGGATATTTTTTTTTTTTAAGAGAAGCAACACAGGAAATTCTTCCTATTAATTAATGTGTTGCTTTCTTTGGAAAGGGGATAGTGGAGAGATGAAAGGTGGTGAAAGATGAAGGGCTTCAAACATGGCAACACTGTAATTGCGCAAGTAGATAAGTCTTAGAACAGTTGTTGCTCGCCACCTGATGTAGAGTTGGCGAATTTATTGAAGCTTTTTGTTTCATAGCCCTGATTCATTATGTTACTTCGGTGGGGTTAAGTGCTATGGGAACACCGAAGGTGAGCGCAGCGATACATATAAGTGATAGAAAACTCATACATATTATTTTTTTTCTAAATTGCTGTTGTCGTCACCGTGAATAAAACCCGGGCCCATCTGTGTAACAGTCCAAGGCGCTAACCGTTACACCACAACGCCCGCTCTTTTGTTACCGCCATCATAATTTATTTTTCGATCTATTTTTTCCATGCAGTTTTTTACATATACAATTTTTAACATGCACTCAATCTGGCTCCTTTCTGTTGTATTCTTATTTAAGGTACATATTTGGTTCACAAAACTGTAAATTAAACCCGCTATTTAGCGATTAATTATTTTTTTTTTTTTTTTTTTTTTTTTTTTTTTTTTTTTTTTTTTTTTTTTTTTTTTTTTTTTTTTTTACAAATTTTTACGGTTTAAGGGAATTTTATCACTAAACTAACAATTTACCTTAACAAATGGCCATGTAGTAGAAATATCCTATGAGGAAGAGGTGTTTCAGCAACAAAAATTTTATTTTAATATGGTGCTTAATATGCAAAACGCGCGATTTGTTAAAAATTTAATATGACAGCATAGCTTTCCGAGATAAACCCAGAGTACAACTTTTAGACCGAGTTTTTAGGATGTTGATTATCTTTAAACTTAGATTAACGAAGTTTTTAAATGGAATACTACTTCTAAAATGTGGTTTATTTATCTTTATCATGATAAAGACCAAAATTCTAAACAAGATGAAGTGCTTCCGACAAATTTTTGTTTATAAACTTGGAAATGGCTGACCAAATTCATTACCGGTTTAACTAAACTAAGTTTAACTGACATCCCAAAAACTCGGCCTTAGTATGATATGTGAAAAGCATATGTGCAAAAAATCAGCCAAAAAAGTTTTTAAAAAAATTTTTCTAACAAAAACCCCAATTATGAGAAATATGTACCAAAACGCTGATTTTTGTTAGGAAAACTTTTGCAAATATAAATATTTTTTGCTGAAAATTTGGAATCATGCTCTTGAAATGTATTTACATGTCATACCATCTAAATTTTTTGACAAATCGCGAATTGTGTTTACAAAATGCTTAACTTATTTCTTACTAATATAGCTCCTCGATTAATTACACTGTGCTACACAGAAAAATCACTCTTCAAATGACCTAGTGTGGGTTGTAAGTATAGCTGAGTGTATTACAATACCGATTTGACAAGTTGCAAATATCCGAGATAGCGGTAAAAGAGTATTTTTTGATGCTGGCGCATTTAAACATTTGGTAAACAGTCGTTTTTTATCCGATTTGAAATTTTTAAACGGTATTTAAAAGAAAATTACATTTTCTTTCTAAAAATTTATACTTTCTTTATATTATATTATAGAGTAGAGTTTATTTAATAACAACACCAACACCAATAACAATTAAGATTTTTATTTTTTTTTTAACTTTTTCAACTTCTACGAGGGTTTTCTTCGAACTTTCTATTAAAACAACAATATTCTTTAAGTTAGTGTTTTTTTTGATTAACTTGAGGGTTCATTTGTTAAAATCGGCTAAAAATTGACAAAGTTATGGTACTTTTTCCATATATATAATAATTAAATATTCAGTTGTTTTTTACAACTTTTTAAATTTCTACGATTGTTAAGCTACTGTTGAAAATTGATAAAGTTATGGTGCTTTTTCTATACATACAAAATGTTGTTTCTTCCTAATTAGCGCAAATCGATTAGAAAAACATAACTCGCTCTGTATATATAGAAAAAGTACCATAAATTTGTCACTTTTCAATTGATTTTAACTAGAGCCTACGGTCTAGAGCGGTTAACCGGGTAGACCGCAGACCGGTTTTAAGACCGGGTGGACAGAAACCCGGGTGCTCTAATTTTAACAAATGAAGGCTCATTTTACTCAGGAAAACAGTAGCTCTAAGAATATTAATATTTTAAAAAAATATTCGTAAAAAGACCCTTGTAGAAGTTGGAAAAGTTGTAAAAAAATCCAAATTTGAATTATTATATATATATAAAGAAGGTACCACAACTTTGTCAACCGATTTTAACACATGAAGGCTTGATTTACTCAAGAAAATACTAACTTTAAGAATATTGTTGCTTTAAAAGAAGTTTTAAAAAATAAAAACGCTCGTAGAAGTTGAAAAAGTTAAAAAAAAAAAATTTAAATCTCTACCTATTTATATTAATAATATAAAGAAAATAGACCACGTATTTTTTTTTTAAATACCATTGAAAATTTCAAAATCTGTTGATAACTGATTGAGTTACAAATGTTTAAATCCACCAGTCGCAAAAAATACTCTTTCACCGTTATCTCGAAAATTTGAGGGTATATTGTAGCTTCTCAAACCGGTTTTGTAATACACAAATCTACACTTACAATCTACCCTACGTCACTTGAAAAGTAATTCCATTTTTTTTTGTAACACCGTGTTATTTAGCAATCGCATTCGCAAAAAATTTTAAAAAAATTCTTAACAGCGATTTAAATTGTAAGCTTTGAAATGGAATATGTATCATATTAATACTGGTCTTGTCCTCAGATGTCAACAGAACTAAGAAAGATTTATTTCATACGGAAATTTTTGTATAGAAAAAACAGCATGAAGATGAGCCCAACTTTAAAGTAGCTTTGCAGAAAAACTGTACCATATATCAAAAAATAAAGTACGCCATTGAAATCACCGTGCCCTATATAAATCGAATTGATGGCCAGAACCTTATTCATTTTTTTGATGTCATTTTTTGTAATTGAAACAATAAAGACTTTAACGATATTAGCCTTTTAATATTCAATTCCAAACTTTAAATTTATCGGGTGTTTTTTTATAGAGTGACACGAGTTTAAATCATAATAAAACAAGGAAATATATTTTTAATTTCAATGAAACGAACTTTATTGGAAAGAAAATTTTATGTAATTAATGTTTAAATATGATCTGCCATGTGGGCGCCACGGCTGGCGCTTAGAAGGCAAATTAATTGGGTCATTAAGTGAAATTATTTTTTCATCAAAAGTTTCTTTGAGTAAATCATTTGTAGCGCCCGCTGTGTGGCATGTGGCTCCGTCCTGTTGGAACCACATATCAGCAAGATTAATGCCACGTAATTGAGGTACGAAAAAATTGCAATCATGTTTCTATACCGTTCACCATTGACAGTAACATTCTGACCATCATCGTTTTTGAAGATATATGGGCCAATGACTCCGGCAGCCCATAAAGAGCACCAAACAGTAATTTTCTGTAGATGTAATGATGTTTCGACAAAAGCTTGTGGATTCTCCTCACTCCAAATGCGACAATTCTGCTTATTTACATACCCATTCAACCATAAAATGGTTCAGCCATAAAATGGAAGAAGTGCACGATAAGTTTGACGAATAGAACAATTATTTCGATTAAAAATTTCAACAATTTGCACGCGTTGCTCTGGTGTAAGTCGATTCATAATGAAATTTCAAAGCAAACTAAACTAAAAGCAACTATCAGCTGTTAAATGGGTGGTAAAATAAAGCAGTGATGCCAACTCAAAGTTGTGACACTCTAAAAAAACTCGCTTTAGTTCTTGGGGTCATTTTGGACCTTGGGGTCATTTTGGACCTTTGTTTAACTTAAGTTAAAGTTGACAAAAGTTTTAAATATTTTGTAAAACTTCTATTCCCTTTAATGTATTTAAAAAAAATGCATAAAACGATTTTCCTTAAAAAACGCTAAATTCAAATCGCTGCCCACTCGTATCGGGTAAACGGATTTCTACAAGGATTTTATATGTTTTCTCCAAGATGAATTTAAAACAGTCAAGTCAAGATATTGTGATGTTATTACGATTCAATAATTTAAATATATAAAAAAAAAGCTCTGTTTGAGATTAATGCTAATTTCCTGGTGTCTTTTGGGGGTTAAGTGGAAACATGTTAATGAAATCCAAAGTAATTTATCGTTTTAAATTAAAAATGTTGGGTTGAATATGTTATAAATTATTAATTTAATTTAACTTAACTTCGTATATAAAATTTTTTTTTCAAAATATGCAGTTTTTTGCAAAACCCCAATTTTTAGGATAAAAGTGGATGCAGAAGATATTGTCCGCTCAGGACCAAATTTTACAACTGAGTTTCTGTTATTAGTACGGAACTTTTTCGGGTGTTACGTTTCGATCTGCGACACTTTTTGAAAAACAATCCAGTCTACTGCACACTAAGAATTTCACAAAATTTTTGGAACATAATTCGGAGCACTAAGTAGGTCCGATAGCAATGGAAATTGAAATATTCGGACCACTAAGTAAGATATGACCAAATCAAACAATTTTCAAACAATCAACTTGACAAAAGTTGTAAATTTCTTGCCCATAGTGGAAACTTTAAATTTGAGCATGAGTCTTACTTAGTCTTTTGTTTTAAAAAGAAGATTCTTCTTTAGTGTTTGTTCCTGTTTTAAATAAAAAGTATTGTTTACGTGACCACTTTTCATTCTGGGTTGTAGTTCTTGTTTTTATTTTCCAGTAATTTGATTTATTATGATTTTTATATTTTGACAGATTATGTGGTAGATAACTATGGTTGTTTGTTTCAGTATTTTAGCTTCTGTTTGCATGAATATTTGTCCATTATCCCTATCCCACAAATGTTGGTCTGTTATGACATGTACTTCTTGTGAAAAGAGGTGCGATTTAAATTTAGAAACCTACACCTCTTCTATCCTTTGATGATGTTCTTCTTTGAGAAGTTTTAAGTTTCGGGATCGTTTATACAATAAAGCTGTTTGACATGTTCATGTAATTGTCATGTTTTCTTAGAAACTAAAATTTTGAAATAGATTATGCAAAACATGTCTTAAAGTTATGTTTTAATACGAAAAACAAAATCTACTGAAAGGATTCGTGATAATTGAGTTGTTGTATTTTTCAAAATCACTTGTGATTTTTGCTTTAAGACTGCATTTTTGAAAGGACGATTTTTCAGTGGAGAAGTGAAATTCTTTCGATAGAACCAGTAATATACTACATTCCCAGCACACAGAGAAAAATTTTACAATTTGTTTACAATTTATATTCGATAAAAAACTACTGAAATTGTTTGGTACAACTGAATATTGTGTTTCACAACAAAATTCGGTTAATACAACTTAATTTTTGTTGCACAACACCCAAAATATTCTGAAATCACATTTAAATATGGTCATACTAACCGAATACACTTTGTAATTCGGTAGGCACTTTATTTTTCTGTGTGAGTGAACAATAATCAAAATCGAAACTTCGCGAAAATTTAATAAATAATTTTTTTTAGAATGACACAAATTTAAAAAAAAAAAGAATTGCCAAAAATACTAAACCTTACTGGAATATGTCGCTAATACACAAACATTTTAGGCGAAAGTCTATTTTTTCAAAATAAATTACGCTTGCCATTCAAGGACTCACTGGATTCTGTTAATTAATTTTAAACATTTCAGAATATTAAAAGCTGCTTTCTAGGTATGAACCTGTCCTAATTTCGGTTCTGTTATATGAAAATGACCGGTACTTTTAACATATGCTTGTCATAGGTGGTGGTAATTGCTACCTTTGGAGCACTTTGTGTGACACGTCACAACTTGACGAAGGTTACCTATCACAGTACCGACTGAAATTAATAAGCTACGGGACAAGTTAGAAGTAGTCAGTGTTAAAGTAGATGATTTTAGGATTTATGTGACATTCAAGAGTACCAATGGGAAATATTTATCACGTGACTGGTGTACTTATTGTAGAACTGGAGAGCAATTTTTGATGGAAAACTAGTCACATATTAAGCGCAATGTGTGCTATTATAGGGGTAGTTCAAATATTTTTTTTAATTTCGGTTTCACCAGTTTCGTGACGTGCCCCCCAATCACATATCACAGAATCGTCACTTTAGATCAATCGACACTGCATTTCCCGCAAGGAATTTAGCAGTAAGTACTTAAACATAGTGTCAAAAATTATCCTCGATTCAGGGTAAACATTATTTATGTTAGTTCAACGATTTATATGGTCAATAACAAACGTTCAAAAAACGGTATTTTTTTGGCCTCCAGCCCTTTGATTTTATTAAAATTTGGCATACGTAAAATTGTGAACTTGCTTTGTTATTCCCGTTTTTAAATTTTTAAAAATCAAAAAAAAAATGCTAAAAGTAGTGGATTTTGAATAGCTATATTTCCCAAAGTAGATAAACTATTTCAAAGATTTAAAAAGCATATGAAATCTCTACGATTTGTAATTAAGAAAAGACCAATTTTTTGCGCAAATTCATTCATAATGCAAATGCAATTTTTGATTGCATGTTGCACTGTTAAACCCTTCGGTTTTTAAAACGTTGTCATTTGTGAAAACTAAATAGTTTTTTTTTAATAAGTAACAACTTCGACTTCTTTGGGACCAGAATGCTAACTATTTTTAAGGATTTTTTTCAAAAATAGCTTTCCACATTCTAAGAAGCGTCTGAAAGTTTTAGTTGTCCTCTTTAGAATTTAAAATACAGAAAAACGTTTCTTTCAAAAGTGCACATTTGCATTTAAAATGCATTTTATAAAAAACCGTTATAATTGAATCGCAAATTGTAAACTAGACAACTACAGCTTTCAAATGACTTTTAAATAATGGAAATTGTCAATATACTTTAGAAGTCCAGTGTTGAAAAGCATTACCATATAAGTGTTTACACACTCACGAAAAAAGCATCATCATATTTACAAAAAACTTCATAAATATGAAGAAATACTTCATTGATTTTCGTCCAATATAACACTTCACGAAAATATGATGAAATTGTGTCATAAAAGAGTAAATTGCTGACAGACTTCTTCATATTTATGAAATGTTCCATACCTATGATGATGAAGTTTCATAACTTTGTATAAAGTATTAAATAATTATTATGAAACATTTAAAAAATATTATGATGCTGCTTCATAAGCTTTTATGAAATGTTTCATAAATATTTTTAAACATCAAATTAAAAACATCAAATCACTTTAAAAATTTTTATTTAAAATTAAAAAATATAATTTTCTATTTAAAAAACATCAATTAAAATTCCGAAATTTTATATTATATTAATTCTATTTAAAATTAAGAGTAAGATTTTGAGTTTTTAAAAAATTTAATTGCAAATGATATTTTCTATATTTCAAATCAAAAATAAAAATTTTTATTTATCGTTTCTAAATTTCACTATTTTAACTAAAAAGAAAAATTGATTGCTTAGGTTTATGAAACTTTTTATGAAATGATGAATGTCTATGAAACATTTGACATACATTTTTATGAAACTCTTCATTATATTTATGAAAATTTCATAAATATGATGAATAATCGATGACAAGTGATTTATTAACCAATTTCATCAATATGCTGAAACTTTTTGCCCTGAGTGCTTAAGTACATGCATATTTTGTAAAGGCAAGTACTTACAATTATCATTACAAATCTCATTACAAATCTCATTACTAAACACCTTACACAAAATAGAAAATTATATGGTTACCTTTTTGCATGCAAGTAGGGACAAAAATAATGAGTCTAACAATAAATAAAAAAAAACATTTTTTAATAAAACAAATATTTTTTTTAAATAAAAAAAAAAAAAATTGACCACACGGGATTCGAACCCGGGCCTCTCAGTCAACCGCTCAAACATCTGAGCTATCTCGACATGTTATGCTTGGTAGATAAAAATATAAAAGACTAGACTATAAAAGACAAAATATAAATATATAAAAGACAAAATGTCATTACTTTCCAGCTTACAAAAAATCAAAAATAAGTAGTTATATATGTTCTTAATAGCAGTGATAAAATTGTAAGTCTTAAAAATAGATTTTCAAAAAATCGTTAGATTACTTTATATTTAAAATAATGATAAAAATAAGCACGCATTATTTTTTGTATTGAAATAATGGGAAAATTGACTAGATATTAATAAGTCCTTATTATTTGTGCTAAAGTAATGCAGAGAGTAAACTGGTGTCATTACTGGAAGTGGGAAAAGTAATGACATCTCATTGCCGTTTCTACACTGAGAGGTACTGCTCTTCGAAATTCAGTGCTGGTATGATATTTTTTATATTATAAAAAAAACTTTAAAATCGTAATGTCAATAAAAACGTAAGTTTACAAAATTTTGCAGAAATTCAAAACGGTTGACATTCTAGACAATACGTGTACAAAACAGAAAGGAATTTAAATGATCAGATTTTTACTGATCTATCATGGAATGGACGATATACAAAATTTTAGAGGTGCTGTTTTCATTCAATTTCGCAATTTTCCTAAAGAGAAAATTATTACTTCTTTTAAATCAAAACCGTTGCCGTTACCGTTTTTAGACATATTTTTACCTTGCTAAAATGTATAATTTAAGCCCAAATAAAATTTTCTTTGATCATTGGGTTTCAAATTAATGTTCAACTTTTTCGTTCGTTATTGCCAGTTATATGGAATGAGAAAATGATGCTTTGACTATTAGCAAATATGTCTTCCTCAAAAAAGCTATAAGTGGGAGATAATAGGTAATAAAAAGGAGTTTGCAACTTTTATAGGTAAGACTCAAAGCAAAATATATTGACTTTGGTTTGGAAGATATTTGAAATTTAAAAATAACATTACATTTCCTCCGAGGGTCCTGGGTACACTCAGGAAAAAAAGCTTCATATCATATTGATGATATTGTTTCATAAATCGCTTATCATCAATCATTCATCATATTTATGAAGTTTTCATAAATATGATGAAGAGTTTCATAACAAAAATGTTTCATAGACAATTTATGGCAAATGTTTCATCGTTTCAGAAAAAAGTTTCATAAACTTAGTGAAAATAAATCCAAGTATTTTATTGAAATTTTTAATTTTTGTTTGAAATTTAGAAAACATTATTTGCCAATTAGAGTTTATTACTTGAAATTCTGAAACATCAACTTAATATTATATGACGTTTTCTTAAATTTAAATATAGTTTTTTAAATATAAATTAAAATTATCGAAGTTTTAATTGAAATTTTTTAAACATTTATAAAGCACTTCATAAAAAGTTATGAAACATTTCATATTTATGAAACATTTCATAAATATGAAGAAGACTGTCATTAATTTGCACTCTTATAGAACAGCTTTATCATATTTATAAAGTGTTACATTGGACGAAAATCAATGAAAATCAATAAAGCTTTTTCGCTGAGTGTAGCTGTTAAATTTTTATAAACTAATTTTAAAAAGTACTGCATGATTCTATTTATGAAATGTCTCATAACATTTATAAAGCACTTCATAAAAAGTTATGAAACTTCTTCATCATATTTATGAAACATTTCATAAATATGAAGAAGACTGTCATTAGTTTTCACTCTTATGAAATTTCTGTCCAATGTGTGGTTTCTTAAGAAGTCCAATTTTTATAAACAAGCTTCACGTCTCACTTCAGAATATTTAACAAAACGTAGCCCGTAGTAAAGGGTGGTTAAATTTCAAGGGCCGATGTTGATTTTGAATAAAACACAAACTATTTAGGAAATTATTGTAATTTTATTTTATTATGATATATTGGTATTACTCAATTATGTATGGAACAAAATATCGGCCAAATGGGCGCCGCGACCACGGCGGCACACCTCCATCCGATGGTCCAAATTTTCGATGACGCTGAGGCATAATGGAGGTTCTATGCCGTTAATGTGCCGAATTATCTCATCCTTTAGCTCTTGAATTGTTGCTGGCTTATCGACGTACACCTTTTCTTTCAAATAACCCCAAAGAAAAAAGTCCAACGGTGTCAAATCACATGATATTGGCAGCCAATTGACATCGGCATTACGTGAGATAACACGGCCATTGAATTTGTTGCGCAAAAGAGCCATTGTTTCGTTAGCTGTGTGGCAAGTGGCACCGTCCTGCTGAAACCACATATCGTCCACATCCATATCTTCCAATTCGGGCCATAAAAAGTTCGTTATCATCTCACGATAGCGAACACCACTCACAGTAACTGCCTGACCGGCCTCATTTTGGAAAAAATACGGCCCGATGATGCCGCCAGCCCATAAACCGCACCAAACAGTCACTCTTTGTGGGTGCATTGGTTTTTCGACAATCACTCTTGGATTCTCATTCGCCCAAATGCGGCAATTCTGTTTATTGACGAATCCACTAAGGTGAAAATGTGCCTCATCACTGAAGATGATTTTCTTCGAAAATTGATCATCCACTGTTGCCATTTCTTGCCACCATTCTGCCCATTCACGACGTTTGGAATGGTCAAGAGGCTTTAGTTCTTGAGCCAATTGCACCTTGTAAGCGTGTAAATGCAAGTCTTTATGCATAATGTTCATCAACGACGAGCGTGAGAGGTGCAATTGTTGGGCACGACGACGAGTTGAGGTGGACGGCTCTTCAGCCACACTATCGCGAACAGCAGCAATATTTTCTGCAGTACGAGCTGTACGAGCATGCACTGGTGCTCTCACATCTTCTACAGACCCGGTTTGCTCGAATTTTTCCACGATTTTTGCGATTGTACGCACATTTGGACGATCAAATTGACCAAAAAAATCACGAAGTGCACGATATGCATTTTGATTTGAACGCCCATTTTCATAATAAGTCTGGATAACTTTAACACGTTGTTGGATTGTGTATCTCTCCATGGTTCAAATTGAGTAAGTCTGAAATAGAGAAATGTCAAATAAAATTCGGAAAAAAACTTGGCGTTTAGGTGTGGTTCACATTCAACATCGGCCCTTACAATTTAACCACCCTTTATATATTTTTGTACTCTATCTCTCATATTCCACTACAAAATAAGAATATATAGTTTTTCCTAACAAAGAATAAAACTTCCTTGATGGAAATACGATAGCATGTCAATCAGCTCAAGCACATCAAATCAATAATTGAAAACAACTTGCAACATTTAAAGAAAAATATAAGAAAAACTTGGACACAGAAACAACAAAAAAAAAAAGCCATACCAAAAGTGGATACAAAAGTTCATATAAAATTGGCTAAAAAATGCCAAGAATAAGATTTTTTTCTTCCATAAAAAATAATGACAATGGACACATAAAATACAAAAATTGGCTAAAAAGAAATACCCGTTGAAACCTCCAGAGATCTTAACCATAAAACTTTGTTGCATGCGGCACAAATGTTTCTATATATGGTTGAAATGGCAAAGAGATCACATTGTTTTTTTTTATATATTAAAAATTTTTAACGAAATAAATTGTATTTTTTTGTTTCGAATTGTCAGACGTTTTTCGTTAACACTTCAAGTGCGATTTTAAACAGTTTGAAAGATGTTCAGTTCAGCAATGTAAGATGGTATGAGTTCTACTTTTGTGTGTGTGTGAGTAGTGTAAGTTTCCTGTGGAACTTTTTAACAATTGCATGAATCGAATTGTAAATTGTAATAAATGACTTTTGGTATTGAAAGATTTTCATCAAATTAATGTTTATTGTTAAAGTAAATTAATTTTAAAAAATGTTCAAATTTAACTTAACAAGTCTGATTGAATTTGTTGAATTGAATTAATTTGTTACATGTAAAACTCGTTAGAGAAATATGGAATACATAATTTCTGATAGTTCTTTTTTTTTTGGATAAATATAATGATAACCAGGGCAACCAGAAATAAGCTCTAAAAAATCGATTTTATGCCCACAAATTTAAATTTAAAAAAATATAAATAATTTAAAATTTAAAAAATATGACCTTAAAACACATTTTTCATTAAAAAATTCATATTTTAAGACTTAAAACACATTTTTTATTAAAATATTCATATGTTAAGACTTATTTTTCAGTACAGTTGAAATAACTTTCGTGAATTTTATTTCAATTGCTAATAGAAAAGGAGATAAAAGAATAAATTTAGATAAATGATTACTAAGAAGACAAGAATGGAGCAAAATTGATTATTAATAGGTTTTTTGTTAAAGTTCTGCCTATTATGGAGGCTCTAGCTTTTCTAAAACTTCTGGTTCTGATGAGATCTTTAGCCAGATCGAAATACTAGTATCAACCTAGCTAATATGTTTGATTTGCTTTATTTTTGTAAATATACGGAGGTTGAAAGCTCGTTATAAATTGAAAATAACATAAAAATAATCTCGATGTATATAAAAACAAAAAACTTATATAACTGTTAGATAAATTGGTATAGTCGTAAAACAGAAAATTTAAACTTGCAAAAATGGCATAATTTCCGCAATCGGTTTGCAACCCCCGGAAAATATGGAAAAAAGCTGTTTTTTTTTGTTTTTTTGAAATATAAAAATTTTTTAATAACGAAAAATTAAAAGAAACAAAATATGAGATATGCTCCAAAAATATGTTTTTGTTCTAAAAAGTACAAAAAATATACTCAAAAATAGGACTTTTTATCAAAAATAAGCAGAATGTGCAGAAATATACTGTAACAAGTCGATGCCAGAATTCGTCAATTGTTATAAAATGATAAATATCTCATAAATTTTTCAATACTACGCTTAGGAAAAAATCCTGAAACAGCATATTTCTGGTTGCCCTGACGATAACCTATGTCAATTTAGTAAATGGACAATTTTAAAACACAACAAAAAATTACTCTAAACATATGTTTTGTGTAATATTTTATAGTGTTGCCAACATTGACAATTTCAAAAATAACCTATTTCAATTTAGTAAATGAACGATTTTAAAACGCTTGTAATTAAAAAATTTATTTTTTTTTGAAACAAAATTTTATATTTATAACACAGTATAGACAATAAATTATTATTTCACTTTTTGTAGAGATCCATCGGACAGCGATCTTCTATTTGACGTATTTTATGTTTGATACCTGCAATCATGCTTTGGACGACATTCACGTCGATTTTTTACACTGCTTTTAATTGTTTTTTCTTCAATTCAGTGCATTTGGCTTCCCAAGCATTTTCATACACTTTTTTGGCATAACAAATTTTGGACGTGCTTTTGGGACGCGTTTGCTTATTTATGTATGGGTTAGATTTCGAGTTACAGCAACGCCAGTTGCTGTAGAGACGATCGTGAACACTCAAGATAGGCTGATAAAGTCGAGGGAATAAGAGGAATGTGGTTGTTCCTTTAAAACCCTGTTGACGATTCTCCCGATGAATGTCTACAGAAGAGTATGTTATGAAGAATTTCGTGTTTTGAGAAATAAAGTTTTCATACTAAAGTGTTAGAAATTGACACCTCGTGACATAGCATAAGAACTATACCTCCTATTTCTCGCGTTGGTCGGACAAAAGCAAAGGAAGTGTTCCTTGGTCTCATCGTCCATCGCACAAGACCTACATTCAGTCCTTTCCATTTTCAAAGGTGCGTCTTGAGTGTCGATTGGTTCTTTAGGATTCTTATCAGATCGATCAGTTTCCTGTTAATCAGACTTGTGACCCTTTCCGTCTTACCCACACCCTGGCCTCCCTAGGAACCTTCTTGTTCACAACTCCCTATTCATGTTGTCACGCAAAAAGACCTCGGAGTGTGAAATTCAGCAGAGACTGCGATTCCACTTAGGCTCTTCACTTAACCTCATGAAAAACATGACCTTATACAACCTGTATTTCCAAAAAACATCATCGAGAATGGGCAAATTTACATCCTGCAGGCTGACCAAATCTTTATATAATCTGCTTACCAGACATCGGAGTCGCCGCTTCTTTAGTCGTAGGCGTTCTTCCTCTTCAGTCCCATTGCTCTAACAGCAATTCCACGTATAAACCGCCTAAGCTGATTGTGCACTCATAATAGTCGAATTGAATTGATTTCCAATCCTGTCCACATCTGCATATTCGAGGCGTCCTCCAAAATCAAGATCTCAACTTCTTATAAAACAGAGTTTGTTATCCAGACTTCGCTGGTGGAAATTCTTATCTCGCGATTGGTATAATGTAATCTACATCGCTATCAAGATATGTAGCACTAAAACCTCAGCGATGTAACCAAAGTTTGCACCGATTAGATTCCGAAATACTTTAGAATTCAATAAATTTCTGTAAAGAGAATCCATTTCACAATTTATTGATTGATTTCAAACTGCGTCATCATCTTCGAACTGTCCATTAAAACCAATATATCATTCCTCTTATGCCTAGACTTTGGCTTAAGCGCAAGTCGCATAAATTGATTCCTAACCCTGTCTCCATCTCCCATCTTTAAAGCGTCCATCAAAATCAAGATCTCATTTCTCTATATACCACAGTTAGCGATCCAAATTTCTCTGAGAGAAATGTTTACCTTAAAAGTCTGAAGTAAGATTGCTGTTGTTGGAATGTAATCAATATCGCGATGGGGTTATTTAGTACCAACTCCGCAGAATCAGAATCAGAAGTTTTCTGCGATGAGATTTCGAAATATTTTAAAGAAATTTCTGTGTAGATAATCCATTTACCAATTCCTTATTATCTGCGCTGCCTTATTAATTACACAGAATTCGGCTTGAATGGAAGTCGCATGCATTCATTTCCGACCCTTTCATCATTTCCATCTTTGAACCGTCCATTAAACCCAATATCTCACTATTCTCTAAAGTTCGAAGTAAGTTCACGATTGGTGGATCGCATAAATTTATTGCTAACCATGTCTCCATCTACATTCTCGAAACGTCCATTAAAACCACGATTGCATTCCTCTTATTGGCTAAGTTCGTGACCCATTCTTCCCTGGTCAGTATTCTAACCTCTAAAGTGCAAAAGAAGTTCGCGATCGGTGGATTGTAATAGTTAACGCGATCGAGAAATGTACTACCAGCTCCGCAGGGGTGAAGCATTAGTTTTTGCTAAAGAGTGCAAAGTAGTTCAACAAATTCTTTTATAGAGAAAAGTAATTGCAAACATTTAAAAATTTTACGATAAAAAAATCTGTTTAAAAATCCTAACCTTTAACAAAATTTCTCATTTATTGCCCGAAAATGAAGTAGCAGCCGTCAATTTTATGTTTCTTCGTTTATTACATAAATTTAAAAAAGCTGCTCGCGCAAATTTCTTAAACATCATTGCAACATTTAACAATGTCTGGTAATTTGTCTTACCAGTACTTTTTACTGCCAAGGGTTAGTTAGTATTTTTCCCCACCATATTATTTCTTGGCTCATTAAATGTTTGCTTCCAATAATCAGTATCATTCAATCAGGTTAGAGAAATAATGCTTAAAGGCAATTGTAAGGCGTCAAAAGTCTTATTAAAGTAAATTTACCACAGTAACATTTTGTAAAATGTTATAAAAACTACAGCAGCAGCAGTAATAAAGAAAGAAATCCTTAAGAAGAATCTTTAAAAGAAAAACTTAAAGGGAAAAAGATTCTTGCAATAAGCATTGCAGCATTACTAAACTGAAACCAATTTTTGCATTTCAAATTCAAAAATTACTAACCAAGATTCATGTTGCAAGATTTCCTTATTTCTTTCTACTCTCTACTACAGACTTTGAACTAACTGACCATTATTGTTATTATTTCTGCTGCATTAAAGAAAGACTTAAAAAAAAGAATACGATATAAGTAGAAAAAACATCATGTCTTGCAACAATGTCCTTCTATTATTTGGGGGCCCTAACATTATGAAACCTCTTATCGTTGCTAAGGAATCATTATTTCACACTTCATGTTTGACTATGAAACGTATGGAATTATATGTAAAAAAATGCTGAACATCAACTGAATAACAATTCTTTGTTTGGGCATCCAACATTTATATAATTCTTTTGGAAACTGTTATGGGCAAACAAAGGCACTTGAAGTTAAAGAATAAAGCATCATGATCAGAAAAAAAGTTTTAATACAGCTAAATTTCATTTTAAAAATCGAAAAACTTCTAGTTTCCAGTACACCCTGGGGATATGTCACAGAATGGTTCATAGGTCTTATTTTTCAACATAGTCTCCTTTTAGCTCAATACACTTAGTCCACGTTTCTCCAATTTTTTTGTTCCTTCCAAAAAAGAGCCTCAAAGTATGCATTTGTTGAGCAACAAATTCATCGTTGGAGCTAAAACTCTTTCCACCGAACAATTTTTTGGGTTGGAAATCGAAAATCGTCCTTCGGGAATAAATTCGAAGAATATGGCAATTTAGGTACCAACTCGTGGGCCAGTTCATGTAATTTTAGCATTGAGACTACACACGTGTGAACCCGTGATTATCTTGATGACAAAGAATTTTTGTACTGCCCAAATGGGGTCTTTTTTGTATCGCCATTGAATCGGACTAATAAGTGGGACCGTTTAGAAAGTAATCAATGTGAATTATGCCGTGTGGATCCAAAAAAAAACTGTCGCCATGACACTGTTGGCCGAAAATGTCCTTCTTTGGAGCTGGATTGCCGTTTGGTCTCCGGTGTATTGTAATGGAACCATGGTTTATCCACAAATACAAAACGCAGTAACAACTCATTGGAATTGCGGTTAAATAACTCCAAACAATCCTTTGAAGTTGCCACACGATTGCGTTTATGGTAAATTTAGAGCAAACGCGCATCATTTAAAATTGAAACCACAGTGCCATAGGAAATGGCTATGGCATCAACAATCTTACGCACTTTCACTCTGATAGCGCAACACCATATCGTGAACCTCAATTAATGAAAAACTGCATTAATTTAATGAAAAATTTCATTGGACGTGTTCCAGTGACATTTCATAGATATAATGCAGAAATTCATTGATATCATGCAGATAATTCTCTCACTGTAGTCTATTAACAGATGATACTTGACAGGAGCAGTTTTGCATTTCATGTAACTACGAGAAAAGTTCGAAAAATCACGGACTTATAGAACCTCCCATTTCAAGTTTCAACAACATATTTTACTGTCAGAAATTATTAAGATTATGCACGCCAGCTATGTGTCCATTTTTGTCATTCCAGTTTTACCAGGAAACTACATTTCAGACCATTGTTCGGTGCCTAAGGAAAACTTATTTTGGGAACATTCTATCCACGAACCTGTCAATCAGGACTTCAGTGAAGGTCTTAGTATACTCTATCCCTAAAAGCTCTAGCCTAAAGGTTATGTTCCTAAAAAACGTTTATGATTATTCCATATTTGGATCTCGGAAATTCGCTGATTTTTAATAACACGATTTCTAGCTTTTGGCGAAAGTATTAATAGGTCCGTTTTAGTGTTTATTTAGAGTACTCGTCGATTGTCCAAGAATGTAGTGACTATCTGAATAGGCTTGGTACCCATTAAAGATTCCATATGTATTGGGTTTGTGCACACCGGTGAGTCTGGTTAAAGGAATTTCAATAGACGTTCTCGTGCCACTTCGGTCCTTGAAGCGGGATATAGACTTCACCATAATTAGTATTTGGAAGACTACCGAAATGTGCGGAGTGTCGAAAGTTATATGGAGGTCCTATGGCCCTAGGTCCACCGAACTTTTACTATCCTTTTCCACAAGCGATTGTTGTCTTCTAGTGGGGGTATCATTGCAACATTGGACTGCTGGACTCCGGTTCTTACCAAGAGAGCGGGAAAGCTGGCGAGTGATGATTTTTTTTTGTGCAGTACCGGGGGATAGGCAGATGGTTGACCGCATATTGTGCCGCTGCACAGTTTTCGCACGCTCCAGTGTAAAATGTCTAGAGGACTACCTATTTTGAGATCTGGAGAAAATCTTTGGTATCGGTATTTTTAGTCATCTGTCATTTGGGTTATCGTTTCTTATCTGGAAACCCTCTTTGACAGGCCAGCTCAAACTAACTTACATATTGTTAATTATACATCTAATAATGCCCCTTGTCTGCAAATAATAGATTGGACAACTTTGCCCTCAACCATAAACAGACCAACTAAAAGATGCAACCAATCCGATTATTTTTGTTTTTAAAGGAAATAAATAAAAGTATAAATGGAAACGTAACGTGAAGAGTTATTTCTACCTTTTTATTTGCTAAACGTACAGACTCGCAATAACAACAAAAAGGGCAAAACAGCATAAATTGTATATTTCCGTATGAACGTAGAGAAGACATTCATTGTTTTGCCGTTTGCCTTATACGATTCTCCGCTACAAACTAAAAGAAAAAATGACTGCAAAATGCGAACTCAAAATGTGAAGAAAAAAAGATCATATCGAATTGTAGCAGGCATTATATATTGTGTTTGTGTTGCCTTGCCAAGCGCAAAATATAACAACATAACGTCAAACGCAAGAAAAGGACACTATGGGCCAAAGGATGAGTGATAACAAAAATAATCGTAAGAAACTATTTGTGAACCAATTCTTAAGAAACACACAACTAGTACTTGATAGCAGAACATTTTAGATCCGGATTATAAGACAATTTGTTCAAGAACAGGTTTTTTTTAGAACCGGTTTTGAAACTTTTTCGGACAGGTTACGTAACTCTTCTTAAAATACAGATCTTAGGACAAATCCGCAATTCCATCCTTATGAGAGTTTAGTAACCTGTTTTAAACAAATGGTGCTTTAGCCGCACTAATCTAGTACACTCAAAAAAAAAAAGTTAGTAGAAAAGTTAGTAAAACGTCTTGTAAATAATGTATACTATTTTTAAGCAAATTTTTTTGCTAAATTTAAAATTTAAGTTTTCAGCTAAAATTTTAGTTATACTTATCCAGCACTTAACTGTTTTGAACTAATGTTTTACTAATATTTTACTAATGTTTTAGTAATGAATTTCGTCCACATTAATAGTGTGGACGACAACAAGATTGAAAGATATACGCAGATTGAATTATATGTCGCGGCATGTCAAGATGAAGTAGTGACGAGGAAATTGATACTAAAAAGTACAACTCTAGTAAGCCATATAAAAAAACCAACCATGGAATTTTTGTATCTGTGTTTTATACAAAAAAAATAAAAAAATCTGGATTGAAACAACTTAAATTTTGCGCTGTCACCGGCTTGTGCAAGTAATTGTCTATTAAATAAATAAATGACAAAATAAAGTATTTAAATTTAATAAAGATTAAATGTGTATCTGTAAACTAAATATTTATAGAGATTAATAACACTGTGTGTAATTTTTTAAGTCATGGCAAAATAACCATATACCGACACCACTACGTGATAAAAGACTAAAAAAAAAGACCCGTGTCTCCCAATTTTTCCCAAAGTCATATCCTCTTTTGTTTATGGGCCGCCAAAGATTTGGGGCCTCGGTATCATTTTCGCAAAAAAGTGATCATTTTCTCAGGCTCATATCTTGGAAATTGTTCAGAATTTCGATTTACTCTCTATGGCAAAGTTGTAGCTCTTGTCATAAAGAACAAAAATTTCGAACATATAAAATCAAAAAACTTCACCTTCCAGATCAAAATCGCAAAAAACTTAAAAAAATTCGATTTTTTTTTTACCTTTTTTCCCGTGTTCAGGTCCATAGGTAGCAAACCGTTCAAAATTCAAGGAAACAATCAACTACAAAAATTTACCTAAGATCTCAATAAACAAATTTCTAGAACATATAAACTTCCTAAAGATGATTCTTAGCACTGTTTAGGTAGCGCGCAAAAGTGAAAAATTTTTTAATTTCATTTTTTTTCTTTTTTCTCCTGTTCAGGTACATAGGTAGCAAACCCAATTCCCAGGAAGTTTATATGTTAGAAATTTATTTATTGAGATCTTAGGTAAATTTTTGTAGTTGATTGTTTCCTTGAATTTTGAACGGTTTGCTACCTATGGACCTGAACACGGGAAAAAAGGTAAAAAAAATCGAATTTTTGCGATTTTGATCTGGAAGGTGAAGTTTTTTTGATTTTATATGTTCGCAATTTTTGTTCTTTATGACAAGAGCTACAACTTTGCCATAGAGAGTAAATCGAAATTCTGAACGGTTTGCAAGATATGAGCCTGAGAAAATGATCACTTTTTTGCGAAAATGATACCGAGGCCCCAAATCTTTGGCGGTCCATAAACAAAAGAGGATATGACTTTGGGAAAAATTGGGAGACACGGGTCTTTTTTTTTAGTCTTTTATCACGTAGTGGTGTCCGTATATGGTTATTTTTTCGTGTTGCACTGTGTAATCTAGTGTGGTCAATTTGCAAACAATTATACAGCAGGTAGACAGACTAAAGCGAAAGACAAAGCCACATACCTTAAGTAGATTTATATGTTTCATTTTTATTATTGCAAAAAAGAGGTTTAAATGTTATAGTTTGTTATTTTTTCGTGTCGTTTCTATAAAAGATAGCACCATTTAGACAACCATATTTTTTGAGATATTACATTACTCTATGTCGTCAATGTGTGATTATGAACATTTTGATATTTTGTAAAGTATTGTAAATTATTTATAAAAGAATCACAAAAATATGTTTTACGATTTTCAGCAAATAAATTAATTAAAGTATAATTTTTCTACAAATTTTTTGAGTTTTTTACAGTCAACTAATATTCGGCAAAAATTTTATTAATTTTTAGCAAGGGTTTTTTAATTTCTAATCCACTAAGTGTTAGCAAAACTTTTGCTGAATCTACTAATTTTGTTGCTAAAAGTCAGCTCGCCGATTTTCAGCAAAAGATTTTCCTGATATTAGCAATTTTTTTGCAAGCACCTTCCTGCTAAAATGTTGACTCAGCAAAATATTGTGCCGACTTTACTTTGAGTGTATAAGCCATCATTCTCTCCTAAAATAAAATGTTCGGTGATATGTCCCAGCATAGTTCTGTAACATCTCTACCGGCAAAGGCACATCATCTATCGTGCAAGCTAATGTTGCTTGTTCAATTGGCTGGCTAACAGCAAAGTTATGTTTTTCGAGTGTGTTTTCAAATACAAACAAAGACAAAAAAAGCAAAATAAAGACATCAGTGATTGTTTAGAAGAAAGTCTTTTCATCAGTTATGGGACCAGCTCTTTCAATATAATAGACAAATTGTAGACCTTTTGCGATAAGACAGTCCTTAACCAGTCACTGACTATGTCCTTTGAGGGCACTTGACTCCTTATTTCCCATAGGTACCATTTGTGTCAGTGTTAGCCTTAACAGTTCTAACCCATAGTGCACTAGTCAACCAAACAAACCTCCACATTAAACTTAAGTCGTAGTTTTTTTTTTTTTTTTGTTTGTAAACTGTTTTCATACTATCGATGCTTAAGCCTAGATAGCCAAACACACAACAACAAAAATAATATTTATAAGGATGCACTACACGAATGGTAATGGAGAGTGCAAAAAAAGCGCAAACCAAAAAGACGAAGAATAATAATACCTAGAAATGGCATAACAAGAGATCATCTTAAATGGTGCAACCAGCGAGGCAACTGGCAGCCTCTACCATTTATAGTTTTGGCCACAAAGTATTCCCCTCTCTAGTTAAGCGTGTCTACATAACATCGATAGTAATAAATTACCGATTAGCTTAAGACTTTACCTACCAGCCAGTCAGTATAACCTACCTTCCCACCAACCATCTTACCACTACCACTGTTCTTAATATTGTTGTAGTTTAAAGTACTTTTACATGTACGTAAAGTAACATTTTCGGTATGGTAAAATTGGCTTTTTGACTTTTTCGTAAATGCGTGTTCACATAATCTCTGATAAATTCTATCCTTATAAATGTTCCAAGGAAAACTAAAAACAGAAGAGGAGAAGATTTTGTGTACACATAGAGGTTTATTGACAATAGTTGTCCGCTAAGTGTAAGAATTGTTAAAAGTATTGTTTAGCATATGTTTTCTGTCATTTTTACCATGTAATTTAACTTTTTTTGTTGGTGGACACGCAATGTTTTGCGGTCGTTCTTTTTTTTCCCTTGGAATGAAATATTTCTTTAGATTTTTCCAAAATGAAAAGATATTTGTAACTGTTTATCATTAATATTTACTTTTCTAGCATAACTTAGATAGTTTAAACTGTAGAGATATGAAATCCGTTAGAATTGTAATTGTATCCTTTTATTTTAATTTTTTCGAGGTTTCGATAGTGGAGAATTAATCGAATTGCCCACGCATCATATTGTTACCTCGATCCAAAAGAGGATGCATTTTTCTATTAGTATTGTATTCTTTTCTAGCTAAGGAAATATTTATCCATTCGACTGGATTAAAATTTAAAATTTTCTTCATTCTCTCTTAATAACGAGAAAAATAAATTTATTGTGATCAGAAAAAATTTTGGATTCTCCACAGTGAGCTTAAACCTCAAACTTAGAGTGGTAAAAATTTAATTTTTTGGAAGTATTTTTTTTTGATTTCCGTCTTATTATTCGCAGCATGGTTGGAAGTTAATGATGTCGAGAGTGCTAAATACAGCCCGCAGTATTAAGATGTCTAATAAAATCATCCAACCTAATCCCTCATATATCGGATAATACGTCCTACGGTGGAAAAATGCCAATCTTGCATACAAAAATTAATTACATCTAAACTACTAGTTCGATCCCAGCAAAACCACACATTACCAAATAATGGGTAAAGTAATGTATAGCCATAGGGCTCACGCATTACATTACACCTTACTTCTCTGATGAATTTTACAGGTGATGAGCCTAAATGTAACTCGTTACTTATATGGTTACATGGTGGGAAAAAGTAATGTGTCTATAAATAGATTTTCATAAAAACAAATGCATAAAATTTTTTTTTACAAATATTTTTTTTTTTAATTAAATAATTAACTTTTTTTTTTTTTTATTAAAAAAATTACGTGGTCATGCTGGGATTCGAACCTGGGATCTCTGGTATTTAACAATTAGTTAGGCGAGAACTCTACCAACTGAGCTAGCGATACATATAATATTTTATTGCTTAAAATGTAAATGAGTTGTTGTGCTTCGTGTTGTCGTTCGTGATATCAAAAATATACACCTTACCCTCATGCTTACAAAAAATCACAAAGTAATGTGTATATAAATAGAGTGCATTATGTAATTGATGATCGGTAAGTCATTATTTTATGTTTTGAAGTAATGTAAAATGTAATGAGGTATCATTACAAGGTAATCCATGAGTCCTTAATTATCGGTAACTCATTACTTCTAGTTGGAAAATAATGATACAGGTAAGGAGTACATATTACAAGGTAATGCATTACTTTATCGCACCCATTACCAAAGTTTTGCTGGGATCTTAATTAAATTTATGGGAGATTACTCTGAAGGATCACCTTGTCCGCAAGGTCATGGTAGAAAAACACAGGATGCACCATAGAGCAACAAAGTACCCCCCCCTTTTTGCAAAATAATTTTTTGAAGGCGTGTCACTTTTGTTTCGGCATTTATTGTTTTTACTTGGATATTTCCTACACTCAAAAAAATAAGTTAGTAGAAAAGTTAGTAAAACGTCTTGTAAATCAGGTATACTATTTTTTAGCAAATATTTTTGCTAAAATCGTGTTTTCAGCTAAAATTTTTGTTATACTTATTCAGCACTTAACTGTTTTATACTAATGCTTTACTAATATACTAATGTTTTACTAATTAATTTTGCTAAAAAAAATTGTGCTGATAAGCAGATGTTGCGGCATGTCAAGATGTAGTAGAGAAGAGGAAAATGATATTAAAAAGTACAACTCTAACAAGACAAGTAAAAAAATCAGCCATGAAAAAAACATATACAGACATGTAGACAGAGTAAAGAGAAAGACAAAAACACACATCTTAGGTAGATTTGTATGGTTTCTTTTTCTTATTGCAAAAAAAAGGGTTGTTTTTTTCGTTTCGTTCGTTTTGTTTATTTTTCGTTTCGTTTCTAGAATTATCTTCGGCGGTTTCGTCATTGAAAAGATAGCATCATTAAGACAACCATTGATGTAAGTAGTTGATGAAAATTTTTGTTATGTTATATATATTTATTTCTATATATTTTCAGATATTAAATTAATTCATGTCGTCAAAGTGGAAAAATGAAAATTTTTATATTTCGTAATTATTGTAAGTTATTTTTGAAAGAATCACAAAAATATGTTTTATGATTTTCAGCAAATAAATTAACTAAATTACAATTTTTCTACAAATTTTTTGCGTTTTTTTCAGTCTACTAAAATTCAGCAAAAAATTTATTAATTTTTACCAACGCTTTTTTATTTCTAATCTACTAAGTGTTAGCAAAACTTTTGCTGAATCTACAAATTTTGTTGCTAAAAATCAGCTCGCTGATTTTCAGCAAAAGATTTTGCTGACATTAGCAACTTTTTTGCTAGCATCCTCCTGACTAAAATTTTGCTGACTCAGCAAAATTTTTTGCTGACTTTACAAACTTTTTTTTATGAGTGTACCTGTCCTTTGAAGGCGCTTAACACAACGTTTCACAGTATATAAATGGTAATTGATTTGAATATTACCATTGATTTGCATGTTAAAGATAATCGCTGCTAGAAATGGAGCGCATCTGACTGAGGAGGCCAAGCCCCAACGAACATTAGACATTTTTAATCATTTGCCCTGGCATCTGCGCGGAACTTCTGATTACTTCATTTCGAGAAAGAACTTCGAAGGTTACTTAAGATTAAATTAAGTCCCAGAGGGCAATGGGATAGCGGAGGTTTTAATGGACCATTATGATATTGCCGTTTAAACTTCCGGCTCTAAGATGAACTAAGATCTAAGATGAAGCTATGGTGTTGAATCCAATATTTACTCTGAGAGATTGGATATTACAGACTCTTAAAGGCTGCCCGACGTGTTTTTATGCGAAAGTGCTTACAATTAGGGAGGCGTGTACACTCACAAAAAAAATGTTAGTAAATATAACAAAAAATGTTGCTGAGTCAGCAAAATTTTAATCAGGAGGGTGATTGCAAAAAAATTTGCTAATGTCAGCAAAATCTTTTGCTGAAAATCAGTGAGCTGATTTTTAGCAACAAAATTATTAGATTCAGAAAAAGTTTTGCTAACACTAAGTCGATTAGAAATTAAAAACCCCTTTGCTAAAAATTAATAAAATTTTTGCTGAATATTAGTAGACTGAAAAAAACTCAAAACATTTGTAGAAAAATTATACTTTAGTTAATTTTTTTTGCAGAAAATCATAAAGCATATTCTTGTGATTCTTTTAAAAACAATTTACAATACATTACAAAATATGAAAATGTTTATACTCCCAAATTGACGACATGAATTAATGTAATATAAAAAAAATATAAATAATTATATATAACATAAACAAAATTATCTTTCAACTACTTACATCAGTGGTTGTCTTATTGATGCTATCTTTTAAAGGAACCAAATGCCACAGATAGTTAACGAAAATATAACACAATATAACATATACTACCCTTTTTTGCAATAAGAAAAAGAAAACATTAAAATCTGCCTAAGATATGTGTCATTGTCTTTTGCTAAGGTATGTCTACCTGAACATATATTTGTTTGCAATTTGACCACAATAGATTATTATATCTCTATAAACATTTAGTTTACAAATACACATTAAATATTTATTAAATTTAAATATTTTATTTTGTCTTTTATTTAATTAATAGAAAATTACTTTCACAAGCCGTTGACGACGCAAAAGTTAAGTTGTTTTAATCCGCAATTTTGTTTTATGTATGCAAAAGAGATAAAAAAAAAACTTTCATGGTTGATTTTTTTATATGTCTTACAAGAGTTGTTCTTTTGAGTGTCATTGTCCTTGTCACTACTACATCTTGACATTCTCATACATCTAATTCATTCTGCGTATATCTTCCAATGTGGTTGTCGTCCACTTAACAACATAATTTTTTTTTAGCAAAATAAATTAGTAAAACATTAGTAAAATATTAGTAAAACATTAGTTCAAAACAATTAAGTGCTGAATAAGTATAACTAAAATTTTAGCTGAAAACATAATTTTAGCAAAAAATTTGCAAAAAAATAGTACACCTGATTTACAAGACGTTTTACTAACTTTTCTACTAACTTATTTTTTTGAGTGTAGGTTACTGCTTTAACCCCATATGTCATCATATGGATGATCATGAAGACCTAACCTTAGGAATTGTCGAAAGTTATGTGGAAATCCTTCCATCCTAAGGCGACCGACCGAACTCTTGCTATCCTTAATCAGAAGCGGTTGTAAACGTCTGTTGGGAGTGGAACATATCAGCTGCCACTGTCCATCTCTAGCACGCTCGAGGGCAAGTTTACTGTGAGACTATTTATTTCGGGATTTGGAGGAAATTGGAATCTTAAGACTTCTAAGGGGGGCTCTGGCTGCCATTGCGTATGTTTAACCTTACGTAATTATCGTTTTTTATCTGGCAAAGCTAGGATCCTAACTGTTCTATGAGTTTATTTTGACCGGCCAGCTCAACCTTATCTAACGGACATCTGTATTCTCAAGAAAGCGTAGAAGTCCACAAACTACATTGGTTCCTGCACGCATCAACCACTCAGAGAGTCTAACATAACAATAAAATTTTGGAAAAATGCTAGAAAAATTGATTAGTGTAATATTTAGATGACAATAAGAAAAAAAACTTTTAATCAGAAACAGCATGCAATTTTTTGCGAAAAACAGACCTCGAATAAAAACAACTTTAAAAGATACAAAATAAGTTTTGAAATAAATCCGGTGCTAAAACAAAAACAGGTCTAGTAATATAAATAAAGTGTCCCAAAGTGAGGCTTCAGATTTTCGCAATTTGTATTTTAAAATGGGAAAAACAAGCAGTAATAAAATATTTATGAAAAAAAACTAATTTTTATTCAAAAATGTCAAAGTCAAACCCAAAATTAAAAATATAAAATAATCAAAAATCGCAAAGTCTATTGTTACGCAGACAGAATTTCTTGGACGAGTTTCAATGAAATTTTTTTCATTAAAGTGATAATGTTTTCTTCACAATGTGAATGAAATTTTTTTTAAACTTTATGAAAAAGCATCATCGTTTTACTGACACTGTTTTAATGAAACTTTTTCATTAGTCGTTTGAAATTTTTAATAAATAAATTGAAATTTTTCATTCAATTATATGAAGACCAGCAATCATTTAATGAAAAGTTTTAAAAAATGCATTAATTTAATAAAAAAAACTTTTCATTAAATTGATGGACTAGTTCCAGTGATATTTCATAGATCTAATGCAAAAATTCATTGACAACATACAGAGAATTCTCTCACTGTATGTCAACAAATTTAAAGTCATTTGAATTTGATCATACATATTAATTTGTTAATGGAAGACCAAATTTAAGATTAAAAAATAACATTGTAAAAGAATTTCCAGAATTTTAAAAAGAATTTAAGATTTCAAAATTGTGCTACTGAAATGTTGTTCAGAATTATGTAGAAGTGATTAACACTTTAAGTGGTAAAGCGCGATCATTTTAAAATATCATAATATCTTTGAAGTTTAAACGATAGAAGTGTTGTAAATCGTGTTATATTACAACGACTTGAAATGTGAATTACACTCAAAAAATATAGTTAGTAAAGTCAGCAAAATCTTTTGCTGAGTCAGCAAAATTTTAGTTAGGAGGTTTGTAACAAAAAAAAAACATATTTTTCTGATTCTTTTAAAAATAATTTCCAATTCGTGACATGAATTTATGTAATATCTAAAAAAATAGAAATAATTATATATAACATAAACAAAATTATGTTTCAACTACTTACATCAATGGTTGTCTAAATGATGCTATATTTTAAAGGAACGCAAATGCTGCAGATAATTATAGAAACGAAGCGAAAAAATAACAAAATATAACATATACATACAGTGAACTCTCAAAAACGTGAACTAATTTTTGCAAGGGGTGTTCGCGTTTCTGATTTTATAACAGAATTGATCCACTTAAAATAAATTATATTCCAAGTACTTCAGAACCAATCATTATGTTGATTATTTAAATAAAAAAAAAATATGCAAATACTTTAAATATTTTTCTCCTGAAAAATTCTGAAATTCAAACATGCATTTTTAGAAAAAATTTTTAAATATTCAGACAGTTGCCTATAGAAAAATATTAACACTTTACGACATTTTTCGTATTAGAAAACTTTCTAATTCTGGGACTTTTTTAAATAGACCAAATTCAGAACCTAAAACAATTTTTGCATACATAAATTATTGATTTTAATACTTTTTTGATATTTTGATTTTAATTTTTAATACATTTACTATAAAAATAACTGCTACTTCCATTTAAATTTAATTCTATATGTTCTAAAACAATTTTTAAATAAAAGATTCTTAAATTCGGAGATACAGGAAAAGATTTAATGAGTTTTTTTGTTCACATTAGAATAAGAACGTGGTGAAATTATTATACGGGAATTACCCAAATTACTAAAATATTGAAGAAATTGTTATAAAAAGTCATTTCCTAGTCAATACTACATCTTGACATGCCGCGACATGTAATTCATTCATTAATGTGCTAATCAGCACTATTTTTTTAGCAAAATAAATTAGTAAAACATTAGTATAATATTAGTAAAACATTATTTCAAAACAGTTAAGTGCTGAATAAGTATAACTAAAATTTTAGCTGAAAACATAATTTTAGCAAAATATTTGCTGAAAAATAGTATATCTGATTTAGAAGACGTTTTATATTTTTATATTTTTTTTTATTAAAACTTTGTGGCACTTATAAAAACTATTTTTTATTTTGACGATTTTATGACGATTTTTTAAAATATGATGACGATTTTGATTATTTTTCTTTAAAATTTGACGATTTTATGCTTAGAAAACCTGGAAACACTGTTGCTGAACTCTACATAGATCTCTAAGGAATCTCCACATAAATCGAGAGAAGTCATTACGGGCAACAAAGGCAATACGTTTTGGCACAATCACCTGAGGATTCAGGTAAAGGTTTTGAGAGGGAAGTTTATAGCATTTTATATATAGCGGCAGGTACCCATTTTTAATAACATACGAACCGATAAATGCTCTAGCATCCTAAAACCAAACCAGATTTTCAAAATTATTCCTCACACAAAATGTTTAATAAAAATCGCGTTTCAAAATGCGATAAATTACTACCAAGCAAGTGCATCATTAGTAAACTTGTTGTTTAAATTGTAGAAATGTTGAATGTAATATAAATTTAACAACAATTATTACATATTAATAACATCATAAAGACATTTTATGACCAATACATAAAATGCTAATTGAAATGTAAACTATTATTAAACATTTTTAGTTTTTTTTTTTTTTATTTCACTCAACTGAAACTGAATAAATAAAATAAGCGTAAAAAATAAACTTAAATAATGTGCGAAGCGAATCCACTTTAACGAAAAAAAAAATATTTAACAGTATCTGACAAGGCCTGTCGTCATGTACGTGCTAATGTGACAATTTTCATTACTGGAAAATTTTGTTTTGTGTTGTGGCAGTAGCAATCATTAGCACGCAATTTCAAAAAATTAAAATAAATCAAATGGAGATTTTGAAAAACGAGACAAAATAATTCATTCATAGTTTGGCTTTTCTTTTTTTGTATAGAAGTTTTGTTGCACGCATATTTTTTTTCTTTCATTTTTAGTTAAACACGGTTCTCCGGAACGGCATGTTGGCAAAAGGCAAAAAAATGGAAAAGAAAATTCGGGGATAAGTAGACAAGGTTTAAAAATTGTTTGTTGTAATACTCTATAGAGTATGATTTCTATACTCAAAAAAATAAGTTAGTAGAAAAGTTAGTAAAACGTCTTGTAAATCCAGTATATTATATTTCAGCAACATTTTTTTTTTGCTGAAATTGTGTTTTCAGCTAATATTTTACTTATACTTATTCAGCACTTAACTGTTTCGAACTGATGTTTTACTAATATTTTACTAATGTTTTACTAATTTATTTTGCTAAAAAAAAATTAGCTGAGAAGCACATTAACAGTGTTGACGACAACCATATTGAATGTCAAGTTGTAGTAGAGACAAGGAAAATGATACTAAAAAGTACAACTCTTGTAAGACATATACAAAAATCAACCATGGAAGATTTTTGTATCTGTTTTTTCATATATAAGAAAAGAACGACAAAAATGTGTATACATACATAGTAGATTAAAAAAAACTTAAATTTTGTATTGTCACCGGCTTGTCAAAGTCATTGTCTATTAACTAAATTAAGGACAAAATGAAATATTTAAATTTAGTGAAGATTAAAATGTGTATTTGTTAACTAACCCCTGTAGTCATAAGAATATTATACAGCATTTCAAATACATTTTAGTTAAAACAGAAATTTTAGTCTTAAAACAGTATTCATAAACGAATATTAACTTTTACACAAGGTTTGAAATATGTATATTAAGCTAATATTTGTTTATGAATACAGTCTTAAGGATTTTATTAAACAGCATTTCAAATACAGTTTATTTAAAACACAAATTTTAGTCTTAAAACAGTATTCATAAACGAATATCAACTTTTACACAAGGTTTGAAATATATATTTTAAGCTAATATTCGTTTATGAATACAGTTTTAAGGCTTAAAATGTGTTTTAAACTAAAATGTGTTTGAAATCTGATTAAAGATTTTTTATGAATACGGGAGTAATTGTTTATAGTGATTTTCAGTGATATTTATGTATAGTATAGTGATATTCATATAGTGCTGTCAAACAAATATACGCTCAGTTAGACAGACTAAAACGAATGACAAGGACGCACATCTTAGGTAATTTTTTATGTTTGCTTTTTTATATGTTGTAGCCAATGTTGCCAGGTTTGTTGACCATAAAATAGTCAAATTTTAAAGAAAAAATCGTCAAATCATATTTTAAAAAATCGTCATAAAATCGTCAAAATAAAAAATATTTTTTGTAAGTGGCACAAAGTTTTAATAAAAAATATATAAAAGACAATAGTGTAATTCAAATGTTATTTTTCAATTCTTAAATTTGGCCTTAAATTAACAAATTGAAATTTATGATCAAGTTCAAATTGCCTTACATTTGTTGACATACAGTGAGAGAATTCTCTGTATGTTATCAATGAATTTTTGAATTAGATCTATGAAATGTCACTGGAAATAGTCCATTAATTTAATGAAAACTTTTTTTTTTTATCAAATTAATGCATTTTTTAAAACTTTTCATTAAATGAATGCTGGTTTTCAAATAATTTAATGAAACATTTCAATTTATTTATTAAAAATTTCAAATGACTAATGAAAAAGTTTCGTTAAAACAATGTCAGTAAAACTATACAGTGAGAAAATTCTCAGTATGTTATCAATGAATTTTTGAATTAGATCTATGAAATCTCACTGGAAATAGTCCATTAATTTAATGAAAAGTTTTTTTTATTAAATTAACGTTTCACTAAAACAGTGTCAGTAAAACTATGATGCTTTTTCATAAAATTAAAAAAAATTTCATTCACATTGTGAATAAAACTCGTCCAAGAAATTCTGTCTGTGTAACAATAGATTTTGCAATTTTTGATTATTTTATATTTTTAAGTTTGGGTTCGGTTTTTATATTTTTAAATACAAATTTTTTTTTTCAAAAATAGTTTATTACTGCTTGTTTTTTCCATTTTAAAATATAAATTTTGAAAATTTGAAGATTCACTTTGGGACCTGTTTTTCTGAAAATTCACTTTAGACCTGTTTTTTTTTTATTACCGGATTTATATCAAAACTTATTTTGTATCTTTTAAAGTTGTTTTTATTTGAGGTCTGTTTTTTTCGCAAAAAATGGCATACTATTTCTGATTTAAAGTTTTTTCTTATTATTTTCCTCTAAATTTTACACTAATCAATTTTTCTAGTATATGCATTTTCCCAAAATTTTATTGTTATGTTAGATTTCAAAATGACGATAAATCGTCAAACCTGGCAAAACTGGTTGTAACGCATTGTAAAACTACATTTATACTGCAACCAAAAACTAAAATTTTTTTAAAACTTTTAGTTTTCGGTTTAAAATTTGTATGAAATATGACAAGTAGTTTTTGACTATACAAGTAGTTTCTGAAAACTACTCGTTTTTGGATCTAAAGAGTGAAACATATTATTACTTATAACTTTTTTTATGTTTAAAAGTAAACTTTTTTTTTGGATCACGTTCTTTTAAAAAGTTTTCAGATTATGTTAACAAAATATTAGCGAAATCGGATTATTAGTTTGTTTACAAATGGACTTTGGACAGAAAGTGAGAGCAAAAAAAAAAGTAGCATTTAAAAAAAAAAAAAAAATTGAATTTCTTACAAAAAAAAAAATTGTTTATTGTCCAGAACTCAGAACAAATAAATTAACTAAAGTATAATTTTTCTACAAAATTTTTGAGTTTTTTTTAGTCTACTAATGTTCAGGAAAACATTTTATTAACTTTTAGCAATTATTTTTTAATTTTTAATCAACTAAGTGTTAGCAAAACTTTTGCTGAATGTACTAATTTTATTTTTTTTTTTTAAGATTTTGCTGACATTAGCAATTATTTTGCAAGCACCCACCTGACTAAAATTTTGCTAAGTCAGCAAAATTTTTGGCTGACTTTACTAACTTTTTTTTGAGTGTATAAAAGAATTTAAATCAAACACAAATGAACTAAAAAAAACATTAAAAAATTTATAAGATAGTTTATATAATCGTAAGTAATTTAATATGTTTCTTTATACACTTTTATTCGAGAAATACGACCATATAATTATATAAGTTTGCGTTACTTTAGTTCTCCTTTGATACTATCAGATTAAATTATATCCGAATAAAGGTGCTATACAATTTAATCAGAGTTTATATAATGGTATAAAATTATATCTTAACTGATACAAACATATACATAATTAGTTATAGTTGTGTTCGGTTTTTGCATTAAAAACTTCATTGAAATCCGAAATATTTGCCAAAAATATTACCTGCAAATGCGGATTTAATTTGAAATTTATTAACCCATTCGGACTTTAGTCATTTGCAAAAAGTGCGAAGAACAAAACTAGGCTAACATGGAATAACAAAAAAGGGAAAAAATCTTACAACTTAATTAAGATATTTAAATACATTGAACAAATCTAAAACTAAAGTAAAAACTCCTCCAATGTTACAAATGAAACAAGTTACTTTTTTCAGACAGAAAATAATAATTTTTTGAAATATGTTGATTTAAAGGCTCCTACATCTTGTTGAGTATAAGGTGTAGAAGTTTAAGAACCAAAAAGGAGCCAAAAATGCATAGTCAAAAGAGAAAAATTGTTAGACGTTGCTTAAGTCGACTTAAGTTGTTTTATCAAAAATCCTCACTTGTAATTACAGTAGTCGCTCGGTTATATTAATTCAAACAGAGCCGGTTCACTAATGGAGAAGTTCACATAATCGAGAGAATATAAAATAAGTAATTCAAATGATTTTTATTGCATTAAGATTTTATTTTTAATAAGTTTTTTAATAATTAATGTACATGAAAGTATATATAAATATAATCCTTTAAATTCCTAGGAGGAACATAGGGCCACAACAAATTTTTTCCATTCCGCTCTGTCTTCGGCTATGTGTTTGATTTGGTTCCAGGAATACCCTGCATCTTGAATTTCCCTTAGCGTATTTCGTCTCCAGGTGTTGATCGGACGACCATTTCTTCTACTACCCTGGGGGTTGAACTCAAGCGATTTGTGGTTGTTGAGTTTTATACCACAGTTCTTCGTTGCTGATGATATTCGGCCAGAACACCTTCAGGACACCTTCTTAGATTCTTTTATTGGCAGGTTCCAGGTCTCACATCCATATAACAAGGTTGATTTTACATTTGAATTAAAGATGTTTACTTTCGGTCTTATGGATATATTTGAGGATGACCAAACTTTGCCGAGCGAACCAAAAGTTTGTCGAGCTTTATTCAGTCGGTATTGGATGTCGGCAGCACTACCTCCAGATTTATCAATTATAGAGCCTAAGTATTCCTTTACATCATCTAAATCTTGATCAGAAAGTTTAAATTGACACTTGTTATCGGTGTTTAGACGTAGCGATTTTGTTTTAGATGATTTACATTAAAGTAGTCTTTTATATTTTTTGTACTTTTTTTGCTTCAAGGGATTTCTGTAGTGCCTTGTCCTCAAAAGACAATCACTCAAAACTCAACATTTAAAAAAATCAACGGTTGAAAGCTGTTCACATAACAGAGATAGGCTGTGTTCACTCTTTAGAACCTCCTGTGTTTAAATTTTTTGTTCACTATTCTGGAAGTTTACATAACTGGATATTCATATAACCGAGCGACTACTGTATTCAAAAAATGAGATAGGAAATTGTTCAGAAGATTGACAAATTTTCTGTATGGGGTAATGTATAGAATTTAATCGAAAATTAAATTGTGATGATACACTGCGTTACAGAACTATAATTACGCATTAATTTCACGTAATTTCGTAAGCTTAAAAAAAAGTAGAAGAGTTTAGCCGACATAAATGTAAAACCAAATGCAAATTAATAATATTTAACAAAAAAGCAATTAATTTATTTTATATTTTACTATTTAAAAAGGAATAACAAAATCAATTAGTGTTTCATAACTATAAATACACTTAACCCTCTAACCGGCAAGCCCGACTCCAGGCGGGGTATTTTAAATTGACTCAGCAAAAACATGGTAATGAGTACTTATTATTTTATACATTACTTTGTGTCCAAACTACGTTTGAACAACAATTACAACCATTTATTATCAACCCAGTATTTATTGAATTAATTATTGTTACACTTACCTTATTATAAGTATTATTTACTTACCTTATTATACTTACCTTGTACTTATATTTATTACGAATGTAAACGCGGTAATTCGAAAACCATTGTGAATTATAATTTGTATTTTTATGTTCGACTTACCACTGAACAATAATTCAGTGGAAGTAGAACGGCTAAACCGAGGTTTCGTCGTTACTAAGGACGACCTCCATTCCTTCTTGTTCATCAGCCATCTTAAGGTTAGCACCACTTTTTTTATGCCACTCATAATTTTCTTAATAAACCCCTGAATTATTAATAATCACTAATCATTGTCCTTTTATTTATATGACAATTGATAACGATTAATTTAATCTAATTAATCCTTGAGTTTATATTCACTTTGTATTGAGTACTTATTACCTTCTGCATTACTTTAAATAATAAAATAATGGGTTTGCAATTAAAAAAGTAAAACAAATAAATGTTTGTTTATTTTTACTATAATTGTGGTTCATTTCTTTCTCCGTTGTTCAAGTGAAATTTCATATGTTTTTAACTACATTAGAATTACCTACATAGTATTCTAAGTAAAGGGTCCGCCATCTAACGTTTTTTTTTTTCAACTAGTACTTATTTCGTGAATGGTAACACTTAGCTCATGTCTGATTTGACAGATAATTAGTTTTATCCTTCCGCTGAACGAATATGGTTGTGTATACGCTTGAACAACGCTGGGAAATATTGCGACATTACTTTGAAAATCATGGTAATGTTGCAGAATGTGTGCGAATGTGCGCCATGTTTTTTAAAATCGCATTATCAGCCGCAGAGTTGATGTCGTTTGGACACCTCGGAGCTGCGATTTGACACCGTTGGACTATTATTTGTGGGGTGCCTTCAAAGATAAGTGTTACGCCAACAAGCCAGAGACAATTGACTTTAAAGGACAATATTCGTGAAGCCATTGGTGAAATACAGCTGCACACAATCGATAATGTGCTTAAAAATTGGACCGATCGTGTAGGCTACTGCATGGCCAGCCGAGGCAGCCATTTGAATGAAATTATTTTCCATTATTAACCGGAAGGATTGTACTTTCAAATAAAAAAGAAATTTGAGAAAATATTCAGTAGTTTTTTTTTTATAGCATTTTCAAAAAAAAAGTTATTTGGCGGACCCTTTATATTTGATTATATGAATAAATAATAGCAATGATTCGGTAATACTGAATAAAGCACAGGTACCAAAACCAAAATAAATAATGAATCTTTACTAAACCCGTTATTCGATTCGGTTGCAAACCTAAGTTAACTGCTTACGAAAAATGTTGCGAAAATTTAAAAAAACTACCCCCACCCCCAAAGGCTTGTGTTGGATTCACCACTGCCTTTAATATATATGTATATAGAGCAATTCCATATGAAAGCGATCACCTTTTGGACGACCCCTCTCCGATTTTAAAATAAATAGTCTCAATCGATTGCCCAGCAAAAATAATGTACCTACATATTTTTTTTTTTTTTATAGTGACTGGTTTAGTGGTGGTGTGCACCACTGTCATGTGACAAAATTGAAGAATTCTTCATAAGGGACCTCATTGAAAGTTGTTTTAAAATTGGTATTGAATCAGGCTTTAATTGAAAAATAAAATTTTCCTAATTTTTCTCAGAAATTTACCCTTTTTCCCATGAAAATTAAATTTTCCCATGAAAATTAAATTTTCCGATTTTCCACAGAAGCTCCTAAATTTTCCGGCTAATTTTATTTTTTTTTGGATTCCTCATAATTTTTTCTTTAAGAATCAGCAATAAAAAAATGGGCCCCGACTCCTTGTTTGGACAGGAGACGAGCATTTAGGAGACCACCTTGTTCTCATTGTTTTTATATTTTTTATAATTGAATTATTTTTAATTATTTAACAAGAAAAATTAGGAAAATTTTATTTTTCAATTAAAGCCTGATTCAATACCTTTTCAACGAGCTATCACTCGTTGCGATCGCTTTAGTAGTTTTTTTTAAAACAACTTTCAATGAGGTCCCTTATGAAGAATTCTTCAATTTTGTCACATGACAGTGGTGCACACCACCACTAAACCAGTCACTATAGAGCAATTCCATATGACATGTGACAAAATTGAAAAATTCTTCATAAGGGACCTCATTGAAAGTTATTTAAAAAAAAAAACTACTACGATCGCAACGAGTGATAGCTCGTTGGAAAGGTATTGAATCAGGCTTTAATTGAAAAATAAAATTTTCCTAATTTTTCTTGTTAAATAATTAAAAATAATTCAATTATAAAAAACATAAAAACAATGAGAAAAAGGTGGTCTCTTAAGTGCTCTTCTCCTGTCCAAACAAGGAGTCGGGGCCCATTTTTTTATTGCTGATTCTTAAAGCAAAAATTATGAGGAATCAAAAAAAAAATAAATTTAGCCGAAAATTTAGGAGCTTCTGTGGAAAATCGGAAAATTTAATTTTCATGGGAAAATTTAATTTTCATGGGAAAAAAGGTAAATTTCTGAGAAAAATTAGGAAAATTTTATTTTTCAATTAAAGCCTGATTCAATACCTTTCCAACGAGCTATCACTCGTTGCGATCGCTTTAGTAGTTTTTTTTAAAACAACTTTCAATGAGGTCCCTTATGAAGAATTCCTTAATTTTGTCACATGACAGTGGTGCACACCACCACTAAACCAGTCACTATAAAAAAAAAAAAAATATGTAGGTACATTATTTTTTGCTGGGCAATCGATTGAGACTATTTATTTTAAAATCGGAGAGGGGTCGTCCAAAAATTTGCCAATTTTGATCGTTTTCAAATGGAATTGCTCTATATATATATTTTTTTTTTTTTTTAATAATTAATAATCATATAATTACAAATTATATACTATTACCCTAACCGAGCACTAGCTACTATGTCCATAGGCGCGTTGTAGCGAAAACAGACCAGTGCCTCTGGTGGAAATCGAACCCACGACCCCCGCACTGATAAGCCAGCACGCTACCAACTAACCTACCGGGGCGCACATATTTTTTTAACTTGTGGTGTTTGTTTGGTTTTCATTTTTCTTTTTGCTTTTGAACACACACGCAAAAAATATTAGCTTGCTGTTAGCCAGGCAACATGCATTTCATTGAAATCCGCTTACACGTCTTCAAGTTAAGATGTTGCCCTTCAAGTAAATTCTGACGGAATCCTGTGAGTCCTTGAATCTAAAATGTAATTTATTTTTAAAGAAAAGCCTTTGCCTAACCGTTTTTGTTATTTAGGTAAGAAAGGTTGAGTATTTTTGGTAGTTTTTTTTTTTAAAACTAAATTTATTTTAAAATATTTTTTTTTAGCTTTTAAGAATTTCGACTTTGACAATATTTCTCTACTAAAGTAAACCATGCACATACAAAATTGATTTACTGAAAATGTATGTTATGTTTTCAATCGTAATAATTTAACTCCTTTAATTAAAATTCATACTTTTTAAAAGTTTTCTCTAAATGCAGCCTTGGCCATTTAGAGGATTAAATTGCTAATTAAATGTTGCAGTTCTTAAACAGGAGGTCACAATTTGAATTTTTTGGGACATAATGCCAAAAAAATAACAAAAGAAAAAATGTTTCGTTTTCTGTTGCTAACAAGCTGATTTTGTTGTTTAATGAATTCGCCAAACATTTGTGAAATTTGTTGCGCGAAACAACAGCAAAAACTCAAAAAAGAGTCACAGAAGCCACAAGAACTGACACATCAGATTAGGGAATATCACCTTCGCACATGCCAGGCTAAGCCAACTGAAAAAAACAGTCAAATTTACTGGAATCAAAACTGAAATAAACTAAAGCAAAATCATATCTTAAAACAGCTTCGAACAAAACTCTACTACTAGGGTGATCGAGTCGGTTTCTCAAAACCGGTTTCAACCGGTTTGTTGTGTGATTTCGGTTTCTGTTTTTTTTAAAAAGTCAAATTTTCGAATATCGAATAACCGAGTTTTTTGTTGTCGAATAAACGGGTTTTTCTTAACTATTATTTAGCTTAAATATATTTTAAACAGTTAATTTACAAAATTCATTGTTAAAATGAAACATTCTGAAAAATTTTCTTAAAAATCTGTTTTTTTATAAAAGTGATTTTTTATAAAAGTGGCCCTAATTCTTACATCAAAATTACTCATATAAAAAAACTTTAAACATTTTTATAACCTCAAATATAATTATTTTTCTGTGTCAGTTTTAAATTGTGCCAGTGTTATTATTCTGTAATTTTATATTTTTCTATATTATCAAATACAAACACAAAAATATTACATTTTTTGTTGACATTTTTAAACAATTTTTGTTTATTAAAAGTTTTTACTTTAAAATATGTATTATTTGTGTAGTTTTAAATAATGAGCGGTTGTTAATAAATTGTTGTATCTCTGACAATAACTTCGGAGCGCTAATAAATGAAAATTTTAAATGATTTATAAAAATAACACTGTATTAAAATACATTACAAAATTTGCAATGTGGCGATGTCTCAAGATAAACGCAAAGTTAACTACCCTGAACGTAAAAACCATACGTCAATCTGGTAATGTTGTGAAATAGAGACGGAGAAAATAAACAAAAATCTAAAAATAAAATGTTTGTGTTTTTGTTAGTGTTTGTCACTTTTGAATATAATATATCATAACAGAAAAGCTAATGGGGAAAAAACTGCAATTTAGCTGCATTACATTCGAGGCCATACTTGGGTGTGATCGTTATGCGGTCATTACTTGTTATTGTTACGTTTGTTATGTAAGAGGAAATGCAGGTTCGATTCTTACGGCCGGCAAGCCGTACATAATAATAATACAATTTAAATGGAAAATCACTGATGACGCTTGTCCATAAAATTGCAGAAACTATAGCCTAGTCTGATTTGCAAATTAATAGTGTTTATAATTTGTTTAAAGAAAAACGTGTGTTCTTCTTCTTAATCTCAACCTTTCTAAAATAAAAAAAAAATTATTGTTTTCTTAAAAGCATTAAAAAACTGAGTAATAATTTTACACATAAAAAACAAAAAATATTAAAATTAAAAAAAAAAATTCTTTTTATGAGTAAAATTGTATAACATTTAAAGACCGGTTAACCGGGTTTTTGCAAATTACAGAAACCGAAACCGGTTTTTTTTAAATTTCAACTATTCGAAAAACCGATTTTCGCAAATGGCGAATAATCTATTACCGTACTACCTACCCACTTAACTAACGGCCAACTGGAGAGGAAAATCGACGAAAAACACCAGCAGCAGTTTTAAGTCAAATTGAATTTTTGTCTTTTGATTTCTTAAAAAACGATTGGCGACACGAATCCACATGCAATTGCCTGCTTGCAACAGCATCTTGCATACTTATACTCGCAACATAACCAAAAAAAAAGCCTCTAGAGACCTTAGCATCATCTACCACCATCATCATCATCGTCGTCGTCAGCCTTATGAAATAATGAAAAAAGTTTTCCAAATCCTACGTATGTAATATTGTTGTCTGTTGCTGCTGCTACTAACGTTGCTGATTATTGTTGTCTTATTGTCTATATAAATGTTCAACATGCAACAATTGATTGCCCACACTATTATAAAGCACTATGGGTCTAAAAATGTCATATTTGTTGACAAAAGCACTTGCAACAAACTGTACATCGATGGCTTAATATAGAAAAGGCGTATCTCGACTTTTTGTTACTTTACAGAAGAAGAAAAAAAACTGAATCAAAGCTAAAAAACGTCAGAGGCAAAAAGCTTTCTGATGTAAAATTTTTAATGTAGATTTATTTTTTTTTATTTTTTATAATTTGTAGAAAGTTATTTTAGATAGGGCTTTTTGTTATTAATATTTTTTTTTTTTTTAAATAAGTTTCAAGATAGGGCTTTTTGTAGTAACAAAGAGGGAATTCATTGGACGAGTTTTAATGTAATTTTTTCACTAAACTGTTGAAGTTTTCGTCACAATGTGAATGAAAAACTTCTCAAACTTCATGAAAAAGCTTCATAGTTTCAATGATAATGTTTTTAATGAACATTTTTCATTAGGCGTATGAGTTTTTTAATAAATAATATGAAATTTTTCATTACATTTTATGAAAAGCTGCATTAATTTAATGAAAAGTTTCAATAGACGAATTCCAGTGACAATTCGTAGATATAATGCAACAATTCATTGATATCATGTAGATAATTCTCTTAGTGAAGTTAAAACTATTATAAACTTATATTATAGCTCATGTTTGAAGGAAAAGTAGTTCAAACTAATAAACAGACTTTGGACAAAAGTCTTAGTACACGTTACAAAAATAGATTTCGAAAAATGAATTTAAAATAATCTCGATGTATATAAAAACAAAAAACTGATAAAACTGCAAAAAGTAGAGTAATTTTCGCCCCCATTTTCAACTCATAACAGTGCGATTGCGCACCTAAAAAAATACGAGTCTAATAATGTTTTGTCCCATTTTGATCAAAAATAAACGTGTTAAACTAAAAACTTTCAACACAAAAATTAAAATGCACTAATTTAAAGTCAATTCTTAAAGAAAACCAAAACCACATAGCGGTTTTTCTTTCAAAAGAATGTTTAAAGTAGTTAGGACTTTTTTTAAATGACTATAAATCCGTTATTTGCAACCAAAACTTGCAAAATGTTTAATGAGAGGTGTATTTGAGAATGTTCTGCAAGAATACGTTAAAGCGCGATTTCTAAAAAAATAGAGATATGCCTTTTCTATATTAAGCCAATGATATAAGATATTTCAAAAACTTTCGACACCTATTGAAACTGACTTTATTTCTCAAGATATTTTGAATTGAGAGAAACGATGGATAGCGCTACGTAGTAGGGTGATCAAGTCGGTTTTTCAAACGAAGTTTCAAATTTTCAAATATCGAATAAACCGTTTGTTGTTTGTCGAATAACCGGTTGCGTTTTTTAAACTTTCCAGTTTTTTGCCGTTTCAAGGAATTGACTTTCGAGAACAGTATTTAAATAATTATACAGTTTGAGGTATTTCAATAAACGGATAAAAGCATCACAAACTTGTAAGGAATTGGCGTCAATTTTTTGACATCTGACACTCAGAATTATATTTGAAATTTGTTAGCGTATTGCGTATTTCTTGTCAAAAAAATTGCAATTAAACTTTCTCTGTTTGATTTCCAACTCACTTTCAATTACAAGATTTCAATTAAATATTTAATTGAAAATTAACTTGATGCACACAAAATTTCCAATATTTATAACCCATTTATAATCCATAATCGTTTGTTATGTTTGTGCAATGAAACGGAAAATTATTCAAGTTCGAGGCCATAATCTATATTTCTTTATTACGATATTGTCCTAAGAAATAATCTATAGAGTTTTTGTTTTTAAATTTATTAATTAACCACTTTCAGGAATGTGTTGATAGATTTATTTCGGGATTTTTCTAGGTTCCCATCATCAGAACACGTTTTGAAAGAAGTGACAATTTCATGCAAACATCAAACATTCATATAACCTAGTTATCCCACTAAATGAGAACTAATATATGAGCTCGAAGTTAAAGATTATCCCCAGTGATCAAAAATAAATTGAAAACTTGTTCGTTATGTGCTAGCTCTACCTTTGGTAGATATACAATTCACATTTTTTGTTTTTATTCTTCTTTTTATTTTTACACTTGTTTTGTTTTATTTAAAAACAAGTTGTAAAGGGGAAGTAAATAATACCGTACTTTGTTATAATCACATATGATTATATCGGAACTTGTGTAGTCGGGATTTTTAAAGTCTTAATTGAAAATAAAATCAGATAAATAGGCACGAACTATTTTAATTGCTACTACAATTTTCTTAATAGGATCGAATTCAATTAAACTTTTAATTGAATTAATTGAAACTGTTTTTTTATTTTTTTCTGTGTAGTTAGGTATTTAGAGAGGATCTTCACGACAGACTAATTTGATAAAGTGCAAAAAATAAATTTTTTCATTCCTATCGGGTAAAACGGGGGTTTTTCAAAACACAATTCGCTATGTGACAACTGGGGCAACCACAAATAAGCTAGAGCTTGTTTTTTATTTGAAAGGATGGAACTGTTTACACTAAATACATAAAAAAAGTCTGTAAAGCCAGCAACATTTCTGCTTGGACGATCCGTGCAGAAAAAAATGCTAATATCAGCAAAAAATTTGCTAAATTCAAATAAATTTTTGCTTACTTTACCAATTTTTTTTTTGCTAATATTAGCCATTTTTCTGCACGGATCCTCCCAGCAAAAATGTTGCTGATTTTACAGAGCTTTTTGTTATAAGTTCTGATCATGAAATTCTGACGGTTTTAAGCTATATTTGCTACAGGTTTTTTTTTCTATTTATTTTAGCTTATTTTGCAAATAGTAGCTACTTTTTGACTTCTTTCTTTAAAAGTTAAGCTTATTTTAGGGGTTTTCTTTTAAAATAGAGCTTTTTTGGTATTATTTATAAATTGGTATTTTGATTAATTTTTTTTAATTGAAAGTTGAAAATTTAGTATTACATGTTCTTGGTTTATCAAAAAATATTTTGATAAACCAATTTGAACTTTGAAGCTTAACAAAACAGTTTCTCTATTACATCTTCCTTTGACTGACGAAGTTCCAAAGAACAAATTTTATTCGTAGTAATAGTTTTAGTAAAAAGATATGAAATTTAGTGATTTTTTTTTTTTTTTTGTTTTAAACAGCTTTTTTTTAATTTAAACGGCCTATGTTACTGTTTTTCGAGCTTTTTGAAGCGCTTAAAACATTGTTTTTAGAGCTGTTTTTTGGTTGCCCTAGTGACATCTTAAGTGCAACTAAACGAAAACGAAAGCTTTTACAAACGATTTTAATTTTTTATTAACAACTAATTTTTTTTTCGAATACGTAAACTCCTGCGAGTTATTTGCGAAAGTTAATTTTAGAAAATTCGAGGTTGTAAAAAAGCGGCTCAGGAAACATTTTTTTATTTTTTATACACTAAAAGTACTTTGGTTTACTTATTTTTTTTTTAAGCATTTTCCGACCCACCCCAAGGATCTAACATTTTCTTAAATTGCTCTAGACTTTATTTAAAACTATTTTTATAAGATCCCTTCATTCGAACACCATTTTTACTTATAAAAAAAGTTTAACAGTCGCCTTCTCTACCACAGAGGGTTTAAAATTTACTAAAATGGCTCTAGTTAATGGACGTGGAAAACTGAACCATTTTTAAAATCGTGACGAAAATTCCTTTTCCAACCGAATTGAAAGTGTATTTTGGTGGTAACAACTAATAAATTCGGTTAATGCAATCATATTGAGATTTGATTTCTGAATATTTTATGTGCTGCAACTAAAATTCAGTTGTATTAACCGTTTTTTGTCGTGAAAACCAATACTCAGGTGTACCAACCGATATCTACTGTAGTAAACCAATTTAAGTCGTAGAAACCGAATTTATGGTTGGCAAAACTTTTTTATGTGTATGCCACTAGGGTGGTCTTTCGTTGTATGGGCGAAAAATAAAAACGAGATTTTGACTGTACCCCCCTCTTAAAATATTTGTTTGGGTACAAAAATTCACGATGCAAAAAATTAGAGTTCTAGCATAACGGGAAGATGTCCCGCATCGCCCTTGAAAATCGGGCCCCTTGGAAAAATGGGCATAATTAAAAAAAAATTACAAATTTTTTTTCTTCAGAATTTAAAAAATATAAAATAATTTTTGTGTTGGGTTTAATCATAACTACTCACATAAAAAATATTACTTTCCCAGAAAATCGCTAACTTACCCTAACTTTGTGTCAAAAAAATTAATAAATATTTTGGAGGTACCTCAAAGTGACTTTTTTGAATTTTTGAAAATTAAACCCAACACAAAAACTATTTTATATTTGTTTAATTTTGAAGAAAAAAAATTTAATTTTTTTTTAAATTATGACCATTTTTCCAAGGGGCCCGATTTTCAAGGGCGATGCGGGACATCTTCCCGTTATGCCAGCACTCTAATTTTTTGCATGGTGAATTTTTGTACACAAACAAATATTTTAAGAGGGGGGCAGCCCCAAAAATCGCAAGTTGAAAAATAAGGACCACCCTAGTGTGCCACACTTGTATATAAATACGTTTTTTTGGACCCTGGGGGCTGATATATTTTAATTTTGGTTTTTTGTTCTTTATTTATTCCAGAGGGGGCTATGTATTTTGTTTTATTAATTTCAGTGTGCCCTCTAAAGTTCACTTTAGCCATGATTTGAATCATGTATATTAAAAATTTAATTGAAATTTTTTTTTTTAATTTCAAAAATTTTTGGCAAAAGTTTACTTTTCGGCCACCCCTAAAAAAATGGACCCGCTCCAGAATTAATAAATAATTTTTTTTGTTATTGGAAATTGTAAAAAAAAAAAATCCCAATTACGAGGGAAGAATGTAATAATTTTAAAAACTTGCTTATATTTAAAAAAATCGCCAACATTTTAAAAAAATCCTCAAAACTGAAAAAAAAAAATCGCCAAAACTGTGGGCGTTTTTTTAAATTGTTTTTGGGTTTTTTTTTTTGTGATCTTAACTATATTTTTCAATTTTATTGATTTTTTTTTCAATTTTGGAGATATTTTTAAATTTTGGAACTTCTATAAATTTTGGCGATTATTTTTTAAATTATAGTGATTTTGTAAATTTTTTCATTTATTTTTTAAATTTTGGCGTTTTTTTTTTTATTTGTGTTGTTATATGTGTTATAAAAACTGACTATTTTTGTGTGCACCAAATACATTTTTAATTAAACATTTAATGGATATTATTACATTTTTAATTGAGTTTGAAATTATACAAAAGTTTAGTTTAAATTGTATTGACAATAATTTTTTCTGTGCGGTTTTGTGCTGTTCAAACCCATAGTTTCTACTATTCATAAGTAAACTCAATTCACAATATATTTTTCTTCAAAAAAAAAAAGTCCTGGCTTTATTTTTCGTTCACATGTTAAATGTATGTTTAAATTGTTAACGAAATTTTGTTGCTGCTGTCTGGTCACCCAACGTACCAAAAATTCATCCATACAACCAACAACTTCTCTAACTATTAAGCCAACCATTTATATGCATTTTTACCTTGTTACCTCTTTATATGTTGACGGTTGTCGTCGTCGTAAACGAATTGTGTATGAAACTCTTATTTGTTTACCAAAAAAAAAAAAAAAAAAATAATAAAAATTAACTTTTAAAATAAAAAAATAATCCATACAATTCGTTAATGCTAAAAGTGGTGGTAAACCATTGTTGGTACAATGACTCTACAGCATCCCAAACATCTCGAAACTGTATAAAACACAAATTCTGGTGTCAAACAACATGTTAAACGTTGTTGGATTAAGTTTTTCATGTTTTTTTTTGCCTTCCAAAGCCGCTTTGTTTAGCGTTTTATAATTTTGGTTAAAATTGTTTTAGAGCTGATCTTTTTAGACTAGAATTTACAATTAAATTGGTTGAGTATTGTTAAAGTCGAAAGAAAAATGTCTTTTTGCTGTCGTATTGAAAATTGTATAGAGTCCTGGTAATTGATCAATTGTCTGCCTGGGTGGAGAAAGGATTTGTGACCACTGTTTTTTAATAACAAAAATAAGATATGAAAGAAACTGTTAAACATTTTTGAAAATAACGCTAATACAGTTCTTCACTGAATTATCTTCACTTCAGTAATGCATTAATAATTTTCATTAAATATATGAAGAGATAATTTATGAGATCGAATGATTTTTTTTTTATGAAACTATGAAAAAAAAAAAAATCTACGAAAAAAAATTCTAAGAAATTGTTTCATTAACATCCTGTAGTATAATTCTTTCAGTGTTCATTAATGTCTGAATTATATGATGAATTTGGAGCCCTTCTGGGAAACCTTAATAATTGACATCTGTTCAGTTTTACTTCCTCAGAAAAATGCAGATAATGCACCATAAGACAAAAATCTACTTGTGTTGGAAAACTTTGTGAAACTACTCACCATATACATTAGAGCGACTCAAGTTGCATGGAAGCGAAATTCGTGCAAGGTGTACCCCCCTCAAAATGAACATTGGCATTTTTTATGATGACACCTCTCGTGAGCTGGACCATTTTGAAAATGAGTCTATTTTTTGCATGTTTTGTTAATTTGAGAATCTGTTTCCTTACCAACATATACAATATGGGTATCATAAGAAAGGTTTTTTTAAGGCGCGTCCAACTGTATATACAATTTGTCCAAGGACAATCATTCATGTCCTTTTTTAAGGATATTCTGTAAAAAAAGGATTTTTGAATTTTTTGTTCGGGGTTGTTTGTAATAAAAATGCCAAATTAACATATTAATTAAATACGGGTCTCAGCTTTTTTTGAAATTCGTGCTAGTTCGCGATTTGACAAAAATACAATGGGGCGGTAACTCTTCGTTTTAAATAGGGCAATATGGGTATACAATTTTTTCTTTTGCCAAGTACATCATCTTTGTATGTAAATAATTTAGATTTTTGCAAATTAGATGCATTTTACACGGTGCTCTGGAATATATATAAATGCAATTTTGTGGTAACTCTAATATGATAGCGGATTTAGTTTTTAGATCATGTATGAATGAAAATAGGACTAAAGAAAGAAAAAAAAAAATGATCCACGACTTTTTGGCGGCATATTCTTTTTTTAATTTGCCACATAAGCTGCAATTTCAACGATGACAGATATTCCACTGAAGTGCTTTGGTGAGATTTTCCAAATAAGTTGGTTCAAACTCTCATTGTTGTTCTGCGTGAAGCCTCGTGAAGATCTTGTAATTTTTTTTAGGCATTTTAGTAATAATTTAACACAAAACTTAATGAACGCACGTGTACGTCTGCTCGATAGACGCACACAGGGCCAAAAGTCTTTCCCGTAGAAGCAGCTGCCTGAAATTGTGTACCTAGAAGTTTTGGGGTGTGTGAGTGCAAAAATGGACTCAAAAATTTTAAATTCAAAATTGCGGATCAAATAAATCCTCCGAAGTTAGTAACAATGTGCGCTTTTTGTTAAAAACACATTTTTATTAAAAATTCGTATTTTAAAGCTTTGTTCTTAGTACAGTCGGAGTAACTTTCGTTAAAACTATTTCAATTACTAACAAAAAGGGGAGATACAAGATTTATTGTATCTATATCGTTACAGTCTTACAACAGGAAACTCAAATTTGTAAAAATCGCTTGAATTTTCGAAATCGGTTTTGCGACCGCCACAATTTTTGGAAATTTTTTTTATTGAAAAAAAAAATTATAAAGACAAATGCACAATAAGAACAATATGCTCCAAAAACCTGCTTTTGTTCTAAAAACCACAAAACATATTCTTTCAAAAAATACTTTATATAAAAATATGCCCTTAATATCAAAATATGCAAATAAATGATATTAAGAGCAAAATGTGCAAAAATATGCTCCTACAAATCGATGGCAGAATTCGTCAATTCTTCTGAAAAGAAATAATATCTTATACATTTTTCAATACGAATCACAGGAAAATCGTGATGGCATTGGCGTACGTTTGGAAAATTTAACTTTAGGATGTCATAATTTTTTAGAAACTTTTTGCTACCCGTTGAAAAATTATAAAGTTAAAATAATATTTTTTATATCATATTTAAAATTAGTTTTTTTTTGGCACACACATAAATGCAATAAGAAGAAAATATCATAAAATTATCTGATATAATTTTAAAATTTGTTAAGCTTTTAAATTAGAGGTTTGGTCTGTTTCAGAACTATTGACTCATCAGCAAAAAATAATTTTTTATAGTGCTTGTAAGGAAACCAAATTTACAATACAAATTAAAAATTTTAGCGGGTCGCGCTATATCACACATTTTTGATCACTTTAATTGTTATTCGGTGCATTGTTTTATATTTAAAAATATATTGGCAAAGAAGGACTATAAGAATATTCAATTGAAATCAGCGTTTTTATACGCCAAGAGGCATATAATTTTTTTTTTTTTTAAATTATTATTAATTTCTGTGTGATAAAATTATTAAAAATCATATTTTTTAGAAAGATAATGTACTTTAAATCAAAATTTGTATTAGAAAAAGTCAGCGGAATCAGAACTTCTAGATAATTTATATATTTAAGATTTCGTTGTAGAAGAAAATCCTGAGAAAGTAAAAGTTTTTCTATGACTTTTAAGATAGTTAGTTCGATAACATTAAAGTTAAGAGGTGGATATTTCTTCTCTCAAAAATAAATGCGTTTTAGAAATTATTTGAAAAATTGCACATAAAAGGTGTTTTTTATACAGGCATAGAACTTTAAGTTGGCAACACTTTTTAAACTGGCGGCCATTTTGTCAGCTGTCAAGTGATTTATGTTTAGTTTGGTTTGGTAATGCTTCCAAATTGTGCAAATTTATTTTGAAAATCATGGTTCTGTTCGAAATACGTATCGCACACTACGTCCATTTTACGGTCAACATAATCGTCCATCAGAGCAATTAATTCGATTAACTATGGAACGTTTTCGCACCACGTTTACTCTAAATGATAATATGCATCTATAGAGACGTCGTACAATGCGTACAGAATAAGTCATTGCTGCTGGTCAGAACGTTACAGTCAATGGTGACCGCATATAGCCATGTTTACTGACTATTTCGTTCATTAATTGAACAACCATGATGTGCAGTAGCTGTGGTTTCAACATGTCACACAGCTCGTGCCACAATTGATGTATTGGAGGAAACGTTTTGTAACCGCATATTTTCACGTTTTGGACCCGTGAATTGGCCTAAAATCGTGCGATTTGACGCCGCTGGAGTATTTTCTGTGGGGATATGTGAAGTCGCTGGTCTACGCCGATAAGCCCGAAACGATTGACCACTTGAATGACAACATTCGCCGCGTTATTGCCAATATACGGCCACAAATGTTGGAAAAAGTCATCGAACATTTTATCCCAGATTAGACTTCGTCCTAGCCAGCCGTGGCGGACGTCATATTTAAATTATAATGCCAGAAGATTATCTTTCGAATAAAGTAAATTTCATGTCAATTAAAAAATTCATCTTTGTTTTATTCCATTTCAAAGGTCTATACCTGTATAAAAAACACCCTTTATAAAAGGTTTTCTATAATAATCTTAAAATTGTTTTAAAATATACTTTGCTTTGTTTGCATTTTTTTTAATCCTTTAAGAAACTCCAAATTTTGATAGTTTAATTTGTTTCCACATTTCGAATGGAAATTTTTAACTTTCCATAATTTTTGTCATCACGAACCACACAAAATTATAGTGTTTCTTGCTAAAACCGGTTTAACGTTCAAAGTCTTGTCCTACTCAAAATTTTTGAAAATTTAAAGCCAGAAAAAGATTTTTTAAAACGTAAAGAACGTTTTTAATCAATAAAATATCTCTAAATTCTGTGATAATGTTTCTATATAAAAAATTATAACCTTCTTTCATTTGTGAAATCATTTTGTGGCGGTGGAGTGGTGGGGTCTGGTACTGAATACGGCCCTGTGTCGTAGTATAAGATTCAACTTGACATAACGAGAATTTTAATTTTTCAAAATTAGTTAAAAAAATTTCAATAAAGTACCTACTGTTTTACATAATATTTTAATCGATTTTTCGAGTTGTTCTCCAAGAAAATGTTACTGGAACTGCTTCAATAACTACTAAACACACTGGCATTCTTGATTTTGACCAATTTACAAAAACGACTTTTGACCAAAAAACGACTCCTCTTGCCCTCTGTGCACCGTAATGCCAAATTGTATTAGTTCTATGATAAAACCAGCTGTAACCAATCACAGGATAGGTCCTAGTGCACAAAACACCGACTACCCCTAATGTTACCATCACGTTCACTTTCATTTCTTTGCCATTCGTTGAAGTCTTAATTTTCATGTTTCTTTTCATCAACATTTAAAGTCATGTTTCAAGTTAATTTGTCGATTTACAATTAAACTCCATTATTGCATACAACGTAATTCAAATACTTGATGACCACCCAAAAATAATACCTACCGACAAAATTCACACCAACAATAAATACTTCAACACCGATGTAATGAACATGATTTTCCACTTTACTTTACTCAAAGAAAAAACGAAAATGGAAAAAACCTTCCATGTAATTACAATAAAAACAATTTATGAAGAACACTGAAAAGCCTTTTAGAAGACGAAATTTAAGCTACTGTATGTTTGACTAGGCTCCTCTACCACATAGTCTCTTAGAAGAGAAAGATGCTAAATTAAGACTAACAAGGAGAGTCTCTCGATGGGTTCTCTACGAACTCAATGAAATTCGGATATATAATAGAGAAAAAAAATCACGTTATTTTTTATGCGGGCCAATCTCAGGTTAAAACGTAGGGTCAACAGTGACCCCACATTTTCGGTTTTTGCGTTTTACTCATGTTGGCCAACATTATATATAAGCCATTTTAAAAAAAAATTCAACACCTGTTTAAACTGATGCCTCCTATTTTTCAAGGTTTCTAAATTGAGAGAAAAGATGGACAGTGTTATGTAGACTATACACTGATAGAATTTTGTGCGTAGTAATAATTAATTCCGTCATTGATACAATGAACTTTTTCATAAAAAAGTCAACTAAGAAATGTTTCATTGAATCAATAAATGTGTTTCATTAAATCAATTCTAATGAACGGCTTCATTGATCTAATGAAAATTTCATAAAGTATATGAACGGTATAAAAGTCATTAGAATGTTCCATAAGTTTAAATGTTGAAAATGTTAATGCGGTACCCTCTAATTTTTTTATATTTGACTTGAATATAACTCATGTGTAAATCCTCCATTAGTTGTTAAGTTCCGTGACGATTCTGTTACGTGCCGTTCAGGATGGCTATTTTGTATGGTTAGTCTATTCCGTAGCAAGCTGAGTCAGGGACGATAAATGGGAAATTCAAAATGTACCAACCATCATAGAATATAGTACTTTTTCGACCCCAATAGTACAAAAAAAAAATTATTATAAATTGATTATGGGAACCTAGAAAATTCCCGAAATAGATCTATCAACACATTCCTGAAAGGGTCAAATAATAAATTTGAAAACAAAAAACTCTATAGATTATTTGTTAGGACAATATCCTAATGATGAAATATTGAATAATTTTCATTTTCATTGCACAATTAAAGGTCGAAAAAAACATAATTTTTATTTTTAATAAAAATTATAACAAACTTGTAAGAAAGGCAAAGTACCGCCTAGTTTACTTCCCCTGTTTTGTTTACAAACTAAACAAAATATAAAAGGAGAGAAATAACAAAAAACGTGTATTGAATATCCACCAGAGGTGGATCTTGTACATCAAACAAGTTTTCAATTTATTGTTTGATCAATGGTTATAATCTTTAACTTCAAATTCATATGTATATTAGTTCTCATGTAGTGAGTAAACTAGTTCATTTGAATGTTTGATGTTTGGCATGGGATTGTTACCGCTTTCAAAACGTGTTCTGATGATGGGAACCTAGAACACATTCCTGAAAGGGTCAAATAATAAATTTGAAAACAAAAAACTCCATAGATTATTTGTTTAGGACAATGTCCTAATGATGAAATATAGAGTATGGCCTCGAACTTGAATAATTTTCATTTTCATTACTATAAATTACCAAACAAAAACGTAAATAAAAATTTATTTGCATCCAAAAACAAAAAGTTAAACAATGTTGGTTACAAAAATTATAAAAATTTATTTTACTGGGTAACTTTTAGGAACAGGTAAATAATTTTGATTAGGAAAAAATAATGACTTGTTTCAAAACATGTCCTTTAGTGATTTTTAGTTGTTCAAAAAATGTTCCATCATTCGGCACCTTACTGGGTCACTTTATTTGGTTGTATCTTTAAAGATACAGTGTGCACTCCCTGCATGTTTCTGATTTCCGTTAAACATAACTTTTTGTGCTACGCTTTAGTATATTTTCATATATATTTTGTTCTTTACAAGAGCAAGTTGACTTTTTTAGAGCTTAGGAATAAATTTACATGATTGTCTATTGTTTTAATTATAATTTTTAAATAATATCCATTATAAGCCAAAGACCATTTGATGAATTGTTAGCCATGTCGTCATTCATTCGAGTTGGAAGAGTTATGATGACTGATGATGACGTCTGTGAATTACTTTGTAATAGCGAAGATGTAGGTGACGATAGCGTCGATGACATTGATGACGAAAGCGACGATTTAAATGGGGCGGAGGGGCAAAAGATGGGGGATAATTCTCAAAGGGCAGGACTTTTAGAGTTGATTACTGATGAAGATGATATGAATCAGAACGAAATTGACCTCAATACATCCGTTCAGGATTGCTTTCTTAACATGATCAATGATGATACTGATCAGGGAGATTTGATTGACGTGGAATCGAATAGTATCGAACAGCTTGATTCTGAGCCATCTTCATCTGGTAATATTCCATCTACCAGACTTACAAATACTTGGAATGAATTTCCATCCGAATTTCTAAATGTAGAAATAAATTGTAAGTCTTCTGAATTTGAGAAAGTAATATGGAAGAAAGGTAACTTGCAGTTTAATGACCAGCAAATGAGATTTAGAGGTGACAGTAGTTTACCACAAAACATAATGGATTTGGAAACACCATATCAAGTTTGGAGCTTTTTGTTTCCTGAGACTTTGGAACAACATGTAGTTGACGAAACAATAAGATATGCTGGACTTGAGGAGGCATTTCATTTCGATATATTTGAATTACGAAAATTTATTGGAATAATTTTTTACATGACATATCATAACCTTCCAAATGTAAGAGATTATTGGTCTGAAAAAGTCGACCATTCCGTAAATGTAGTAAAAAATCAAATGAGAGTTGGGCGTTTTGAAAAAATTCGGAAATTTCTTCATTTTAATGATAAAGAAAATCAGCCATCCCGTGATGATCCTAATCGAGACCGACTTTATCTAATTAGACCTGTTATTGACACCCTAAATACTACATTTGGCAGTGTGACAAAATTAGAAAGATTGTGTGTTGATGAACAAATGTGTTCTACCAAAATTGGGAGCTACATGAAGCAGTACTTACCTAACAAACCGAAAAAATGGGGCTTCAAGCTTTTCGTCATTTGTGATACTACAGGATATGGATATAAATTTGAAGTATATAGTGGAGCGCCGGAAACACCAAAACTTGGTGAACCGGACCTTCAACCTTCGGCCAATATAGTGGTCCGGCTGGTTAGAGAAGTACCGAAATTTCAAAACCACATAATATATTTTGACAACTATTACACTACCGTGGCATTAGTAGTGTATTTGCGAACACTAGGCATACTTTCAGTTGGTACTATTCGACCGTAACAGAATAAAAAATTGTAAGCTTCCCGACGAAAAAGTAATGCAAAAGTTCGAGCGTGGTACCAGTCATGAGTTTATATGTAATATTCATGGAATTGATGTGTCTTCTCTGTCCTGGAAAGACAACAGGATTGTCAACTTACTATCTACCTATGTTGGAGTAAAACCGGTGTCAGCCAGCATAGGAAATGAAATGGAAGAACCATTAACCATTAAGAGATTTGACAAAAAGGACAAAACCGTCAAAATGATTCCATGTCCTCAAATTATAAAGGAATATAATAGGCACATGGGTGGTGTCGATTTAATGGACAGCTCCATGGGCCGGCATAAGATAGCTATGAAAAGCCGTAAGTGGACAAATAGAGTGTTCTATCACCTTTTGGACATGACAGTTGTAAATTCCTGGCTCTTATACAAACGAATAAATAAAAATCGTCAAGGATTTAAGGCTATGAGGTTGATTGATTTTAAATTGGAGATAGCTGATACCTTATTCTCCTTTAAATCGGTACAACCTCCAGCTCGCGGACGCCCTCGTATTGAAGCTCAATTCAAGAAAAACGCCTCAAACCCAATTACCATATGCCGCCTCCGAAGGATACCAGATTGGACAGGATTGACCATTGGACAACCATTGATAAGAAGGGTAGATGCAAATTTCCAAACTGCTCAGGACAAACAAGGATGTATTGTACCAAATGTAAAGTTAATTTGTGTTTAACTGCAGAAAAAAATTGTTTTTATAATTATCACAGTTCTTAAAATGTAATTTATTGTATTAATTGCTTTTATATATTTATATAAAAAATTTACAAAATTTGTATGTATTATTTTATCTTATTTATGTTTTTGCTTATTATTTTATTTTTCAGTGTATTTTTAATAAAAATGTATTAAAATAGTTTAAACTTTTTAAAATAAATGAATTAATAAAAATTTCATAACACATTTCTTTTATTTTGATTTATTTTCATAGCAACTTTAGATGTGGGTAAATGCACATTGTATCTTTAAAGATACAACCACTTTTTTAAATAACTTTAAAAAAAAACAATTTTTTGAAAAACTAAAAACGCATTTTTTATTTTTACTCAAATCTACATAAAATATATTTTTTTGGTCAAAATCGGTGGCCTTGTGCATTTAAGGGTTAATAAATATTAATGAATATATTATTAATAATAATAATATAGTCATTAAAAGATTTCTAAATCGAATTAAAGATTAAATTATTCATAAGCTTTTTTAATGGGACTAAAAATAATAATATAGAAAAATTTTTAAATAGTACTAAATGGATCAAAGTAGTACCATAGTACTTTCAAGGTTAAAATAGTACCATACAAAGTACTATAGTACCAACTTCATCATCCCTGAGCTGAGTATTTTTATGTGAGAGCAATCAGCTGTTGTTAGCTGTCATTTAACGGAGTACAGAAATTCTGTTTTTTACAGGTTCGTCCGGCACGGAACGTAACATTACAGACAAACTAACCACACACACTTATTTTCATACATCAAAAACAAATCAGCTGATTCGTCACGGAACGAAACTTACAAACTAATTCAGCCTTAATTATAGGCTTCTACGACAACGCCTGCCCTAAGCGACTATGCGTTAGAGAGCAAAACATGCGTTTATATGGGGGAATAAATTACGTTTTTTTCAGTTTTTGCAAATTTATTTCAATATTGTAATAGTTTTTATTCTTAATGATAAATTATTCGACATAATGATAACAGCATGTATTCAAAAAGGTATAGAAATCCAAAATCGGTTAATAACTAGCCCAGTAATAAATACTGCCCCAGACCACTAATGTGCCAATTATTACTTGACCGAAAAATTCGAGCACACATCTTAAAAATTTTTGAAATTGATGACTACAATAGAATTTTTTTATTCAAAAGACTCAAAATTGTGAGATATGGAAGAAGTTTTTTTTTTGGATGAAGTTAACCTGTCTTGAGGTGATTTCAAAAACGGACAACATTTTTGGGGTGCTTTTCAAATCTCTAATTTCAAATTTTAAAATGTTTTCTTCAATCAAAGCGAAAAAAAAATGATATTTGCACTCCAGGGTCTTGTTTAAAACATTTTAGAGAATAAAAGTAAAAAAATTAAAATTATTCCCCAGTACATTTGGGTAGGGCAACTATTTGATTTCTACGGATTTCGAGAAAATTGTGTTTTTTGGTAATAACAAGGCTTATTTGTTGTCATAAAATATTTAAAATCGAAAATTAGCTACTTTCGTAACTTTTGTTGTTTTATTTTATAACAGTAATTTTTTTCAACATCATTAACCCATGTGGTCATGTTGCCCCAATTACCCCAGACTTATTAATTTCAATTTACAAAAAGGTCAAAGCTTTGCTTACTACTGAATTTTAAGAAACTTGATCTAAAATATTATAACACAATATCTGAAGATTCTGTGCCAACAGTTTTGAACAAATTAAACAACGTTAACCCGTGCCTTAACGCATTTAGATCGAAGGAGATACTGCGGGAATTTATATATATTTAAACAAAAAATATTTAAGTTCATTTTTTACAAACCTGGCTACCATTTTTTAGATTCCTAAAAAAATATTCTGAGCTAAATTAACCCTTAGATGCTTTTGGTGCTAAAGTGAATAATTAATGCATCAAAAATAAATTTTTGTAGTGCATAAATGTGAAATGAAAGAAAATACTCGATTGCTTTTTGAAGTAGAGAAATCAGCTTTCGAATATATGGCAAAGTTACATACTTTTCCGATTTGACAGTAAAAAAATAGCAAATTTTTTTAAATTTTAAAAACTGAAAATTGAAAAACTGATATTGTAGGCTCAAGAGAGAACATACAAGGAATTCAGAAAAAATGTTCCCTCACTCAGTTGTGATTTTTTGTTTTATTTTTTAAAGCAACCCGTAATCTTCAAACTATTTTTTTAAAATATAAAGGGTGATTAAAAAATGAAAAAAAAAAATATAAATACAAAGTCAGAATAATAAAAATATAAAGAAACAAATTATAAAATCTTTAAAATGTTTTCGATTGAGCAACGGCAATTTATAGTTCAAATATATTATGAACTACAAGCAAAAAATGAAAATGGGATCTGCGCATTCCAAGAAAAATTTTATATCTTCGCTCCATGGAAAAAGTCAATTCGGAAAATGGTTAAGAAATTTGAATTGAAGGGAAATCTGTTAAATCAACATAAAGGCAATAGTGGCAGAAAGGTAACAGCAACTACTGAAGATAATGTTATGAAAATTCGCGATTTTTTTGTTCAAGAACCTGGTCAGTCCATTAAAGCAGCTGCACAACATGAAAACATTGGAAAAAACGTCGGTACACACCATATTGCACAAGAAGCTTAAAATGAAGGTGTACAAAATCCACCCTGTTCAAATGCTGAGCGATTTGGGCAAGAGGAATAGGCTTGAGTCTGCACATATCTTGCTTGACCTAATTAATGATGAGGAACAGATTGATGTCCTGGATGATATTTGGCTCACGAACGAAGCCCACTTTTACCTGTCAGGATATTGCAACAAGCAAAATCAGAGGTACTGGACCGATGAAAACCCACATCATTTAAATCCATCGCCTCTGTTTCCACAGAGAATCACTCTATGGTGTGCTTTGTCATCTAAGGAACTTTTTTTGAGGTTCTTAGAGAAAACGTTACGACGGAAAAAATATTTAGAATGGCTACAACATTACTTTGTACCTTTTTTGGAAGCTAGAAGAGAGATTGAAAACGCTTGGATAATGCAAGATGGTGCTCGGCCACATACCGCTAACATTGTTCTAGATTATTTGGCTGAAAAATTTGATGAAAAGGTTATATCGAATCTCTATGTCCAACGTCACCAAAAAGGGTTTCTTTGGCCACCGTACTCACCAGACCTAAATCCATGTGATTTCTTCTTATGGGGATATTTCAAAGATAGGGTGTATGTAACAGTTCCGAAAACACTTGCTGAATTGGAAATAGCTTTAACTGAGGAGATAAGAAGAATTCCTATTAGTATGCTTGTCAATACAGTTAATTCTTTTCCAAAACGTCTTCAACTGGTAATTGATGTAAATGGAGGTCACTTTCAACAATTTTTGTAGTATAAATGCTAAATCAATAAACGACTCTGATATTTTTTAATCACTTATTATTTTATTAAATATTTTGAATGGTACCCATACGCGAAGTCCAAAAAAAACACAAAAAAATTGGGGTGAAAATTGATAAAACCTAGAGCACCACTTTATAGTCCGGACATAGGGCTATCGAATCCACTATTAAAATTGTATATGTCCTATTCCGGAAGCCCAAAAAATATCTTCAACGGGGGGTAATTGATGTAGGTCACTTTGAAAAATTTTTGAAATAGAATTGCTAAATTAATAAACAATACTGATATTTTTTAATCACCCATTATTATTTTATAAAATAATTTAAATTTTTTGCTTAAAAAAAAAACAAAAACACAAAAATTCACAACTGAGTGAGGAAACATTTTTTCTGAATTCCCTGTATATTTGTATAAGACAATCATATATCTTCATTCTTTCAAAGAATGAAGATATATGGAAATTGTGAGTCATTGAGATATTTTGAATACCTAGTGGAGTCAAAAATATATTGAAAAATTCTCAAACAAAAAAGTTTTGGAACAGAATTCAAAAACATTTTTTCCGCAAAAAATTCAATTAGACACGTATATTTCTTAGCAGATATTTCTTCCCCTCTATCACATACCTACGTTTTATTGTATGTTTAGTGGTTCGCCCCCAGGATAACTTCCTTGTAAGTCTAAGCAGCCAGTCTGCCATACAGACACAACAGTGCTAGCCATCGACAGGAGAACTTAACAGCATTTACAATGCAAAAATACACTGTACGAATAATTTAAAACAACAGTAAACACGTGTTCATAGTTTGAATTTTAAGACGGCAATGAACGGTGGTACAGACAGACGGACGCAACCTAGGGAGTAGGGTTGAGGACAGACATTTTTGCTAATGCAGAGTGAGGTTCATAGATATTTTTTATGTAGATTGGTAACATAAGTCACGATTGTTTTTGGAAAAATGGAACAAAGCTAAATAGAAATCCGAATCCAAACTTTCATAATATTTATTAAATTTTAACTTTCTGGTACACAGGTGGTCTAGAATTAGGTATTGAAAAAAAAAAAAAATACTCCACAAAAAGTGAGTATAGGGTTTGAAAGCACTATATTTCCGATTTAAAAAAAGCCTGTGGACAAATTTAAAAGTTATTTAACACTTTTAGAGAGGTTCAGACCCTAGGACTAAACATATTTTTCCAAATCCGCCGAATCCAAATCTTTTGGATTTTAATAAATTAAGTTCAACTGGTGATAATAAGCGTTCTAGTCTATTGTGTTTTTTGATTGAAGTTAATATTTTACACAAGTTTGTTATAATTTTTATTAAAAATAAAAATTATGTTTTTTTTTCGACCTTTAATTGTGCAATGAAAATGAAAATTATTCAAGTTCGAGGCCATACTCTATATTTCTTCATTAGGATATTGTCCTAACAAATAATCTATAGAATTTTTTGTTTTCAAATTTATTATTTGACCCTTTCAGGAATGTGTTGATAGATCTATTTCGGGAATTTTCTAGGTTCCCATCATCAGAACACGTTTTGAAAGCGGTAACAATCCCATGCCAAACATCAAACATACATATGAACTAGTTTACTCACTACATGAGAACTAATATACATATGAGTTTGAAGTTAAAGATTATAACCATTGATCAAAAAATAAATTGAAAACTTGTTTGATGTGCAAGATCCACCTCTGGTGGATATTCAATACACGTTTTTTTTGTTTCTCTCTCCTTTTTATATTTTGTTTACTTTGTAAGCAAAACAGGGGAAGTAAACTTGGCGGTACTCTGCCTTTTATACAAGTTTGTTATAATTTTTATTAAAAATAAAATTATGTTTTTTTTCGACCTTTAATTGTGCAATGAAAATGAAAATTATTCAAGTTCGAGGCCATACTCTATATTTCTTCATTAGGATATTGTCCTAACAAATAATCTATAGAATATCCACCAGAGGTGGATCTTGCACATCAAACAAGTTTTCAATTTATTTTTTGATCAATGGTTATAATCTTTAACTTCAAACTCATATGTATATTAGTTCTCATGTAGTGAGTAAACTAGTTCATATGTATGTTTGATGTTTGGCATGGGATTGTTACCGCTTTCAAAACGTGTTCTGATGATGGGAACCTAGAAAATTCCCGAAATAGATCTATCAACACATTCCTGAAAGGGTCAAATAATAAATTTGAAAACAAAAAATTCTATAGATTATTTGTTAGGACAATATCCTAATGAAGAAATATAGAGTATGGCCTCGAACTTGAATAATTTTCATTTTCGTTAATATTTTACTTTTTTTCGGATTGTAATATTCTTATAGTTGAATTTGTAAATAATTTTATTGAATCAATGTTTCTCCATCACATCAGGTTTTTGAGATATCTCAACATAAAGTTTAGAAAAACCTGTTTTATTTTTTTGCTGTATACGGGACATTATAACATGACTTTTCACCCAATTTTTTATATCATCTGAAACTTATTAATGTTGTTTTCAAAACTCATGCTTAACCTTTCCAATATCCTATCAGGTTTTTGAGATTATCTTACCATAAAGTTTAGAAAAAAACGTATTTTTACTATATTCGTGATGTTATCACAAGGCGTATTATGATATAGAAATGTCAAACATGAGTTTTGAAAACAATAGTTCAGGTAACATAACAAATTTTATGAAAAAGTCATAATACGTATAACGTCACGAATATAAAGGGTCCGCCATCTAACGTTTTTGTTTTCAACTAGTGCTTATTTCGTGAATGGTAACACTTAGCTCATGTCTGATTTGACAGATAATTAGTTTTATCCTTCTGCTGAACGAATATGTTCGTTATCTTGTGAAAAAAGTGAAAGAAACTGGCATCCTCATCGATAAACCAAAGCGTGAAAAGCCAAAAACAGTGCGTACACCCGAGAATATTGCTGCTGTGGCAGAAAGTGTGCGTGAAGCGCCATCAACATCAATTCACCGTCGTTCTCAACAATTGAACATTTCGGAGACATCATTGAGACGAATTTAGCATAAAGAAATTGGTATGACGCCATACAAAGTCCAATTGGTTCAGGAGTTCAAAAAAAAAAAGTTATTTGGCGGACCCTTTAGTAAAAAATACCGGGGTTTTCTAAACTTTATGTTAAGATATCTTAAAAACCTGATAAGATATTGGAAAAGTCAAACCAGAGTTTTGAAAACAATTTGGAGGGATTTGAGATGACAAACAAAATTATGAGAAAAACTTCTGAGGCCAGATTCGTATTCAGCGGCCCTCAATCCTTTAGAAAAGTATGTTTTTGTCCTAGGATCTATACCTCTTCGAAATTGTTTAGGCAAGTGTTGCATAACATTTAAATTTGTCTACAGATATTTTAATAAAAACATTTTCCTAAAATCGGAAATATATTGCTTTCAAACCCTATACTCACTTTTTTTTGAGTATATATTTGTCAATACGTAATTCTAGACCACCCGTGGGTAGACTACCCGTTGTGAGGGTGCTTTTATTATTTCAGCGATATTTTTAAAAAAAGAAATAAAAATCTAGTAATTTCCAGTTTTTCTTTGTGTACCCAGCAAAACCATACATTACCAAATCATGGGTAAAGTAATGTATCGCCATAGGGCCTCATGCATTACTTTACACGTTACTTCATTGATGAATTTTACAGGCGATGAGCCTCAAGGTAACTCATTACCTTGTAGTGGGTAAAGTAACTGGTTACTTATATGGTTACATGGTGGGAAAAAGTAATGTGTCTATAAATAGATTTTCATAAAAAAAAAATGCATAAAAATTTTTTTTACAGATATTTTTTTTTAATTAAATAAATAACTTTTTTTTTTTATTAAATAAATAACTTGGTCATGCTGGGATTCGAACCTGGGATCTCTGATGTTTAACAATTAGTTAGGCGAGAACTCTACCAACTGAGCTATCGATACATACAATATTTTATTGCTTAACATGTAGATGAGTTGTTGTGCTTCGTGTTTTCGTTCGTGATATCAAAAATATACACCTTACCATTATGCTTACAAAAAATCACAAAGTAATGTGTCTATAAATAGATTTTCAAAAATATATATTAATAATTACTTTACGTTTATAATTGATGCATATGGTAATTGATGATCGGTAACTCATTACTTCTTGTTGGAAAATAATGATACAGGTAAGGAGTACACATTACAAGGTAATGCATTACTTTATCGCACCCATTACCAAAGTTTTGCTGGGTATTTTTCTGCTGTTGTTGTCATTTGTGGCATTAGAGATGGAAGTGCTGAAATTTTTAGATACGCCCTTGATACATTTCATTTTAAACTACAAAATTATGATGGTTTTGTTTTTTTTGTTGTTTTGTCTATTGCTGTTGTTGTTGGCATGACAGTTAAGCATTTAGTTAGCCATGCTTGGTTTTACATATTTTTTTATGCAAATTTAAACAAATTTGAAAATATCTAACAAACGTTTACATTACTTTACGGCTGGGTTTTTTTTCTATTTCTAAAGTCGTTGACTAGGAAATGTTAGCGCTTATGTATTTAGCATAAAGATCTGTGGTGAGAGATAATTTTTTTGGTTTGTTAAGTTAAAAAAGTGTGGTTAAAGTGACCAATTGTAAAGATTTTTATCTCAGAAAGTTTGTTTTAAATTTTTAGCAAATGGAAATGTAGCAGAGTCTAATTAATTGGTGGTGGCGGGGACAGGGCATGAGGAGCCAATTGACCACAAAGGACAAAAACTGTGACAGGTCTTTCGAGGGCATATCACTGCACTTCCAATATTTTCTGGTGTTTTTTTGTTTTAAATTTGGTTGTTGTTTTCATTTAACTTGCAATAAATATAACACACATGCACTGTGTATAACTGTGTTGCTAGCCAGCCAATATACATAAGCAACATTAGCTTAGACCAGCGGTTCCCACCATCGTTCGCTTCATAGGTTCATTGATGCACTTGTACTGGTTAACGGACACTCCAAAATGTTTTTTTTCGTACAATTAAAAAAAAGTCAAAAGTAATGAAATAAGCAAAAATTTTTTTAATGGAAAAAAACATTACAAAAACCAAATGCTATAAAACCCAATTACGGTGCATTTCGTGGGAGCAAAAAAACTAATCGTTATAAGCGAACTTCGTCGTATTTACTGGAGTAAAAATTATTTTAACATTTTTTTTATTGTACACAAAATTTATCTTTTATTTATCTTTCTTATAATTTTTTTTTGAAATATTGAACATTTTTTCATTTGATTTCATAAATAGCTAGTTTTTGATACGTTTGGAAAAGAATTTCTGTGTGTTAGGACTAAAATATGTTAAAATTCAAAGAAAATTTGCAAGGGAACGGGAAAATGGAAAATTATATAAACTTTTGTTAGTGGGACAGTCAAAAGCAGTTCATCTTAACCGAGGATTCAACTTAAGCAAGTTCGCATTAACAGATACAAATTCGTATTAACAAATGTTACTTGAATCTTGTTACCAAAAAGCCAGGACTTTCGAATTAGTTCGTATTAAACGAATTTTACTGTACAAGATTCATCAAAAACACAAAAGTTTCAGAAAAATTTTTGTATTTTTTGAATCAGCATATATGTATCCATTAATGAACATGTATGAACTCATCCATGCTCATATATGAGGTGATTCGAGGTCATACATGTCCATACACAACCATACGGGATTCATATATGTTCATAAGAGTTCATATGTGATCATTAGGGTGGTCCTTATATTGCACTTTGTCTATTTATGCTACTCCCAACCAATAAAACCGTGAAACGATGTCTAAAAAGTAAATTCTGAAAATTTGAGCAAAATCGATTAACCCTACGATGCTGCTCAAATTGGTCAAAGTTTGGGCTCCTGGGCCAAAATTACAAAAAAATTTATAAATTAAAATTTAATGAATATATCAAAACCTAAATACTTTTTGATTTACATTTACCCAGAGATACTCTAGTAAAAAAATATAAAGTTTTTGGGATATCGTTAACCCTTGTTATTCCGGTACCAAAAAAAGGTAAAAAATAGCATATTTTTCAAACCTCTAAATTGATTTTTTTAAAAATTTTGTTTAACAAAATTTCGAAAAATGTTAATTTTCTTTATTAATTCTAGATTATATTAGTTGGAATTAAAAATTAAAAAAATTTTAAAAATCTATGCTTTCAATTTTCGGGTATACCCATTTCAAAATGGAGGATTTCAAGAAAATCAAAATTGTATGCCAAATTTTCAAAAATTAATTTAAAAAAATCCATATAATAAACCAATAAATATATTTTGTTTACTTATTTGGCTTACAAACAGCCATTAAAAAATAAGTACAATTGAAAAACATTGTTAACCCATGTTAGCCCGGTAGCGAAAGTACACATTTTAGAAAATTTGGAGCTTTATGCTAAAATTGATAAAAAAAAATGAAAATGCTTGAAATTAATTACTAAAGTATGTTTTCTGTATTCTACTAGAATGGAACTAAACATATAAAAAATATGAAGTTATATGCACGTCGTTAACTCATGTTTACCACAGGGCAAAAAAATTGTATTTTTAAAATCAATATAAACTGAAAAATATATTTTTTTAATCAAGTAAATGGTCAAATTAAGTTACAAAATATTGTCATTTGTATATATAATAAGTAAGCAGAAAATTCAAAAAAATGTATATGCGTATGTTTACATATAATGTATATGTATATATGTATATAAGTTTTTAATTATTAAAATTAGTTTTTCAAATTGTAATATTTGTTCCCTGAAGAAGTCACCCAATGTGGAGACGAAATATTGGAAATAAATAATTAATAAATAAATGATCTTATGCTCGTTCAAACTAAGAAGAATAAAATGACGTGTTTGAAACTAAATGATGCTGTGATGGACCAAAATCAATCTATGACAATTTTATAAATATATTTCCCATAAAGCATTGCCAAACTTTTAAACTCTTCTTTGTCCATTTTAAAAATACACTACACTAAGTATAAATAAACAGCACAATAATACCAATTGGTTGAGTACATGAAATTCGAAAATTTTTTAAATTCAGGACAGGCTAATATACTGACATCAGACTTTAAATGATGCAGTGTATAGTTTATCCAAAGGAAGATCTACATTTTTCTGGTATGAAACGATATGTAACTATGAATAGGTCAATATATCGTTTTATCTAAAATTAAATACATTATTAATATTTCACTATATGTTATTATATATAAGTTTGGTTTGTGTTATATCTAATTATACATGTATTCGTACATAACACAGTGCAACACAAAAATTCCAAACAAAAAAACACTTATCCCAGCCGAAAGTACTCGATGAGAGGAGAAAAGTAATTTCTGGATTTTGCTAGATTGGTTGCCGTTCGTTTTTTATGAGCCTCTATAGTTTTTTCGCCAAATTCGATTTTGAGCACTTTTTTGCAATTTTCTTCTATTTTTCGCATGGCCATAGCTCGAAAAATGCTGTGAATTTTTTTTTGCAGTCTTCAGCAAAGTTGTAGCTCTTGACTCGGCCAACAAAAATGCTGAATATATTAAGTCGGAAAAATTTCATCTTCATGCTCAAACCCCCAAAAATGTCGAAAAAATTACCACTTTTTTCACCGATTTTTTCCGTTTTTCGACTACAGCTCTTGAACTATTGAAAATTTTACCAAACAATCAAGGGAAGAAATGTAGCCTATAAACGACCTCTCCTTGACAAACATTTTTGTAATTTTTTTTTTATTTTAATTTTTTATATACGAAACAACAAAATAAATGCGTATTTGTCAAAATCGTTGTTGTTATTTTTTTTAACGAAAGAACAAAGAAATGTATATACTAATGTTTGTCAAGTTGTTGTTACATGTTGGACTTTGGAGTAGAAGTTGTTGATATTTTTGATTTTGTTTTTATTATGTACTGGAAAGTTGTTCATAATTTTATAGGCTACATTTCTTCCCTTGATTGTTTGGTAAAATTTTCAATAGTTCAAGAGCTGTAGTCGAAAAACGGAAAAAATCGGTGAAAAAAGTGGTAATTTTTTCGACATTTTTGGGGTTTTGCGCATGAAGATGAAATTTTTCATACTTAATATATTCAGCATTTTTGTTGGCCGAGTCAAGAGCACCAACTTTGCTGAAGACTGCAAAAAAAAGTTCATAACATTTTTCGAGCTATGGCCATGCGAAAAATAGAAGAAAATTGCAAAAAAGTGCTCAAAATCGAATTTGGCGAAAAAAACTATAGAGGCTCATAAAAAACGAACGGCAACCAATCTAGCAAAATCCAGAAATTACTTTTCTCCTCTCATCGAGTACTTTCGGCTGGGATAAGTGTTTTTTTGTTTGGAGTCAAAAAGTTGAATATTGCGTCACTGTGTAATTAGACTAACCATATATAATTGTGTATGTCATATAAGATTATATATTGCTCGATATGTAATAATATGTAAATTTAGAGGAGAACATTTTTTTTATATAAACATACATAATCATATCGCACACCTAGTTCAAAAGTGACTTAACTCAAAATTTTAGTTTTTCGGGTTTATATGTTTAAACTATACACAATACACTTATTTATCTATAAAAAAATTTCAGTGTATTTTGTTGTTGTTAACTGTTGCTAAAAAACAGTTATGTCTTTGTTTATGTTTCAATTGGTATATGGTTGCAAATATTTTTTTTTCGATTTCTGAAAAATGAAAAATTTTGAGTTGAGTCAATTTTGAACTGGGTGTGCCATATGTATTTACATATAATATCATGCAATAACATATATATTTATATAAAATAATACATGACTATATGTAAATGTTTTTACGCGTTACGATAAAAATAAGTACTTATGGGTAACTCATTATTTTTTGTAATGAAATAATGGGAAAAATTAACTAGTTATTAGTAAGTCTTTATTATTTGTGTTAAAGTCGTGCTTAGAGTAAGCTGGTGTCAGTACCGGTAGTGAGAAAAGTAATGACATGTCATTACCGAATCTACACTGCCTATCACTTCTTTTGGAAGTGATAGGCAGTTTAAGACAAGAATGAATTTATCGTCACCTAAAATTCAAAAGTACGTAACTAACATATTTACTTTTTTTTTTACAGGAAAAGCTAAAATCGTTACATATAACAATATTGTTATTGTTAATAAAACTGATAGTTTAAATCAAAGAACCAAATAATTTTGTGGAGAAATGTATCGAACTACAATTTCGTGCTTAATAATCACACACCCTACTTTAATATTTTACAGGACAAACAAAAAAATGCCAGAAAACAAGAATATATAAGATTCAAACTTTATATTGTTATATATTATATTGTTTATTGCAGAAGTCCAAAATTTTGTGTAGGCATGTAGTTTAGCCAAATAAATCATAATCATTAAGAAAGCCGGGTTTGGAATTTTTGTTAGTTACGCCCTTGTGCATTTTAGACGACGTTATATATCTAACCAATGCATTGGCTGTTACACTTCATTGCAATGGAGGCCAACATTCAATTATTATTTAATTAAATTTTTTATTTTAATTTGAAATATTAATAAAATTGCAAGAAATGTTGTGAACTTTGTTTTAAACATTAATTTTTCCTTCGCGGATCCCCTGAAATACTGCTACGGACCCCCATTTGGAAACCATTGCTGGAGATGGAATAGACAATTTTGAATAATATTGAATATTGAAAAATATTGGGCCTGATTACGGTTGTCGTAGTCGTATTTCGACTCTAGTCGAAGTCGAAGTAGTTTTCGATTTTTATTTGTTGCGGTATTACGTAAATTTTTCGACTAAAAGGTATTTGTAATAGATTAAAAACAACAGAGTGTTCACAATTTGTTAAATTTATTAATATTATGAAGCACTCTATGACAATCTGTCAAAAACAGCTGATTGGCGGCAATAAGAAATTTTAATTTTGTTGTTTAAATTATCAAAAATATAAAAAAATGCTAAGTTTGGACTTATTTTTTTAACTTCAGATGAAAAATATGAGTGCTTATGGCTGAGACGAATGATATTCAAAGAAAGTGTTGTGTAGCAAAATAACTCCGATCACGTCCAAACTTTTACCTCGCATAGTACTTTTTGAGCTGATTTTAAAAAGCAAAAAAAATGTTGTCGCCAGAGCCCCCTTGCGGCTGGGCGAGGCATTAAATTCGGAAAAGTTTTTTACAATTATTACATGTCATATCAAAGCTTATTAAAATATCTATTCAATGATGTACGATATGACCCTAGAATTTAACCCGTTACAGCCCAATTCAAAATTTCCTTATATTTATTTGTTTTTTTTTTTTTTTTTTTGTAAAAAGACACCTTATTAAAAAAATCGCCTATATAAGCATATAAAAACTGTGCAAAAAATTAAAGAAAATTTCACAAGCTTTCATTAAAGGTATAATGGACTACCATATCTTTTAAAATAAAAAGAGATTAAAGGTTAAAAAAATCGCAAAAAATCCACATTGTCTAAATTTAACCTTTGATATATTTTTTTGTTTCAAGAGATATGTGGTCATATTGTACCTCAAAAGAAAGCTTATAAATCCGGCTATCCATTTCTATAAACTTATTAAATATTTACACCGGCCAATTTTTGAATAAAAAGCACATTTTATCTAAAAAACTAAAGTAAAAATAAGAAACTTTTAAACCGGCCTTTAATGGGTTAATTTATATTGACATATTGTACACCATTGAAAAGCCATTTAAAAAGCTTTCATACGAAATGCATATTGTTATAAACGGACTTGTAGTTTTTGGGATACTTAAAAAAACTTTTTCAACTTTAATGCCCAGCCGCAAGGGGGTGCCGGTGACTACAAATATTTTGTTTCTTGAAATCAGCTCAAAAATTAGGTTTTGGTGTAAAAGTTTTGAAGTAATCGTAGTTATGTTTCTAAACTGCACTTGTTCCAGAATTTGCCAATTATGTTTTTTACCTAAAAAGGTCCTCCAATTTCGCAAACAGCTTCGGTGCTATAATTTTTATTCTAAAAGTATTTAAATTTAATTAAAATTTCATTGAAATTTTCATTGAATTCAATGAATTTTTTTTAAATCTGTCGTGAGAAATAAAATAGACGACTGTTTTTATGCATTTTGACAGTCGAAAACGACAACCGTAATACGGAAATTGTAAGAGATTTTCTAGCAGTGTTGTACATGCGTAGTTTTCGACAAACGTAATACCGTTTTTTAAAAACGACAAATTTTCACTACGACTACGACAACCGTAATCAGGCCGATTGTTTGTCCAAATTTTGTATTTACCTGCCCTGAACTAAATTTCTGCAAAATATATTGCACATCCTTATTCTCTCTGGTCACCTCACACCATCTAACACTAGCTTGGTAACCAACAAAAGGCGTAAAGTTCAGTTCATGATATTTAAAGTACGTGCTTTGAGTATGATTTTATTTTCTTAAATGCATTTTTTATATTTTTATGATTTGTAAATATTTTTAAAAGCTAACAAAAAGCCAACTTGTTACAATAAAAAATGCGCATGCGTAAGCTCAGTTAATATCTTTTTTTTTTTAATGCTACAACATTTTTGTAATATTACATTTTTATTTGGCTATAAAATGAAAAATATTTCTCATATTTTTTTTCGTTCAAAAAGTTGAATGAACTCAAAATAGAAATTTATTATGATTTTTAGTTTTGTTTGTTCTTAGCTCAAAATGGTGTTCTGTAAAAATTTGTGTTTTTTTTTTTTATCGATTTTCACTCATATATAAAATAATATTTTTTCTAGCTTCCTGGTATCTAATAAGACTGCTGCTGCGTTTTATGACCATATAAATTCGACCAAATGTGTTTTAAACAAATAAAACGAAAAAATATTTACTTGCCAGAAAATTATAGATTTTTTGTTGTTGCTATTATGGTTGGTCCTCTAGGTTTTGTTTAACTTGCTGCGAACATAAATGCAAAAAAATATAGAATTGCGACATCCCGTGGCTTTTTGAACTGCAAGTCAAAATATTCTTATTTGTTTTAAAAAATTTTGAACAGCACACAAAAATAAATCATAAATCAAAATTGTGTACGGAAAATAAGGAAAATATATATATTTTTTTAATGAATCTATTTGAAAATACACTCAAGCAAATATATATACTGCCACTACTAAAATTTCATTTCTAACACGAAGGGTTCAGCCAAAAAATATACTGTTGTTATATTATGTTTACACTAAGGATATTATGTATGTAAAGACGACAGCAATTGTAGTCAACAATTGAACAGTTCATGCGAATAAGGACGAATAGACCACTTTTTCGCAAACACGTTTTTTTGCATAAATGCATTTTATTAGCAGAGCCCTACAATCCTATGCAGAAATTTTGCGGAAATTTTAACTTTTAAAGCTAAAAAAATGACTTTGAAAGTGCAATAATTCGTATATTTTTATATTTTTGTTTAAATTGGGAGTGAACTAACGCACAATTTTGATTAAATACAACACAAAAACATACAAAAATTTTACTTTCGGTAACAATGTGTTAAAAGAACATTACGAGGAACAAACCACACTTATTATATTGGCAAAAAATTTTACCGTTCTTGAGTTATAAGACTTTAAAGTGTGGAAAGCAAAAAGGGCGAATATCCATCCTTAACAAAATATTATATAAAAATTATTTAGCTGCGAGTTTAAAATTGATATTAGCTAAAATTTGAAATGTACACAAAAAAAAAAAACAATCTTAGCACATACAAACAAATTAACCAGATTTGCGAAAAAAAATCTTCAGTGTTACCGCGTAATTAAGATCATATAACCACGAATACATGGTCTAAGCATATTTTAACCGTCTTTTGAATTATTTTATTTCGGAAATCAAATCTTTAAACATAATTTATAGTTACTTTCCTTCGATACCCTACCTACGTGAGTTAAAAGTCTCTCACGCGCACTTCTCTAATTGTGACCGAAGGAGGAACGCAATATTTAAGCATTCTATATGAATATTTTATATAGGTCGAAAGATTTTTTGAACCTAAAAAAAAAAACGTAAAAACGTTGGTGTAGTTTATATGGAGATGTTTATACGCACGACCGCCAAAATAATATATAATAATCTCTATTATAATTAAGCTGACCCGTATTTTTGCGTTTGGCGAAATTCCTGCTAGTTCGTCTTTTATGAGGATTTTTCCGAAAGAAAATAATAATATAAAAAAACATGTAACTCTTATTTTTCTCCCCTCATTCCCATATTCAAGTTTCAGGACAATCGGTGGGTGCCCTGTGAAAGACCTCCCTTGTTAGTTATTATCTTTAAGCTACATAGATTTTGAAAACCAAAAATTTTAGGAACAGTTAAAAAGGAATAAGTAACACATACGGGTTTAACAGATTAGTCTGGACAAACTATTTTGTTGGTATTTTATTGTGAGTATTTAGAAAATCCATCAATAAAGTTCAGTTTTTTTTTTTAAATGTTATAATGCAAATAAGGGTTAATATTATAATTCTTAAAAATTAATTTTGTGTCATTTAGTGTTAATACTGCATCCAATGTCAGGAATAAAAACAAAAATTTTTTCATGTCCTTTTATGTTACGTCATAATATGCAGTCAAGGGTTAATATTATAATTCCTAAAAATGTATTTAGTGTCATAAAGAATTACTACTGCATCAAATGGCAGGAATATTAAAAAAATTAACAAAAAATATTTTTTTTGCATGTCCTTGCAATCCTTAAAAAGTGTATCCTTAAAGTCCTTAAAGTGTTACAAACAAATACCAACCATAGTTCGTCAAGTTTTGCAAGTCTCATGAAAATGTAGTCAAAATCTGCTGCAAAATAACACATTTTTATTCAAATTTCAATAAATTTTTTTGGATATTCGCCCTTTTTTCCATTTAAGCAAAAATTGAAGTCCAATTTTTGGCAAGTTCTCTTTCGAATACCTTACTAAAATTTTGTATATAGGTAGATGTGACTTAAATCTTTAAGCTAATACCAAAAAGTTGACAAAAATATTATTTTTAACCGTTTAATGCGTTTTTATTGTCCCCTGTAAAATTTTACAAATGGTCTATTCGTCTTTATTCGCATGAACTGTTCAAGTATAGTGGATCATAACAAGAATAAAAATCATCACACTTGTAAAAGAAGATCTGTCCATTTTCTTAAAAAAATAGAAAAGTTATGGATACTCTAAGAAATATTAGATCACATCATCTAAGAACTGTAATTTTGTTAACAAATTTTGACATTAGTACATATCCGGATGTCTAAGAAAGACTTTTGCATACAATGTTTAAGTTGTTAGTAGGTTAAAAGCACTCTTAAAGTGACAGCTAAAAAAAATAAAAAAAGTATAAAAATGACATTTCGCCATGCAACCACCTAAATTGTTAGGTCTGAATTAGTGACTCTAAAATGTTTTTAACTAACGATAATTAATGACACAACACATAAAATCAAAAATTGGTGCATTCGTTATCCTGAAAAAAGGATATGTTAATTTTGATATTTCGAAATTTCACTTTATAATTTTTTTTCAAGAAAATAAATTTTTATCAAAATCACTCGAAATTGGAACGGGATTCAAATAATGTGAGCTTTTTTTCTAAATGCATCCATAACGTTTTTGACATTTTCGGAAACAGAACCTCACGCATTTATTCGAATTTTATTGAATTTACGACATATTCATGTAATTTTTCCAACCGCATCACATATTCCGGAATTAAATATCCAGCATCCGAAAAAAAAATCACATTTAAGAAATTTGTTTCTTTTTACTTTTGATGTGGAATCATTAAAATGTTTAATAACAGTGGCAATGAGTTTAGTAACTTTCAAATAAATGCAAAAATATCAGAAAGAACCGTAATACTTGTATATAATTAGTAATTTAAGTAGTTGGCGGTATATTATATCCTTCGAAATTTATATAATTTGAAAAAAAAAAAACGCGAATATTTTTATGAACTAGTGCAATAAAATGTTAAATTTACATTAACTACAGTACCAGTAGTGGTACTTAACTAAATATTACCCCCTTATAATTTTGTCTTTAGTACATTGCTATTTAAATTACATTTTAGTACTGGCAGTATATATATTTCCTTGAGTGTATAAAAAAAAATCTTGACCATATGTTGCAAAAATATTCATACAATATTATGACTAATAATTAGCTATGAAGTTTTTTAAGTTTAATTTTTGAAATTTATTTTAACATTATTTTAATTTTTGTCTTTTATTTTGTATCTTTGTAGGTAAGCTTTAATAAACATGGATGTTGGACGAACATTTCACTGCGATCAATTCAAAGTTGTACCTCAATTACTGCACGAAAAAAAAAATTAATTGAAATTATACGGATTTTGAGCACTCCCGAATCTGCATCGATGTTATTTCATTGTAAATTTTTCTTCAGCTAATGGTTTGTCCTAAACTTTGCGACCGAATTTAAAACTCTGACAAACTTGGTCACTGTCTAAACAGTTCCGTATTCAGTTATTTTAAACCACCCAGCACAATTTTTTAGAACCTTTGAATCTGTTCTAGAACAACTTCATTTACCACCGGTTACATGGAACCGGTTCTAGATCAGGTTCCTGGGAGTCGAAATGTAAGGTGTCACTGTCCCAGAACCAGTTATATAACTGGTTCTAGAACCGGTTCTAAAGCAACCTGTTCTAGTTTGGAGGTAAAGAACCTATTGCAAATAGGACAAACTCGATATAAAAAGAACCAGGTGCAGAACAGAAATTAGAACCTGTTATAATACAGTATAAGCTGTTCTGCAACCAGTTATTTGGATTTTACTATTTACTATTTATACTGTCACAAAGTCGGTACATAAAAAATTACTTCAGTGTTGTGTCCACTATGTAGCAGTCAATGAACTGCATCCTTTGGTACTAATTGCCATGTTTTCATCCACTGCTAGCGGTTTTTAACCAGTTCAATGACCAGTAGCAACTTCAACTACAACGACTCTAGTTGCTTCATCACACTTTGATGTTATATTACTTTTTCTTCAGTAACGTGATATATCTGGTACCAACCAGTGAATGTTTTGTCACCATAACTACAGTCACGTGATTGGACATTTCACCCAAACTAACACTTTTTGGTACACCACAATTATGGTTTCACTAGTTGCGTGACGTGCTCCCCAATCATACATCACAATATTACCACTTTGGATCAATCGACCCTTCATTTCCCGCAGTATACTGCAATGTAAGTCGTCATTTCTTTAAGTGAAACTTCATTTGTTTTTAACTACATTTGCAGTGGTCTTTACCTACATAGTATTTAAAAAGGAATAACAAAATCAATTAGTGTTTCATAACTTTGAATACACTTAGCTTAATATATCAGAATTTAGCTCGATACACTTTTACCAGCGATATTCAATAGTTTCGATACCCTGTTTATACTAACCCAGTAAAATAAAGTGGAAGTAGTGCTTTAATAACCTCTTTAACTTGACCTCCAAAGCATTAGAATACGCAAATTTTTTGCTTTCATAGAAGTTATTGTTAACAGCTGCCAAAAATGTTAAATTAAAGTTATTTCAAACAGCATTTGCATCGCCATATAAATTAATTATTATCTAAATTAATAACATCCTAAGAAATGCTTTTTCATAAGTTCATATTTTATTTATTTTATATGGAAGTTAAGGTGGTAAGTGCTAGGATTTGCAATCAGAAGGTTGCGAGACCGATTCCGGACAGGGGAGATATTTTTTTTATTTTTATTTTAATTATTATTAATTTTTTAGTGTTTTTTTTTATTTAAATCAGTTTTTACTGCGTCTTTTAAGATAATTAAGTAATTTAAAAACGACCAAATAATTAACATCTTGACTTTAATCGTAAAGAAAAAATTATAGAAATTTATTATCCAGAGTTGACAAATTATTATTTGACAACATATCGCCTCATTTACTGCAATAACGTCATAACTCAAAAATTTGGTTTTTTTGTAGAAAACGATAAATTAAAGTTTTCAATTTACTCGCACCTTGAAGAAAAACGTAACTACATAATTTCTTTCAAGAGGTGACTATACAATATATCAATACGATATGATACGTGATATAACGAATAATTCTGCGTCATTAACTCAAAAATCATGTTTTTTGAGTTGTGACGTTCTTGCAGTAAATGAGCGATATATTTTTGGCCTTTGCGATGGGACTTTTTAAAAAAATTATTTTAAAAATGTTGTTTAAAATGTTGTTAAAAAAATGCAAAAATGTATTTCACTGCTAAGATCTGACCGATCGTAACATGCATTTTTCATATTTGTTTCAAGATATACTTTTCAGGTGTGCCTTGAGACGTGTGCAATATTTAGAAAAATTAAGTTAAAAAAATAGATTTTGGCTTGCAAAATATGTTTGATTTTTTAATTCTTTTGTTTCGAATCTTACAAAATTAGCAAAAAACAAAAAATATCCCAGACAAAACGTGAAGAAAGCTACACACAGAGAAAAATTTAGCTGTTTGACAACTGAAATTCGGTTACTTCGACTGAAATTCTTTTATTACTTATTTCAGAAGGTTGGTATAACTCAACATTAGTTTTCACAACAAAGCACGGTTAATTCAACTGAATTTTAGTTGCAAAATCCAAAATGTTCAGAAGTCTAATGTAAATATCGTTATACTAACTGAATTTATGAGTTTTTACCATTAAAATACACTTTTTAATTCGGTTGGCACTTTATTTCTCTGTGTGTAGTATAGTAGTTATAATTATAAATTAATTAACATTTACTGAATTTAAGTAAAGGTCCGCCATCTAACGTTTTTTTTTTCAACTAGTGCTTATTTCGTGAATGGTAACACTTAGCTCATGTCTGATTTGACATATAATTAGTTTTATCCTTCCGCTGAACGAATATGGTTGTGTATACGCTTGAACAACGCTGGGAAATATTGCGACATTACTTTGAAAATCATGGTAATGTTGCAGAATGTGTGCGCAAATTGCCATTTTTCTTCGAAAATGAGCAAGGAGTGGCCGTTACAGTCAATGGCGATCGTTATCGGGCCATGTTGAACGAATTTTTGTTCACAAAAATTGAAGAGGAGGATATTGGCAACATTTGGTTTCAACAGTACGGAACAGGAAGCCATTGGTGAAATACAGCTGCACACAATCGATAATGTGCTTAAAAATTGGACCGATCGTGTAGGCTACTGCATGGCCAGCCGAGGCAGCCATTTGAATGAAATTATCTATTATTAACCGGAAGGATAATAATGGAAAATATTCAGTAGTTTTTTTTATAGCATTTTCAAAAAAAAAAGTGATTTGGCGGACCCTTTATATTACTTTAATTTACCTATAGAGTTTTTACCGGCCTCTTTATATGTATATTTAATAGACCCAGATATTAAGTAAACAGCAGCCCATTTTAGTGTAAAAATAGATTTAGTGTAATTAAAAGATATTACGTTCCAAGGCATACTCGTTTCATTGCAGGCCACTTTTCACTGCCTGTAGTTAAACTACTTCTCAGTGATACCAAATCACATAATAAAAATGTTTTTAAAATTAATTATTTCATCTTTTTTTATTACATATTTGTGCAGCATATTTTTCTTGTTTCCATAAAAATATATCAATATTTTCAACTTAAGTTCATTTGTTGCACTGCATAAGTAACTTTGGTGCAAATGGTAGAGCGGTCTACTTCAATACAGCAGATCGTAGCTCAGATTCGTGTGTTCAATTCTCGCTGGCACCAAAAAATATTTTTTTTTCATATTTAAAGAAAAAACATCCCCTAGAGTATGCAGTAGATTTTTATTAAATAAAAATGTTTATATATATTTGAAAAAGATCACCGTAAACTGTTAAAAATAGCATTCATGCAGTGTTTAAAATAATATTAAAGAAGCTATATGTTCACTCCATCCGCCCAATGACACGACAATGTAAAAATCTTTAATGATTCACCTAAGTTTGCATCACATCGGGATCAGTAGATGTGGTGTTTTCACTACTTCTTCCTCAGCTCTTATTTTACTGGAAAGAACTCTCTAGCTCCTTATAACAGACATGAACCGCAGACTCCACCTCTTCACTGTTGGCAAATCTTTTACCACCGAGCCATTTTTTCAAGTTTGGATATAGAAAATAATCCGAGTGTGCTAAATCTGGCGAATAAAGTGCTTGATGAAGCAATTTGACTTTAATTTCTTGATTTTGGCCATCATATTGACAGCATCTTAATGAAGCTGTTGTTGTTCTAATGTGAGCAAACGCGGCACCCATCTTGCAAACAACTTTCTCATCTCGAAAATTTCGATCAAAATTTCAGACGTCTAAAATTTTGAAGCACCCTTAATGGTCATGTATGAACCATATACCCTCAATTTTTGGATACGAACATATATGACACTTCATACATGATAATCTATAACAATTTGCAGATGGTTTGTTTTATTTTAAAGTCTATATGGTAGACATTTAAATTTTTACACGATGTAAATAATTGAGATAAAACCCGGGATGTGGCACTTTAAAAATAAATTAAGATCTTATTATGTCTTTAAGTATTTATTAAATTATGGAACACTTAACATAAACAATGCAAGTCGTTGATAAATTATTCCCAAATTTAGTTCTTTTTACCCTTAAAAAAAAAGTGTTGATAAACAAAATTATGATCAGCAACATCATTCATTAAATCTACAAAAAAAAAAAACTTCATTCTGAATTCAAATAAACATAAATAAGTTAAAGAAGTCTTATTGTTTTCAAAAAGAAGGAAAAAACTAAATAATTTCAACGTTATTATGCTGTCACTTGAGTGTTTGCAATAAATGACGAAGATCATGATTTCTTGTTTTTGCATTCGAGTGGGGACAAATATAAAATCCAAAATTTAACATTTTGAATTTGTTTTTCTGTGTTTTTTCTGTTTTTTTTTTTAGAAAAAAACCAGCATAATTTGTGTATGTCGTCTGTGTTGAATTTTATAATTTGTTTTTCAAGAATACCAACAAGGGTATTAACCCTTTAACGGGCAAATGCTGTTTTGCAATAAATAAATAAATTGTACAACATTTTTTAAAGTTTTTTACTTAAGGCGATATAAGTAGGGTGACTATTTTTTTCTCTGACATGAAATCAGTTCAAAATTTTCAAAATTTATAAATTTTGTGATGAATTCTAAAAAACAAAGCGAATTTATTTTTCCAATTTAAAGAGTAAGATTAAGGGAATTTTTTTCTACAAAAGTAACATGAGATTGTGCAAGTTACCATAGTTTATATAAAAATTCCAAACTCAGTTTATTTTTATAATATATACGAGGGTGGATCAATAAGTCCGTTACTTTTCGAACTTCCCCCGTAGTTAGAAGAAATGCAACACTGCTCCCATCAAATAGCACCTGTTAATAGACTACTGTCTAATTTTGAGCAAGTTTCGTCATTTACTTTGCGTTTTAATAGCTGTTCATAACATACAACCTCGTGGATTTTTTTAAAAATGGAAAAAAGTGAATTTCGAGTGTTCAGTCAAACCAAGGAAAAGCTTGATAAATACTATGCGGACTCTGCACCATCGATTTCAATGGTAAAAAAATGGTATACTGACTTTCGTTGTGGTCGCACAAGTACAAATGACGCTGAACGTTCTGGACGGCCAATTGAGGTTAATACACCCGAAAATGTCGAAAAAATCCACGATATGGTGTTGTTCGATCGAAGAGTTAAAGTGCGCGAGATTGTTGATGCCATAGGCATTTCATATCGCAGTGTGGTTTCGATTTCAAATGATCAGTTGTGTTTAATAAAGCTGCCTGCAAGATGGGTGCCGCGTTTGCTTTTAATTGCCCATAAACGTAATCGTGTGACAACTTTAAAGGATTGTTTGGAGTTGTTTAACCGCAATTCGAATGAGTTTTTGCACCGTTTTGTAACTGTGGATGAAACATGGATCCATTACAACACTCCGGAGACCAAGCATCAGTCTAAACAATGGGTTTCTCCGGGTGAACCGGCTCCGAAGAAGGTCAAAGTAAGTTTGTCGGCCAGGAAGGTGATGGGGGAACAGTTTTTTGGGATGCACGCGGAATAATCCACATCGATTACCTTCAAAAGGGAAAAACAATAAACGGCGAATATTATACCAACTTATTGGACCGATTTAACGAGGATTTTTAAAGTAACGACCCCATATGGCCAAGAAATACCTATTTTATAGACCTCGAAAAATCCTATTTTTTGGAAGGGATACAAAAATTGGAGAAACGTTGGACTAAGTGTATTTAGCTAAAAGGAGATTATGTGGAAAAATAAATTTTTTTTTGCAAAAAAAAAAAATTGTGTTTCATTCAAAAAGTCACGGACTTATTGAGCCGCCCTCGTATAACGAAGTTTCGCTGGAATTCGTCCATTGAAACTTTTAATTAGATTAAAAAAGTTTTTTATAAAATTATTTGAAGAACTTTATTCAATTTATTAAAAAAATTTTTTTCATAAAATGGAAGAAATTTTTTATTCATGCATTAGTTTGAAAACATATTTCATTCAAACTCGTCCAAAACAATTCATCTTGTGTAAAACGTTAAGACCTTAAAAAAAATTAATTAAAACGACTGTTTCTTTTCAAAGAAAATTTAAACTTTTAAGAAACTTTCATAAAGAAAAAACTCTAGGTTAGGTTAGGAAGGGTTATGTGCCCAAGGGCACATCTCCACTCGGAGACCAATACGGTCCATTGTGAATCCCTTCAGTGAAAAATAGTAAGAAAGAATAGAAATAGACAGCAAGATAGATTGAAAGATAGAAATAAAGAAATATAGAAAGGATATATACTCCCCAGAACCAGCTCCTATCGTCCCCTTGCTAGAAACAGCCGTCCTATCTCCCTGACAAATCTCAGCAAATCTACTGGATTGCATCCAGCGACACACCCAAGTTCGTCGTGAAATCTATCTCATAGCCATTTCTGTCTGAGACCCTTCAACCTAGGACAGTGGCACAACGTCCTCGCACAACCTGCAAAAATCCGGTATGTCCCTGTCCCATCTGCTTGTGAAAGCCCTGACAGAACAATGACCGGTCAGAAACCCCGTAAGGGTCCTGAGACCCTCCCTGTCCAGTCCCAAAAGAACATTGGTCTAAATTTTAAAATATTTATGTTTTCTTTTGAAAAATATGCAGACTACTACGGTTTCATTTAACGTCATGAATATTTTCTTTCTTAAAAGACCCACGATTTTAAAATATTGAAGCTCGAGTTTTTAAATTTTTTTTTATAGTTTCCATTAGATGTGGAAAAATTCGTAAGTTCTAAAAATTTGATTCTAAACTTGAGTTTTTTTTTTAATGGAAACAATTATAATTTTCTGGGATGTTAAAAATCGGTACAACCAGTACAAATTTAAAAAATCAGTACAAATCAGTACACGAGTTTTTCATCAGTACACATGATAACAAATCAATACATGTACTGATTAAATCAGAACGACTGGTCAGCCTAGATATAAGCCATAATAGTTTAGGTTGCATATCGAAAACGAACTCATCCCAGCAATATTTTGGTAATGGGTAATACATTACCTAAAGTAATACATTACTCCTTACCTGTATCCTTACTTTCCAAAAAAAAGTAATGAGTTATCGACAATGGCTTACATACTGCATTACTTTGTACTGAATACTCTTTTTCCTTCAGCAAGGAAACATAGCGTTACCTATAATTGGTTACATAATGCATTACATTGTAATGTATACTCCTTACCTTCAATATTGTTTTGAAACATAAAGTAATGCGTTAATAATAAGCGTAAACTCATGTACTACCTTGTAATGATACGCCATTGCCTTTTACATTATTTCACAACATAAAATAATAACTTACCGATTATCAATTACGAAATGCATGACATATAAACGTAAAGTAATATTTAATGATATTTAATGATAGTAATGAGTTACAGACAATGGGTTACATACTGCATTACTTTGTACTGAATACTCTTTTTCCTTCAGCAAGGAAACATAGAGTAATGCGTTACTAATAATTGGTTACATAATGCATTACATTGTAATGTATACTCATTACCTTCAACATAAGTAATGCGTTACCAATAAGCGGAAACTTATGTTTTACCTTGTAATGATACACCTTTTACATTATTTCACAACATAAAATAATAACTTACCGATCATCAATTACGTAATGCAAGACATATAAACGTAAAGTAATATTTAAAATAATTTTTTGAAAATCCATATTTACACACTTTACTTTGTAAAAGAGAAGTTTTGGACAAAAAATTATTGCTTTTATCAAGATATATCAACAATCCAAAAAATTTTTTTTTTCGTCTTCTATTTAAGAAGATATGACGAGTTTCGCTTTTTGTAAAAAGTGAAATTGGGCGAAAAAGTTAACGCGTTGCTACTAAAACTTAATGTCTTCTATCTGCCAAATTTCATAAAAATCCGTCTATTACTTTATAAGTTAAGACGATGTCCTTTAGAAGCATCGTGATAAAATCCTGTGTGCCCTCGGAGCAAAGTTAGGTTTTATTATTAAGGATAAAGCTTCAATCTTACTTCGATTTTATTATATTTTTAGTCAAGTTAAATGTGATTTTTAGAGTTCTAAAAACTATATTTTTTTTTTTTGAAATTTTACGAAATTTTACGCTTCCAAACCGAGCAAGGCACTCATAAAATTTCTTTGCAAAACATTTAGCAAATTTAGTTTTCTATCAGAATATATTCATTAGGGCGGGTCGATTTAAAAATCGCTCAACGTTCAAGGAAAATCGTATTCTAGGGATCAAAATAAGAAACTTTGCCGAAGGAACCATACCTCTAAAACGAATTCTGATGTCCCGACTTTTGACCCAAAAGGTCAAATTTTGAAAAAGCCTACTTTGATATTTCAGAAAGTAGGATTAATCTCTCCAAGATTATTTTAGCTACTTCTTCTCCGGGAGACGCGCTAGCAAATTAATGCATAAATCATCATTCTAGGTGACCGTTAAGGGGTTGAAATTTAAGTTGAAAGAGGGCCTTTTTAGCCGTGTTTTTATAGCAAAATGTACAAATCTCGGGATAGAGATATTTCAGAAAGTAGGAGGAGTCTTTCCAAGATTAGGGTCTCTATTTCTTCTCCGGAAGACGCTATAGCAGATGAATGTATAAATTATATTCGATTAGGTTGGATTCGATTGGGGCACTCTAAATGGGTCAAAGTGGGATTTTTCAAAATTTTACCCTACGGGTCAAAAGTCGGGACATCAGAATTCGTTTTAGAGGTATGGTTCCTTCGGCAAAGTTTCTTAATTTGATCCCTAGAATACGATTTTCCTTGAACGTTGGACGATTTTTTTGCCTCCATACAAATCGACCCGGCCTAATATTCATCCTTACCCGTTAGAAGGTTAATGTGAATGAAAGGAATGAAGAGTCAAAGCCATGACACTTTTTTTTTATTATTTAAAAACATTTCAAAAAAGATGTATGTTGTCTCTCCTTTCGGGGGATTTTTAATTGAATTTCTGTTTTTTTTCATAATTTTATTTTAACACTTAAGTTGCTAGTATTCAACCACACAAATATATCATCATCATTCCCGTCATTATCATCATCAACGTAGTCAGCATCAACAACATCAGATCATATTACAAGGGGGGGTACTACAATGTATACGATACGAATTGGAATTGTTTGCTTGCTTTCATATCTTTAAGATCTTGAAAGTAAAAAAAAAAAAAATTATTCTTACATACTCAGAATTGTATGAATACATTTTGATTATTGTATATATAACTACAAATCTTTTAAATGCAAATATTTTTGTTCAGAGGTTCCCAAATTGTCTGTCACATTATCTACTAGTGGCACTTCAAGGCTTTAAAAAAGGTTCAATACCTTTTTTCTTCTAAATCTTAACACATTTGTTATGCCTAACTTCGTAAAAGCCGGTCTTTTCGGGTTTCATCCTTTATTGCATGAAACTCGTGGTTTAAAAAAATGTATATATTTTGGTAAAAAATTTAAAAAAAAAGACATATTTTATTGTTTTCATATCGCTCATTTACTTCAATAACGTCATAACTCAAAAATTTTGATTTTGCAAAAAACGAGTTTAAAGTGTTTTCATGTTTTTTGAGTTGTGACGTTCTTGCAGTAAATGAGCATATGTTTTCATTTTTAATTATTTTATTGAAGGATAACTATACGCAACATATATGTTTTATAATCTAAAGCTTATTCATTGATGGGATTCATTAGAAGAAACAGTGATGATTTTAAAGATCCGCTAACTCTTATATCCCCAGTAAAATAGTAAAATCCAAATAACTGGTTGCAAAACAACTTATACTGTATTATAACAGCTGTTCTGCAACCGGTTCTTTTTATATTTAGTTTAGTCCTTTTTGCAATAGGTTCTTTACCTCCAAACAAGAACAGGTTGCTTTAGAACGGGTTATATAACTGGTTCTTTGACAGTGACACCTTACATTTCGACACCCAGGAACCTGTTGTAGAACCGTAACCGGTGGTAAAAGAAGTTGTTATAGAACAGGATCAGAGGCAATCAGTTCTAAAAAATGTTGCTGGATCATTATATATCATTTGTCAGAATTACATTAGAATAATCTTCTGTAATTTGGAATCCCTATCCTGCTACTCATTCTTGAAGAATTTAGAAAATTCAGGAACTTTTTTTATCAAAGTAGCATTCAGGAAATTGAACTGATCTGAAGATATGCCAGTATATATCATTAGACACAAATATTTCGGTCTACAGTCTTTAAGTGATTGTAGATCTTCATTTTATATAACTTTGATAGATAATATACTTTCCAATCAGATTAGATGTAAAGAGCTATCGGATTGGGGGAAAATATATGTTTCTCCTCGATATTTACGTCATGGACGTCTTTTTCATGACGATTTTCATAGAACAAATTATGGTAATAATGAGCCAATTACTAGATGTCTAAAACTTTGTAATAGTTTTTCATCATTATTGGGTTTTAAATTAGGCAGGGATAAATTTAAATTAAATTTATTTACGATTTTTAATTAAAATACTTTAATGTTATGTTATTTAAGTAATAAATTTTTGTACAATACTCTGTAAGATATAAATCAGTAGACTGAATAAATAAATAAAAAAAAGAGTAATATAAACACTAAAACTTTTGAATCGGATGTTGTTCAAATTTTGGGTTTTCAGCGAATTTAACATTGACTTGTCATAGGAAGGGAAATGGTTCCTTTTAATAACGATCAACGTAAATTTAAACCAATGAAATGGATATTCTTTGTCTTTCACGTGTTTTTATTTATTTTTTTATTAAAAAAAATCTTGTGGCTGGCTTGGGGTTTGAACACACGAACTTGGGCATGCCAATCTGACGCCATACCCCTGAGCTATCGCTTGCGATGTTTCTTAAGTTTTAATATATGATTTTTTACAGAACTTTATAAGGAGTTTATTTCTCCAGATGTTATAAAAATTAGCTTTGAAAAAAAAACTAATTAAATATAAATATAACATTTAATGAAAAATTAATTAAATATTAAAAAAAAAAACATTTTAAATAAATTCAAAATTTATTTAAAGCAGAAAAAAAAACCATTTTGTCCCAAAAATTATTTTAAAATTTCTATATAAAATACACGGAATTATCTATCTAATATACAAATGTTAAAATCATTTTGTACAAAGGTAATATTTTAAGAATAATTTTTCTGTTTGAAATTTTTTTATATTTTCATCAAATTTCATAATAAATTAAATGAAACTAAAAAAACATATTTAAAAAAAATCAATTATATTCTATAAAAATTCTTATTTTACCATAAAAATAAAAAAGTGAAGAATTGTAAAAAAACAAAAAAAAAAATCATTCAGGGATTCGAACCCAGAACCCTCTCTCGCTTATATGCAACCCCCATACGAAATTTTAACATCTTGTCACCCATGAAAAAGAACTCTTAATTGACATATTTTTATTACAGACCACTTCTTGTTAATGTAATGAAACAATCCAAGTAAAAAAAAATATATACAACGATATATTCTTTAATATAAAAATATATGATCATATAAAATAGCATATGTATCATTATGTATTTATATATATAATAATATTTTCAAAATGTTTAATCAAAAAATGCACGTATAAACACATCCAATCATCTATAAAAAAATTTTATATATGGATTTAATTTTATGATTTAATTTTTATAAAATTAGATATAATCCAATACATAATAATATATAATACAAACATCAAATACGTCTTCTGTCATTTTTCTAAAACTGAAATAATGTTTCTAAGTCAGTTTCTATGTAAATAATATAATTCAAAATTACGAAAATAGTTTAAAATTTTGAGAAATCGATTTCCATTACAAATAACAAACTAAAATTTTTTAGAACATATTACCTATGAACCTGTTCTAGAAAAGCTTATTTTACCACCGTTTACATGGAACCGTTTAATTGTCACAGAACCAGTTACATAACTGGTTCTCGAACCGGTTCTAAAACAACTTATTCAAGGTTGGAGATAAAGAACTTATTGCAAATAGGTCAAACTGCATATAAAAAGAATCGGTTGTAAAACAGAAATTATAAGCTATTATAATACAGTATAAGTTGTCCTGCAACCTATTATATGGATTTTACTGGGCCATTTTAATATTGACAAGTTTTTTTTAATTAAATTAAAATTAACAACTTCGTTAAAACGGAAAATTTGATGTCCTAAAAAATATAAATAAAATTTAAGTTATTTACAAATTTCAATCATGCATGTTGTGTTTTGACACCGTTTGATGGGGGTCAAATATATGTAACTTAATATCTCTTAATTTAAATATATTTTGATTATTATGTATCTAATTGTCTTTAATTATATCTAATTGTATCAAATATAATATAATTAGATGTAATTATATCGGGACAAAACTCCGATATAGGTTAGGTTAGGTCGAAAAGAGGATTCGGAGAAGGGAAATACTTCCCTAAACCGACTCAAGTCCCTGAGGACTTACACTTAAGCCAGAATGTCGGATTGTTGTGCGCTCTAAACAATCGGTTCTATGTCCTATGCCACCTTACTATCCCAGGAACTCCGTCGCACTGACGAAATTCCTCAGCTTCTTCCATCCTTTGCCCCTAAGATTCCCCAATGTGGATATTGGGTCACTGGATAGTATTTCGAGCCGGATCCCTGCAAATGCCGGGCATTCGCAGAGATAGTGTTCCAAGGTCTCCTCGTCCTCCCCACAGGCCCTGCACACTTCCGAGTCCGCCCTACCAATACGGTGGAGATGGTGCCCCGAGAGGATTTTCATCAAAAGACTCAGTTCCTTCCTACTGAGATTCAGAAATTCCCTCGTCTTGTCCTTGTCCGGGTTGCCCCAGAGAATATTTGTAGTCCTGCCAACACCCGCATTTTCCCAGATGGTCCTATGCATGGTGTCAGCCCAGTCCACCAGCTCCGCCTTGAGAGCTCGAAAGGTTTAGCGTTCTCCAAAGTGACTAATTCCAGGGAAGATCCTCCCCTAGCCAAATCATTAGCCACTTCGTTCCCCGCTATAAACTCCGATTGTTTTTTATTAAATTTTATCTATTTAAATATAATTATATCCAAAGTGATACAATTTAATAAAACAATTTTTCGGATCACATTATATCCTCTTATATTTGCGGAAAATATCTCATCATATATAATTTTATATAAACTTTTTTACTCGTTAAGTGATTCATTTAGAAGTTGTTCCATTTCTTTTTGATGGATATATATGAGAAACATGATTTTCACCACTTTTGAGCATGTAACATCGCAACATTTGTTAGCATTTGACAGTACGACTTGTTTCTATCAAAAATCTTTTAAAATTATTCAGATATCTCATTTATTATACTAGATATCGTCCGTTGAAGTTAATAATTATTATGTGTGTATATTAATATGGTGTATCGCATTAATAGCATACCCCAGTTACGTACGATAGCTAAACAAATAAACACGATGTCCTTTCAAGGTATCCTAAAAGAATTTTGTCAATTGACACATTTTGGACACCTCGTAACGAGTTTGGTGATGCGTATAAAATATATATCAAAAAAATTTTAAAAACTAAGCTCTAGAAACATAAATAATAAACAAATTGACGTGAGTAGTTCTTAATCACGGAATGGTCTGCTTACAAGGCAATCGCTTACCCTCTGCGGCAATGTTGCATATGCATTACATAAACAACCATTCCGTTTTTGCTTGCATTATTACGCTTTTTAAAGGCCGATCCCCCTCCTTGAATGTCACAAAAAGTTGATAAAAAAAACGAGTTTTTACACAGAAAATTTTACATTCAAAAACAATTTTGTTTGTCATGAAATTTTTTTAAAAATCTCAGTTATTTTTTTAAAGGATAATGTCTCAAAATTTAAAAATATTCTTAAGAGAAATTATACAGAACTTTGGAAACTTCTGTTTTTAAAAATTTATCTAAATCTCAGAATATTGTTTTAAACTCGATTTAGAAGCTGAGAGTGGCTCCAGAAAACTAAATCTTTTCAATGAAAAGGAAAAAATTTTATTCACGGCCCTGAAGTTGTAAAAGCTAAAAAAGTTTGTGTACCCCAGTATTAATATGTATGTCCCTCGAGTCCATTTATTTATCTATTCTATATCTCAGTTTATTTAAATTTATCACTTAAAAAGTTCATTAGTTTTATTTTATTTTTTATTTTTTCATTAAAAGAAAATGTCACTTTTTGTTGTTGAATAGTAAATTTAAAAAGATTCCATCTCCTTGAGTTAAAATTTCATAAATTGTTGTCCGTCATTATTCAATTAAAGTTAATGATGACAATGTTGGTGCAAAAAAAATAAAATAAAATGGAAAGCATTTTTCTAATATTCTATTTGATTACCTGCAGAGTTCAAAAAGAATGTGATAATTTTGACATGATTTTTTTTTTAAATTTTTAAGAAAAAAATTTACCTCTTGTGACATTAGCCCGTTAAAGACTAAACCCCATACATTTGTCCAATATCGATGAAACTTCACACATACAATATTTTAGATGTTTGTATTGATATCCTATATATATATATATAAATATATATATTTTGGATTTTCCATACCTGGGACTTACGCATTCATCACTGATATTAAAAAATTCCTCCATGTTTTTGAATAAAATAGTTTTTAAATGATCTTACACATAAAACTCTTAATTTTTACTTGAAAAGAATCGATATTTCAAGTAAGCGTATTACATAAAACCATTTCACAAAATCATACCTGTAACCCAAGTGAGTGGTCCGAAACAGATAAATATTTTTTTATAAGATATAGATCACATAAGTCTATTAAGCGCCAAGATAATTTTCAAATTTTTCACTTCCCCAATTTTTCAGAGCCATTTTTGTGCTGTTTTTCCGACTAGGTAAATTTTGCAGACTTTTGAGCCGACCCCGGTGAGAGGGGGTTAAATTTTACCCCAACTCTTTTTTAAAGAAGTTTTATCCTTTCTCTACATATCTCTGAAAATCAATTCCCGATAGCTCTTACCCTTTTTGGGTATTTAAATACCCATTAGTACTTAACGAGTTAAATGAAACTAACTTAAGAGTCCTGACCAACAACATATTGCCGAACTAAACTATGACAAGCATTGAATGGCATAACAGTTCAACCGAGGTCATATCACTGCACCTCAGCTGCATTTTGTTTGTGTACTGTAGGTTGTGTTTCTTTTCCTTTTTGTGTTTTGTGTAGGGTTTGTTTTTAAACACACACGCAAAAAATACAAGTTTACTGTTAGCCAGCAAACATGCATAGGCAAAATAAGCTTAGATGGTAGAACGTTTAACATGTAAGCAGCACAATTGAATATACAATTATAGACACATCACTTAATAATTCACAAGTTGTCTGCAACGTGTTAATTAAACCTCTTCTATAACAAAGCCATTTTAAAGTGCCAGACGCTTTCACACACAAATTCCAACCAAGGATTAATCATTGTCACTTTGGGACATGCCGTGCATGTCACCTGACAATTGCCCCTTTGGCAATAGAAATATGTTTAATCACTAATATAATACCGTTTAAAAAATTCTTAGTTAGTCATTTAATTCTTTAAAAGTTCTGTTTACTCATAATGCTAAAGTGCCTATAAGACGATTAAAGTAATATAGTAGTATTATTCTTAATATCTACAGGAAATCTTTAATTTTGTTAAATATTATCATTTTCAAGAATCTATGATAGGGTGATGATTGTACAGTTTATATACTAGGGTATTTAAATTACTCGAGTCTGGGTTTGTTCGAGTAAACCAGTAACTCGATATTGAAGTTTTTTAACTTACTATTAATCGAGTTGGATTTTAAAATTACTCGAGTAACTCGAATAATTTCAATAATTATATCTCATTATTTTTTTCCTTAAAAATACGTCATTCACTTAAAAAATGTATCTCAGGCGCCTATAATATGCATGCAAAATTTTAAAATATGCACTAAAAACTTAAAAAATATGAACTTAAAAATTTTCAATATAAATATTTAATATTTTGTGTTAATTAAGCAAAATGTATGCAGATAATATGTTAAACAATATAAATTAAATTTAGAATTGCTTGAAATCATGAAAAATATTTAATTTAAAATGTCTAACTTTTTACGTTTTTTTTTGTTAATTTGCTATGAAACTTTAAAAATTTCAGTTCAGGTTTTTAGAAGAGTACGGTTTAAGTTGCTTGATTTAAATCACTTATTTGTCAATGTTTAATTTTTATTTGCCAAAAATAAAATAAAATTAAGAAAAATTAAACAAAAATTTGCAGTTTTAGCAAAATAAGCTAAAATATTGAACAAAAATATGCATTTAAAGAAAAATATGCATTTATAGCAAAATATGCACTAACAAATCGATGCCATTTGTATTCAAATTATTTGATTCGCAAAGATATTTTGTGTACCCTATTCTCAGACTTAAGGAAAAACATTAATTTGCATAAACTTCCAGTCCCTGATTATAACACACAAAATCAAGAATTCCGAAATGTTTTATCAAAATTTAAAAAAATACGCTAGTAAATATTATTAAATATTAATTTGAAAATATCTTTTTAAATAATATACATTACATACAGAGAAAAAATCTAATTGAACATGATTGCAGACAAATAATTATCATATTATGATCCTAACAATCATAAACATGATTCTGGCTGATCATATTATGATCATTGGGTGAGATTTTTTCATCATCTAGAACCATAATATGATTATGGGAATCATAAAATGATTGTTACTTGTTTCAATCATAACATGAGCTCTCAAATTATCATAACATGATGATCTTTTTTATGCGTGTAGGTATAAAACTTTCGGCAGTTTTTGCAAATATCAAGAATAATTTGGCATAACATTCTATAGTTTGAAAAAATACAAAAGAAACATTATATTATTTTTTCGATGCCGTTAAAAATGTTGCCCCACCAAATGCGTTATAATTCGACAGGCAGATTTTTGTTCGGTTTGATTTTTATGTAATAACTAACTCACCATAAAAAATAAAATTTTTAAGAAAAAACGATTTATTACTCAACCATTTTTATGAATTTTCTTGCATGAAATTATCCATTTAAAATTACTCGAACAATTGTTTAACTAAAATTCATCGATTAATCGAGTAACGGTTAACCGACCAATTATAGTCGAATATCCTATTATATTCGTTTTTATTTGATTTAATACATTCTTACACTCTAATGCCAACCAATTATAGTCGATTTTTAATAGTTTCAAACTTCTAATCAAATTCATTGCGTAAGAAAATTTAATTTATATTTACGTAATTTCCTGGAGAAAATAATATTTTTATAAAAGCATGAAGTGTAGCAGGGTGTAGAAAATGTGGGACTCTTTGGGGCATATTTTTACAAAATGTCATTTATATAGAGTAATTCAATAAGATCGCATATTTCATCATGTTTTTAGTCAATGGCATTTATATATGAAACACAATATCCGTTAAATGCCCACCACGACTCCTCTAGCAACACAGGATGGGCGTACCAAAATTTTTCAAGACTTTTGGCATAGTTCGATCTGTATATCATTTCTAACGAGTATGATTTCGTTCTTCAGCACTGGAATCGTCTCGGGCTTATTGACAGAAGTACAATGGTGACAAATCGCAAAATCTCGGCAAACATTTGACCTCGTTGTTTCGTGAGATAATGCGTCCTGGGAACTTCGTTCGCAATAGGCCCATTGTTTCATGCGTTGTGTGGCAATTGGCACCGTCTTGTTGAAACCACATGTTGTCCATGTCATCTTATTCAGGCCATATAAATTTTGTTTGGTTTTTTGTTGTTATTTTGATCGAAAAAATCACGCAATGCCCGAAATGCACTTCCGTTCTGAAGGAGGTGCATTTTCATAAAACGTTTAGATCACATTTACGCGCTGTTCAACTAAGTATCGCTCCATGACTAAATTTTGCCAAAGCCTATAGTTCAAATTGTCTGAAAATCAAAATTTTTTAAAAAATACATTAACATACAACAAATAAGGGATTTTTCTCTAGAGGTTGTTATAGGAGTGGGAAGAAGAGAACGCATTTCACTGCATACTTAAGGAGAATACGGTGACATATGATACAATTGTTCTGAGTGATCATTAAATATTCAATTTGAATCATATTTATGATCATTAATATCATAATATGCTAATTTCGTATCCGCAATCATGTTCAATCATAATTTTTCTAAAACTTCTAAAATATAGAAATTAAAAAAAACTTAAAAATATTCGACACTTTAAAGTAAAACTTTTTCCCGAAATTAAAAGGAAAAAAATGGGTCCGAAATCGAATGTTTTAAACTTTTCAGCTCATTTCGCTAAAACATTCGATTATCCAAAAATGCTTTGTTTTATTTTATTATGGTCATTTGATGAAGCTACTTGCCAAATTTCGAGACTCTAGCTTTTGCTAATAGGGGACACATTAGACGCCCAATTTTTCGGAGTTAAATGCTGATTTAAAAATCGGACTTTGTTAACAAATACCGTGACTATATTTCACTGATGAGCGCATTATACATATAATGATTGTTTTTAAATGATCAGCTAAACATATTTAAACAAATATATTGGCATGTGATAAAAAACGATAGTTTTTGAAATTTAAATCACTTAAAGGGATTACAAATAATTACAATCGTCCTTTTCCTTTTTTATTCACTTTTAAAATTTTGATTTTTAATTTGGTCGATCGGAATCAAAATCGATCTGTTTTTATCACATGCCCGATAAAGTCTTATTGCATTATCAAAATTTTTATATATTTTTAAAAATTTGTACACTGAAGTGTACAAAGGTAGCGAAAGGATTAAAAATGTTAAATCCATTTACGTTAATCACGGTACAAAAATTATGTGGATTTTAAGTTTCAAGCAAATACAAATTAAAATTTTTGATTTTACTTTATTAAAGCTTTAACAATTTATAGATCTCATTGTATTTATCGCTTCTCAAAATATATATTACACTACCAAACAAAAAAAAAATTTTTCTGTCATATATTAGAGCTTAAAAAGAAAATTGCTATTATTTTGGAAAACACGCATTTTTGACATTTTAATAATATTTTGTTGGGTTAAGGATTACTTATTTGCAGGAAATCATATTAAATACGTTTAACTTCGATAAATTAAAAAATTTAATGAATAAAAAAATTTAACATTTTTTGCACTTTATCAAATTAGTCCTTTGTAAACATTCACTCTAGATTTTTAACTATGATCTCAAGCCATTTGTTTCTATAAATAATGTGAAAAAAATAATTAAATTTCGACCTCCGTATAATTACAAAAATAAAGCAAATTAATTATTTTAGCTAGGTTGATACATGTATTTCGATCTGGCAAAAGATCTCCTCAGAACCGGAAGTTTTAGAAAAGCTAGAGCCTCCAGAATAGGCAGAGCTTTGCAATTTGTAAAAAGTTCATAAAATGTTTGCGGGTAAAACTTTTAGAATGCCTTTTTGACGTGTAGGTGCTGTTTACAAAGAAACCATGGTTTGCATTGTTTGCATCTAGTCAAAAACTGCCAGTGGTATAAAAAATCAAGCACTGGTATATCTGGACTTCAAATTATAATCTGTTAAGATATTTAATATCATTATATAACCACTTACGTGGTAATGAACTCTTTTGCTGGGATGCTTGTCGAGGTGTTTAATTCAACATCTTGACTAAATAGTAGAAATCAGAAAAAATCTCTAAAATCCTCTGCGTCAAATGGGTTCATATTCCGCTTTAAGAGTTGCAAAAATTAAAAAAAAAAACGAAATGGTGAAACGCCTAAGAAAGAAAGTGATAATTTTTAATAGTTTGTTTTTTGAGATACATATGTAAGTTCTCTACAGAAAGTTCATGTTTTGACATTAGTATCATCTTTCGGATTTAAAAATTTTTTTATATAAAAAAAATTTTCTTTATGCAATTAAATTCAAATGCATATAAATTTCATGAGTTTTTTGAACAAAAATATGATTATCTAAAAAGCATTAAAATAATTTTAAATTGTCTCTCTTTATAATAAGTTTTACAAAAAATGCAAACACTGGCATGTCCTTACATGATCAGAATATTTGCAGTCTTTCCTTTTCATCTTATTCACCTCCCGTTATACTATTCATCTTCGTCTGGTAACATCTCTTAATTGACTTCTTATTTAGTTTTTATTTCGTACTCGACTAATGGCCGTAATTTCAAGCAATATATACCTACTGGTGCTTAGATACCTACCGTGTACACGAACAAAATCGGGTAGGTATCTAAGCACCGGTAGGTATCTATTGCTTAAAATTACGGGCATAAATCGGTAGCTTTAACGCGTCGCTCGTCCGTAATCATTATAGAAAATAGTGAAAGTGTTTTAATTGTTTAAAAAATTGGTTATTAATATGAATAAAATGTGAAATTTACAATAAAGTTATTGAAAAAGCAATAAAAATATATTAATTACTATAAAAATAATAAGAATATATTATTAAAGTAAATTGTAAAGTAAAAGTGTTTTTAATTTTAGAGTTTTTTTTTTCTTTTATTGTTTTTGGCAAATACCAATAAGAAATATGATGAGTTCTTATTTCTCTATTTTTGCATTTAACAAAAACAATCAAAGAGAAAAGAGTATGAGTGAAGCTTAAAATTGATTCAGTATTAAAGATTCTGTAAAAAATATTGTTGCATCAAAGTGTTGTTGTTTTGTCAATTTTTGTTTTCTACTTTGTTTTTATTATTCTGCATTTGTAATAAATATCATTTCTCTTAATATATTTCTCTTAATGGAAATATTTCTCTATTGAGAAAGATTTGTAATTTAAATAAAATATATATTAAGCAGGTTTGGAAAAAGTATTACAAAATCGAGTTTAAGAACAAAGTAATTTTGTGATATAATATTAATATATTAATTATTTAATAATCGGTAATCGGTTCGTGCGTTTTAAATATTATACTTTATATACAAAATCTGCATAATTACATACTATATAAACAAAAATATAACAAGGTGAGTAAATATTACTATTTATCAGGCCTACGATAAGGTCTAAATCACTTTGGGCAGGGGCGATTCCAGTGGGGGGGGGGATATGGGTGATATTCCCCACCCATAACCCATACAAAAAATATAATACGATACAATATAACATATGGCATAATTACATAGTTATTTTATTTTTTTTATTATCAAATGAAAGGTATTTTAAATGCCTATCTAAAAAATTTTCTTTTACGTCCATACATTGCCTGCAGGTATAAAGGTTTGAAATTGGAAAAATCTGATTTTTTACATTTAAGTTTAAACTAATAGTTTGAGCCCCAAATAATTTTGTTGGGTAGCCTCAAAATCTTAAGTATTGATTAACTGATTTTTTGAAATCATAACAAAACAATAAAAATGTGTGTTTCATAGCTTACCGTACCGCTTCAAAAAATCAGAATAAAGCTTAGTATCAATTTTAACTACAAATTTTTAAATATATTTTTTTCGGTAGGCTCCTTTTCAATGTCTCACTTCAGTCATATTTTTGTAATCTCTACTTTTATGACTAACGAAATTGTCTGTAACTTTCGTTGGTTTTATCAGAATGGTCTGATTTTTAATCAAAGCGGTCAGAATTATCTACATATGTTTTTAGACAAAAAAGGAAACTTTTACAGAAAATTAGTTTCTTTGTTATTAATAAATTTTGAAATATACCTTATATTTGGATAAAATTATAAAAATTACCAAAGTTTGATAAAATATTTAAAAAAGTGTGCTAACCGATTTTAATATATTTTTTTTTTGTAAAGAATATACTCTTTTTTTATAATAAAAAAAAGTTTAGTACAGATTTTTAACTGCAAATTTTTAAATATTTTTTTTCGGTAGGTTCTTTTTCAATGTCTCACTTCAGTCATATGTTTGTAATATCTGCTTTTGTGACTAAAGCTATGTACAGACGGTGGTCAGATCTTACAATATTGTCAGAAAAATGTTCAGGAAATGTCTAACAACAGTGTGAACTTACAAACTTTTGTCTTGCAACATTGTCAGAAAAAGCATTGTATGTACATTGTAAGACAATAATATTGTCAGACATCTGACATTCGTGTGAACACCCTACGTTGCCATTGTCAGATAATTGCAAGACATTGTAACCAATTTTTTATTGGCAGATGTGTTTAAATTAATACATCTGATAATGGCAGTATTGTCACAGAAATGTTTCTCTCGGGATCTCTCTCGGACCTAGCCTATTTATGTTATAAGGGTATATTAATACTCCTATGGAGCAAAAATTTTGCCCGTTTTGGTCTATCTCGCTTAGTTTTGGAGATACTGGACATTTTAAAATATCGCCATATTGGAAAATGGCTTGTTTGACAAATGTCTGACAATGAAATTGAAAGGTTTTCTAACAATCGTCTGAACTGACAATTTACCTTTTGCTAAGTACATTGCCAGCACATTGCCAGATCTTACAATATTGTAAGATCTGACAACGTCTGTACATAGCTTAACGAAAATACGTTTAAACTTTCTTAATTATTATCAGAATTTCCAAATTTTTCAAAAAAGTGTTTACAATTATCTATTTTTATCAGAAAAAAGGAACTTGGGCAAAAAGGTATTATTGTTGTTATTAATATATCTTGAAATATACCTTATTTTCGGATAAAACTTTAAAAATTACAAAAGTTTGAATAACAAATATGTCAACCAATTTTCAATTTTTATTTTTTTTTTTAAAGAATGTACTCTTATTTATAATTAAAAAAAAAAAGTTTAGTACCAATTTTTCACTAGGAGTTTTGAAACATTTTTATTTTCCGAAGGCTCTTTTTCAATGTCTCATTTTTGTCATATATTTGTAACCTCTACTTATGTGATTAACGAAAATATCTATAACTTTCTTAGTTTTTATTAGAATGATCTGATGTTTTCATCAAAGTGATTAGAATTATCTATGTTTTCAGAAAAAAGGAAACTTGGGTAGAAAGGTATTATGACTTTTATACGTACCTTATTAGATAAAATATTAAAAAAAACATATATTAACCGGTTTTCATATTTTTATTATTTTTTTTTAAATAATAAACTCTTATTTGTAATACAAAAAAGTTTATCACCGATTTTTTACTAGAAATTAAAAAAAAAAGTTTCGGAAGCTCTTTTCAATGTCTCAATTTTGTAATTAAAATTTTGTAGATAACAACTTATAACTTATTTTAGTTAAAATGGCAAAACTTTAGAAAAACCATAAAATTCCAAAAATACCTAAAACATAAATGAGTCATTCCATGTCAGACCGTACGATTTTTGCTAAAAATTGACTTTGATGTCTCCGATGTCTTTCAAAATTTTAGTACGTATTCTTCATTAAAAAAATTTTACACGTGTTTTCAGAAAACAATTAAAAATTTTTTTTTAAAAAGTTATGCGCATTTGAAAATCGTCAAAATCGTGAAAAATATTCCGACATTACAACTTTTAAACTAATGTTTTTCTAAAACTAGTAAATGGATTTTAAAGTTTAATACCTTATTGTAAAGGTATTTCAACCTTCTTTTTAAAAAATCGTTTTAATTATTTTTAAATTATTTTTTTTTTTTAAATTTGTTTTTTTTTAATTAATTTCTGTTTTCCACCATTTTCGAGCAAGTCGAAAAATCTGAAAAAAATATTTTCTTAAAGTTGAATATAAACTTAATATTCCCTGTAAATTTCAGAATGGAAGTCGAATGGATTCTATTTTTTCCGATTTTTTTTCCATTGTAGTACCACGAAAAATTACATTTTGTATGTGAACATTATATTTTCAAGCGTGTTAACGAAAAAGTTAATGCATGCATGCATGCAAAAACACATGCTAACAAATTCATATTGTTCTTGAGCATTATTTGTTTTGCTTTTTCTATGTGCCGTTAGAATTTTTTTGTATGTTTTACTAGAAAATGTAATTTTTCGTGGTACAACAATGGAAAAAAATCGGAAAAAATAGAATCCATTCGCCTTCCATTCTGAAATTTACAGGGAATATTAAGGTTATTAAAATATTGTTTAAGGTTTAATACGTCTGGCAAATTTAAAGTAAATCGGAAGAGGTGTTGTAAAACAGGTGTTTGGTCTGACATGGAATGACTCATATTTTTAAATCTCTATAAATTTTTAAATCTCTATTTTTTTAAATATTTTTGTTCTTAAAAAATGAGATATATGTAGTTAGTTTAGATAGCTCAAAATAAGGAAACACTTGTAATTTTTAATAATTAATTTTTTTTTGCTAGCGAAATACCAATTTTAGGGAAATATCGCAAGCATATAATTTTTTTTTTTATTTTTTACGCATTTATTTATAAACTAAGTGTTTGTGGTTTTAAACGGTATATAAAAAAGTATATTCTGATAAATGTTCAATTACCAACTGATTTGACATTTTAACATTTTAAATAGTTGAAAACATCACACACACCTTCTTGCTTTTAAAAGTTTATGTTAATCCCAGTCAGAAACGGTCAGTGGTACAAAAATTCGAGCACTGCTATACCACTGCCTCAACGAGGAGTTGTAAATAAACTACTGGCTGAACACTAGTTTAAGACGCTTTACCAGCGTTTCCAAAAAGTGTTTTGCCAGTACTTTTTACAATAATTTCAGTGGTCTATACAAAAAATCATTGGCAAAGAATCGGCTGAGACTACTATGCCAACGTTGGGAAAAAGTGTTTCCCCGGTACTATCCAGTCGGAAATTACCAACGGCTAAAAATTCTAACTGCTGGTAAAGCATATATTTTATAAAAATTATGATGCTTTGTTTGTAGTCGGAGAGTTCCGAGTTCGAGCCCGGTTACAGGCAAACATTTTTTTCTGATTTTTTTATACTTTTTAATATTTTTTTTTCATATAAAATAGATTTTTTTGTTTGTTTCTGGCATAGCTCTTTTAAGACCAACTTTTGTTTTGTTTTCAAAACGTTGGTAAGTTGTTTCAATCAAACCTTATGCCAGTGCTGACACTTGTTAGCAGCCAACTGTTATCTAGCAGTTTATCATTCGTTTACGTTTTAAGCTATCAAGTATTAAATGTCTCGTTAGCTCAGTGGTTAGATCTGTCGGCTGCCAATCTGGCGGCCAGGGTTCGAATCCCGGCGGTACCAAAAGAATTATACATGAACTTTTTTTTAAATTTTATTTTTGAAAACAAATTTTTAGACCACCTTTTTCATGGTTTTACCAACATTTTGCCAACGTTGGAAATTTTGTTTCCCCAGTGCTTGTCTGACACTTTTTGAACAGACGGACCTTTTGTCTAATGATTTGGTTTGGAGGAGCACTTGTTGGCAGCACTTGCACCGCTTGCAAAAGTGCCTTGCCAGCGGTGGTCCGTTAATTTTTTTTCTGACTGGGTCAGACGCACCCTGTCCATCGTCCTTACCCTGTCCATCGTTTCTCTCAGATCACAATACCCAGAGAAATAATGCCGACAAATTATCGTCGATATATTTTTAATCAAATGTTTTGAATTATAAAATTTAACCCAACATCCCAACATCGTCGATTTGAATACAAAGTTGTTTTTATGTTATGAAATGCTAAATAAACAAAAACTTCGTACCCCGATTTGTAAAATAATTTTTCCTTTACTTTTTTTACATTTGCTTACATTTGCCTATAAATACTTATGTATCTTAAAACTAAAATTATTTTTTAGCTTTTTTCGCCATCATAAAAAACGCATTTTATGAGTTTTTAATTAATTTCGTACATTTTAATTTTTTCGACTTTCACCATTAATAAAAGGCTGAATTCTAAATATTTATTAAAAAATGTATTTTATCAAATAGCGCTTGATTTTCTTAACACACTACACTGAGAGAATGATCTGCATGATTAGATCACTGGAACTCGTCCATTGAAACTTTTCAATAATCAGTTTTTAATAAAATTTTATGAAAAATTTAATTTTATTTATTAAAAATTTCTTATGTTTAACGAAAAAGTTTAATTGAAAGTAGTTTAATTAAAACTATAAAGATTTTTCATAAATTTTAAAAAATTTTCATTCAAATTGTGAAGTAGACTTTATTAGTTTAGTGAAAAAAATTCATCGAAACTCGTACAAGAAATTCTCTCTGTTTAGTGAAGTTTTCATTTTAGTTAAGCTCCAAATCGTTGTATCTTCAAAGCGGGTATTTAAGGGTTAATTTACAATGAAGATTATTTCCTTGAGAAAATAATATATTTTTTGTAAGCATGAATGAAAAATGGTGTAGAAAATGTTTCAGCATCTAAGAGGAACGATTCAATTTATTTGTGATCAATGGTTATAATCTTTAAAAATTATATGAAACTTGTATAAAAACCAAAGTACAGTCTAGTTTACTCCCCCTCTTTTTGTTTATAAACGAAACAAAAAATAAAAAGGAGGAAAAAACAAAAAAACGTGTATTGAATATTCACCAGAGGTGGACCTTGCACATAACAAACAAGTTTTCAATTTATTTTTTGATCAATGTTTATAATCTTTAACTTCAAGCTCATATATTAGTTCTCATGTAGTGAGTAAACTAGTTTATATGAATGTCTGATGTTTGGCATGGGATTGTTACCGCTTTCAAAACGTGTTCTGATGATGGGAACCTAGAAAATTTCCGAAATATATCTATCAACACATTCCTGAAAGGGTCAAATAATAAATTTGAAAACAAAAAACTCTATAGATTATTTGTTAGGACAATATCCTAATAAAGAAATATGGCCTCGAACTTGAATAATTTTCATTTTCATTGCACAATTAAAGGTCGAAAAAAACATAATTTTTATTTTTAATAACAATTATATCAAACTTGTCTAAGAGGAACTCTAAAACGATTTGAGTTTCTTTTTAACGGGGGAATTTATGTGACATGGTACAGAATAGGATGTTGGAAAATAGACCCAACATTCTTTATTAATAAGTCAGAGAACTTTCAGAACTTTCAGTTCCGTGACAAGGGATACAAATTTACTTCCAATTTTTATATAAAAGGACTAGTTCTGTGACATGTTCCATAATATTGTAATAAAGAAACTGTTTATTCATCAAAAACTCTCAAAATACGAATATTTTTTACAAAATAATGATTTTGAAAAACTAGAAATATCATTAAAAACAAAAAAAAAATTGAAATTAAATGCTTAATGGCCTGTTATTGTATGACGTGTCACTCAAAAAATTCATCTAAACGAGTGATAAAATGATTTTGGGATTCTGTATCACGAATGTCACTTTGTAATGAGTGAAAACGTAAGAGTTGTCATTTTCGTTCTTGTTTTTCGGTTTCTATATTGCGATTTGAAACGTCGCAAACGACAAAAACAGACGTTCACAAAAAAGCATTCGTCATGTAAACGTTCGTCCGAAAAAAATTTTCCTTAAACTAAAAAGTTTCATAAAAACATAATTATGAGCAGCGAAAATAACAAAAAAAAGGTAAATATGCATTTTGTACACAAAACACTTTGTTTTTGTTTTGTTTGAAATTGACCCGAACATTTTTATTTGTGAATTTGTTTTGTTTTTTTATTACACAAATTTAATTTTTAGAACACTTTTATTATTTTAAAATGAATACAATATTTTTCCAAACAACAGCTGTTTTTGTTTATATTTCATTGACACTGTTGGGTTGCCATCTACCAACAAAAAAACGTGTTATTTGTATATAAAAAAGCTAACAAAAACCGAAAAATAGTATCATGGCAATCTCTACTGTTTGACATAACATAAAGCTTTACGTAGTCAAACGTAAGTCAGACGAACGAATTATAAAAACTCATTTCCTTACGTATTCGTTCGGGTGGCACACGTTCGTCTGAAATGATACACGTATTGTAAAAACAGGCAGTAAGATTCCCGAATAACATTTTAAACCAATCTCTAATTTCATAAAAAACAAAATTTTACAAAAAACAAATGTTTTAATAATGATGAAAAATGATTTCATGAAATGATATATGACTCTATAACAGACTATTACAATCCGTTGAAACAAAGGCAGATAAAATATAATGATGCTGATAATTTGATAAAAAAAATGATTGTGTAAAAATTCAAAACACTTACAAAATAATGAAGATAATAATGAACCAGAATCACTGACAGTCTTGACGGATAATGTTGCCATTACCATCAATTGTTGTTCATACCAGAATGTTAATTTAAGAATAATAACTTTAATGAGGTGATAAATGAAATACAAATTAAATGAAAAATTATTTTAATTGTTATGATAACATTTCATCTTCTTCACATTAAGAAAAAGAACAACACAAGGGCTTTATTTGCTACACTCAAAGTAATAAATCTGTACAAAAAAAATATGTAAAACTATTGATTTAAAGAAAAGTTTATCTACATTTTAAAGTACATATTCTAAATTTTTACAAAATTTATTTTCAAAACATATTTTTCTAGCTTTGCTATCAACTTGGAGATGGCGTTACTTGCATGTCCGATATTTTGAATGCCGATCTACAACAGAATATATATAAAATAACAAAGACTTTCGTAAAATAAAAGAAAATTTATTTTATTTTATGGAAGTTTACGCTGTTTTGACATTAATTACGTAATTTTATGCATGTATGATTATGAACATGTCTCGAATAATAAAAGAGACAGAGCTACACACATAGCCAAGATAATCAAGTACATGTGTCATTTTATTCCCCTAAAATGATTTTATTTTTGGCTAAATAGTTTATAAATAGTCGAATATTTTTTAAAACGGCCGAAAAGCACTGCCAATATCTGTAAAAATAAACTGATATTTCATTAAATTTAACTCATATACTATTTTGAGCGTACTTCTTAAATTATGAAGATTAATTTGTTTTTCAAAGTGAAGAAATAAATTTAATGTATTTGAAATATTATGGGTATGAATAATATTCTTGTAGTTTTGCAACTTCTGCGATTCTATGAAACATTTAAAAGTCTCTACCGGAAATCCTTTCATATATTTATTTTTAAGATTCTTTTTTTTTAATGATTTATGTTTTAAGATTTTTACCACAAAGTATAAAAACAAAATGTTGTACTGTACTTTAAAAAAACTAACAACAAAAAAACCCACCTGAGAGCTTGACACCTACAGAAAATTTGATGCGATCTTTAGAGTAGTTTAGTACACACGTAAGTAATCTTTTTCAAACAAAAAAAAAAAAGCTGCCCACTTATCACTGTGACTACACTTACATTTGGGTTTTGTTTTACAACATCATCGTCACTTATGTATGAACAAAAAAAAAAATATTATAAAAAAACACACTAAAAACATAATTGTTTTGACTTCTTTTTTGCAATCTACGTACGTTAACAACATTTTTACCAGAACCACCCACGCTTTAAATGCTAACAAAAAACAAAAAAAAAAACAGGGCCCTCATAACCAAAATTTGGTAAATAGGGCCTTGTTCTACAGGAAATGTTTAAGTAGAAAAATACTCTTGGAACTTTTATGTTAGGAAGCATATAAGTAACGTATATTGCCTGATTTTGCAATAATTTAAATCAAAGGAAAGCTTATAAAAAATACATGATCTGATGTACAAATAACTATTACATTTTATAAAAAAAAAAAATGTAAAGTATTATTTAAAAAATTAAATTTTTTGAAACTTTTTGTGCATTTGAATTTCACGACATTCAAAAAAATTTTGGCACAGCGTTAATTTATTTGCAAAAATATGAAGAGTGATATATATTGATTATGTTTGGCACAGAAAGTGGTCTAAAATCTTTTAAAAAGTACCAAAAAAAAAAGGTAAAATGTTTCTGCACTCAAAATAGCATGAATACTGAAATCACAGAAACACGTGTCGTGATATGTCACGAAACTATTCATTTTATACTAGATTTGCAACATAATACATTGCGATTAATATGTCACTAGTTTTTTTTGCCAAATATTAAATCTACACTTCGATAGGTCGCGTGGTACATAATTTTTCACAGGTCACGTGAAATAATGCCTAATAAAGGGTCCGCCATGTAACGTTTTGTTTTTTCAACTAGTGCTTATTTCGTGAATGGTAACACTTAGCTCATGTCTGATTTGACAGATAATTAGTTTTATCCTTCCTCTGAACGAATATGGTTGTGTATACGCTTGAACAACGCTGGGAAATATTGCGACATTACTTTGAAAATCATGGTAATGTTGCAGAATGTGTGCCGATACACCCAAAACGAGTCACTGTTTGGTGCGGATTTTGGTCCAGAGGCATAATTGGGCCATTTTTCTTCGAAAATGAGCAAGGAGTGGCCGTTACAGTCAATGACGCTCGTTATCGGGCCATGTTGAACGAATTTTTGTTCACAAAAATTGAAGAGGAGGAAATACAGCTGCACACAATCGATAATGTGCTTAAAAATTGGCTACTGCATGGCCAGCCGAGGCAGCCATTTGAATGAAATTATTTTCCATTATTAACCGGAAGGATTGTACTTTCAAATAAAAAAAGAAATTTGAGAAAATATTCAGTAGTTTTTTTTGTATAGCATTTTCAAAAAAAAAAGTTATTTGGCGGACCCTTTATAAGACTAGTTGCATGCTAGGTACTTTTACCTTGTTCTGTTGCATATCCACTTGATCCAGTATGGTAATATGTTGTTTTTGGCAAGTTCTACGGCATGTCACAAGAAGCTCTGAATGTAGAAATAGTCACCTCATATGACAAGCCCATGTTAAAAGTACCGATCACTTTTATATAACAGAACCGAAACAAGAACAGGTTCATACACACACAGTTCTTGTCACGTGACCATACCAGTGACTGGTCCATTTTCCACAGTGTTTAAATTGTGATTGTAGCAAATTAAACGAAGCGATATAAGACATTATACCTTTTTGTATCAAATTGTATCAAATTTTATATAACAATATATAATTTTACATTACGGGATGAGACCAAAACTCCGATCCATATATGTATACCGAAATTTATATCAATTCATAATAATTGATATTGATTTATACATCCACCTATATCAAATAATATATAAAACCAGATAATTTATTTTTAATCCGCGTAGTACTTTAATTGTCACCTTGCCTTAAAAGTTGAAAAGAAAAATTAATCCAAAATTCTATAAGAGTTTTTTTTAACTAAGTAAAACAAAAAAAAAATATATGAAAAAAATTTATTCCTGATTGCCTGAAAAGTCAATTAGTCTTTTTTTTTAAAAAAATTAGGTGGCACTTATAGAACTTTTAGTGTACATAGACATAATTATGATCAAATGAAAGCACGCTTTGTGTACTATTATACTGCAGGTTGCCTGGGCTTTTTTCAATATGCGTTAACGTTCGGCTTTAACACTTATTTTCCCTAAGAGCTTTTATAACCCATATTTTAAATATTTTAAATAAGTGCCAACCCTGCGCCCTCAGCGATGCAATAAGGGTATCGAAATTTTTGTTTTCTCGAGAACTTTAATACTATGAAAAAAAATCTAAATTTCTTAAATTTTAAACATGTTTTCATACAACAATTTTGTAATTTTTGACCACCACCCCCAAGAAGAAATAAACTGCTACCTAATATGCTAAAGCATAATAATATTTTATATTTATTTCTTATTTCCTTTTTTTTACCATTAAAATAAACGAAACAAAAATTTTCAAGCCGAAAAACAATACAATCATGGAAAAACGCATATTTCGCTCTTTAAGGCCCCGTCGCTTAGGGAAAGCGTGGTCGCAGAAGCGCAAAAATTACACATGTGTTATATTCACATTAGTACAGAATATATTTTTATGGATTTATCGAATGGTTTTAGCCAGGTTTGTAAAAAAAAAGAATTCAAATACTATTTGTTCAAATATATATAAAAACGCACAGTATATCCTTGGATCTGAATGCGGCACGGTACGGGTTAATGTTGTTCAATATGTCCAAAATTTTTGGCACTTAATCTAAAAGTATCTTTTACATCACGTTTCTTAAAATTCAAAAGTAGTAAGAAAATCTTTAACGTTTTTTGAAAATTGAAATAAATAAGTCTGGGGTCACTTGGGGTCGCAGGTTCACATGGGTTAATAATGTTCGAAATATTTTTATTTTTAACTTTGAGTAATGCTTCTAAAATAAAACTATAAAAGTTACAAAAGTAGCTAATTTTTGATTTAAAATATTTTATGGCAACAAATAAGCCTTTTTATTACTAAAAGACACAATTTCCCCGAAATCCGTAAAATTTAAGTCGTTGCCCTACCCAAGTGTACTGGGGGATATTTTTATATTTTTAAATTTTTTATTTTTAATCTCTTAGATGTTTTAAACAAGTTTAAGCAAAAAAAATCTAAATTTTTTCGATTTTGTTGAAGAAATTTTTTTAAAATTTGAAATTGGAGATTTGAAAAACACCCCAAATATTTTGTTCGTTTTTGACATCACCGTAGGACAGGTTAACGCCATCCAAAACAAAAAACTACTTTTATGGCTAACATTTATGAGTGTATTAAATAAAAAAAATTATGTTTCAGTAATCAATTTTAAAAACGTTTAAAATTTGAGCTCGAATTTCTTGCTGAAGTGGTATATGGCACATTAGTAGTCTGGAGCATTATTTATTACTGGGGTAATTCTTAACCGATTTTGGATTTTTATACCTTTTTGAACACTCTCTCATCTAGAGTAAAAAATATTGCAATATTGCAAAAAAACTAAAAAAAAATATCCCTTTTTCCCATATAAACGCATGTTTTGATCTTTAAGGCCCCATCGGGTAGCGAAGGCGTGGTCGTATGGGCGTAAAATTTCGCATGAGTTATTTTCAAGAGTTATTTTCATATGAATATATAAGAATCATTTATGAACACATATAAATCATGTATGCATAAATGTGGAAATGTATGAAGCATGTGTGGTCATGTATGGATTCATATATGTTGGTTTTTAACCGGTTAGCCCAAATACCAGATATAGGGCCACATTAGGAAACATTCCGTTACATAAAGTAATAGTAAAGGCCCCCCTTGTGCAAATATACCTAACCTTTTTTCAAGCCAATGAGTTTGTAATATCCTGGTTTACATACATATAAATAAATTAAGTTTTTTAAAACTTTAATCATTTAACTATATAACCTTTATTCAGAATTTTGTGGTTATATTTCTTTTGCGTAAATCTTAGTTGTATAGTATAAATGGGTTAAATCTTTTCCACAAAATCTACGCTTTTGACCTAAAGGCTTTTTTTTTACTATTTTGTTTCTTGATTAGTTCATTAAGTGTGCCATGAATCTTCTTATTTTATGGTTTATTGTGTTTGTAAATTATTTTTCCTTTACTAAATAAATCTCTTGTGGGTTTTTTAAATGAACATTTTGTTTGTTAAGTTTCAGTGCAGATGGTTTATGAAATATCGCCCCCTCTTTTAACATAAATTCAAAAAGGTTATTATTTTGTTTGCCGTTAAAAAATTATGTGGCATATAAGCAATAATCATTATTTTTGGAATGTAATGTCATGTAATTTTTTGCAACATTTTTAGTACCAACATTAAAGCAATGAAATTACGAATTGTTTGTTACGAAATTTACCCGCTTTGACATTTTACAGATCCAACCAGGAAGATGTCACCGATCTGTTTCTTTAAGGAGAGTTCGGTGAAAAGATCTAGAAAAATTGTGAAAAATATCTTAAGACACGTTACCGAACTCTTTTTTTTTTAAAGTTCAGTAAGCTTTCCTATATAAGACTAATAAAATTTTTTTGAAATCTACTCTTTTAAATGTAGGTAGCTTGTTACCTACTATAAACTGGGCAAAAATTTACACAATGCGTAAAATCAAAATAAAGGGTCCGCCAAAAAACTTTTTTTTTTTTGAAAATGTTTTAAAAAAAACTACTGAATATTTTCTCAAATTTCTTTTTTTATTTGAAAGTACAATCCTTCCGGTTAATAATGGAAAATAATTTCATTCAAATGGCTGTCTCGGCTGGCCATGCAGTAGCCTACACGATCGGTCCAATTTTTAAGCACATTATCGATTGTGTGCAACTGTATTTCACCAATGGCTTCTCGAATATTGTCCTTTAAAGCGTCAATTGTCTCTGGCTTGTTGGCGTAACACTTATCTTTGACGGCACCCCACAAATAATAGTCCAACGGTGTCAAATCGCAGCTCCGAGGTGGCCAAACGACATCAGCTCTGCGGCTGATAATGCGATCTTCAAAAACAGGGCGCAAAACATCGAGTGTAGCTTCGGCTGTGTGGCACGTAGCGCCGTCCTGTTGAAACCAAATGTTGTCATTATCCTCCTCTTCAATTTTTGTGAACAAAAATTCGTTCAACATGGCCCGATAACGATGGCCATTGACTGTAACGGCCACTCCTTGCTCATTTTCGAAGAAAAATGGCCCAATTATGCCTCTGGACCAAAATCCGCACCAAACAGTGACTCGTTTTGGGTGTATCGGCTTTTCAATGTATGCGTGCGGGTTTTCTGTGCCCCAAATGCGACAATTTTGCTTGTTTACATACCCTCCAAGATCAAAATGAGCTTCATCTGAAAAGATGATTTTTTTTGGCAAAATCGGCATCTTCTGATTACCATGATTTTCAAAGTAATGTCGCAATATTTCCCAGCGTTGTTCAAGCGTATACACAACCATATTCGTTCAGCGGAAGGATAAAACTAATTATCTGTCAAATCAGACATGAGCTAAGTGTTACCATTCACGAAATAAGCACTAGTTGAAAAAAAAAAAGTTAGATGGCGGACCCTTTATATAGACACATTGTGTTTAACCCATTCCTGCCTATTGGGTATTTAAATACCCAAAAAGTAGCCATCTTAAAAAAATTATAGCTAAAGCCAGGTAAGAGTTGCATCAAATTGATTTTAACAGGTAGGTGGAGAAAGGATTAAAATACTTAAGGAAAATGTTGGTGTAAAATTGGGGGTTGATAATTATCTGTTCAATTGTCTGCAAATTTACATATTCTGAAAAATTGAAAGAAAGAATTGAAATTGCCTCTGGAAAATTGGAGAAGCGACACATCGGAAAACCTTATTGTTGACTAATAGTCTTAGGTATTCTTTAAAGTGCAAAAAATTTGTAGCTGGGTAGGACTACTCACTTGGGCTACAGGTATGATTTCATGACATGACCTTTAAAATACGTATTTTACAGTTTTATGAAGTACCCTTGCTTGAAATATCGATTATTTTCAAGTAAAAATTAAGAGTTTTACATAAAAGAGCATAACAAAATAATTTAATTAAACAACCACAGAGGAATTATTTTATATCAGTGGTTAATTCATAAGTCCCAAGTATGGGAAATCGAAAAGAAAATTATATCAAATAACTTCCAAAACCTTAAGTAAAGAAGGTGTGAAATTTCATCGATATTGGACAATGGAATCAGGGGTCAGGCATTAATGGGTTAAAGACAATAGACACAATGTGTGTAAAACTGTGTTTTTAATTGTATCAAAAAGGTTTAGCAACATATGAATTTGTTGAGATTTAAATTTTATGTGTATAGAAATCTATATATAATGCATAAAGCTACACACAAAAAAAAGTTTGTAAAGTCAGCAAAAAATGTTGGTGAGTCAGCAAATTTTTAGTCAGAGGGTGCTTGCAAAAAATTGCTAATGTCAGCAGAAGCTTTGCTGAAAATCAGCGAAATTTTTCTTATATGGTTAACAACACCGAAAAACGAAAGACTTGACTATTCTGTGGACATATTTGTGGAAAAATAAACAGCGGATCTTCCTTTGGTGATTATCACCTAGGGTATTCAATTGGATAACCGTTATTCGATTAATCGATGCATTTTAATCAAACAACTGTTCGAGTAAATTAAAATGACCAATCTCGAGTAGGGTTATAACTGTTGTACGTGGCACGATATAATACTGTACTGATAAACAATATTTGGTTTTGGTAATTTTGGAGAAAAGACTTTCGGCACCAATACCAATGCCTAAAATATCACATTTTTTAACAATTTCAAAAGATATTTTCAACATATCCTTGAACAATTACATATATTATTATACTCAAATATATGCTCGTAAATATAAAAAAAATGCAAGACCACAAGGTCCGATTTCCATAATTTAAGCGAAATGTTTAAGTATCGTATCTAAATATTCAACAAATTAAAAATCGCAACAATCGCAAACCATTAGAATATGTAAATTTTTTTTGAAAAATTCGAATTGTACTAAACTTGTCATAATTTTTTTGGTGTTATAGCTCGAAGTGAGCCATTGACTCTTTTCTTCAATTTGGATCTTTTTTCAACTTAATCAAATCAAATTACTAAGAAGACAAGAATGGAGCAAAATTGATTATTAATAGGTTTTTTGTTAAAGTTCTGCCTATTATATAGGCTCTAGCTTTTCTAAAACTTCGGGTTCTGATGAGATCTTTTTGATTTGCTTTATTTTTTGTAAATATACGGAGGTTGAAAGCTCGTTATAAATTGAAAATAACATAAAAATAATCTCGATGTATATAAAAACATAAAACTAATATAACTGAAAGAAAAGTTAATGTAATTTATATAATTTTTACTCTATATTTTTCCTCTATATTATTCTTCTTCTATATTATTTTTAATATTTGCTTCTTAAAGTCGAACTTTATAAAAACAAAAGAAAATAATTTAAAAATAATTTAATTTATATTGTTTTAGAATATTTTTTTAATTTTAAATTAATTTCCCAACCTTTTTTTTTTAAGTTTCGGAACTCACGATTTTGTATTTGTTTTGTGTTTTATTATGAATTTTTAAAGAAAAATTAATTAAAGAAAACTATTAAAATTATTCGAGTTACTCGAGTAGTTTTAAAATCTTACTCGTTTACTCGAACAATGCAAAAAAAAATTATACCTATTTCAGCGTTTTCAAATGTTTCAATTTATAAGGATTCTATTGAACGGTAACGATTCACAAGTTTTTTAATTCTTCAGATATCGGATTTATTGTGTTATATACCGTTCTTTCAAATTAACTAATATGGATGTGTGCATGCGAAAATTTTCAGAGGACATAACAAGTTTTGTGAATAAATTCTAATTAGCGATATTATAACGTCCCGAATATAGCGAAGAACGGGGTTTATTAAAACTTTAGCTTAAAAGATTTCAAAAGCCTGATGTGGTGGAAAACAAAAATTAAGTAAAAAAAAAAAAAAAAAATTTTAAAAATAACAAAAATAAATTAAAAAAAAAATATTTTTAAAAAGAAGTTCCAAATACTTTTAAAATAAGGTATTAAACTTTAAAATCCATTCACTAGTTTTAGAAAAACATTAGTTTAAAAGTTGTCATGTCGGAAGATTTTTCACGTTTGTGACGATTTTCAAATGCACATAAATTTTTGAAAAAAAATGTTTCATTTTTTTTCTGGAAACACGTGTAAAATATTTTTAATGAAGAATACGTACTAAAATTAAAGACATTAAAGTCAATTTTTAGCCAAAATCGTACGGTCTGACATGGAATGACTCATATATAAAACAACCAGTAACGAAGTATCGGGTTTTTAAGCTCGTCGTTTCATACAATGTAATTTACAACAAAATACATATTATAATAACCAGGGACAGGAACTTCGTGCACTTAAAAAAGTCTGTTTTAGCCGCCTATAATACCCAGCAAAATTTTGAAAATGGGTGTGATAAAGTAATGCATTACCTTGTAATGTGTACTCCTTACCTGTTTCATTATTTTCCAACAAGAAGTAATGAGTTACCGATAATTGAACACTCATGGATTACCTTGTAATGATACCTTATTACATTTTACATTACTTCAAAGCATAAAATAATGACTTACCGATCATCAATTACATAATGCATGAATTATAAACGTAAAGTAGTTATTAATATATATTTTTGAAAATCTAGTTATGGACACATTACGTTCTGATTTTTTGTAAGCATGAGGGTAAAGCGTATATTGTTGATATCACGAACGAAAACACGAAGCACAACAACGCATTTACATTTTAAGCAATAGAATATTATATGTATCGATAGCTCAGTTGGTAGAGTTCTCACCTAACTAAGTGTTAAATACCAGAGACCACAGGTTCGAATCCCAGCATGACCACGTAATTTATTTAATAAAAAAAAAAAGTTATTTATTTAATTAAAAAAAATATCTGTAAAAAAAATTGTTATGCATTTTTTTTTTTATGAAAATCTATTTATAGATACATTAATTTTTCTCACCATGTAACCAGTTACTTAACCCCCTACAAGGTAATGAGTCCACCCATTACTTTTAGTCTCATCGCCTGTAAAATTCATCAGTAAAGTAAGGTGTAATGTAATGCGCGAAGCCCTATGGCGATACATTACTTTACCCATGATTTGGTGTGGTTTTGCTGGGTGATAAAGAAATTCTGAGGTTAGATTCGTGTTCTGCGCACATCAAACCCTTAGAAAAGTATATTCTAGTCTTAGGGTTAGTAAAATTTTTGGTCTGTATTATTATTATTTCTCATTAAGCATAGAGTAACGCTACATTTTTACATTTGCTGAAAGTTAATCATTTATTTCCTGCAAACTCACATTTCATTCACTGATCTTAACCACCTGTACGGTATTCTTAAAAAATTCCATAAAACGAAATCGTTTTAAAAATATTATTACATTTGTCACCTAGGTAAAAAAACAATATAAAGATGTGATATTGTAACGCAATTTGTAACGAATCGAAATTAAAAAAAAAAAATATTTCGCGAATTTTTAAACAAATGTTTATATTTTTAAAATTAAGAATACGTTCTGAATTTTATGATTATTCAGTATTTTACATTTTTAATACTTTTTTCTTTTTTTCTACTTAATGTTTGAAACATTTATGTGAAAAATCTTTATCAGTTAAAATACTTTATCAGTTAAATTACTTGGCAACGGGAAAAATTTGGTTTCACTTCTAAATCACCTCACCTCCAGCTGCACCATCACTTTTCACCAAGCAGCGATATGGATATGTTTTTTTCTGTAAATGTATCTCCCAAGTCTGGTGATACCATATTGTATTAGTTTGGATCTGAAAGATTATGAGCACAAAAATGAAATTAATGAAAAAACTCTTGCAAGATTTAAGTAATTTTTTTAATTTTTCTACTATTAAATGTCCATTAATTCTTGAAGTGAAGTGTTTTCAACGTGGAAATTTGCACGTCCCAGTCCATCGTTTCTCTCGTTTCTCTACCTAACCCTGTCCATCGTTTCTCTCAGTTAAAAAACCTTTACAAATAAGAGGCATCTAAAATCAGGTGTTGAAAATTTTTGAAAATAGCTGATATATTTTTATAGTCTCAATATTATCTCTATATCAACGGTACGTATGGTTTTATTTTCAAAATCATTTTGAAAATAGCCAAAGATTTATTTTATTTGTATTTTTTCAATGATCATTCGAATCAATATAAATAAATCTTATGTATCGCACACGCTAAACGCACAAACAAATAATTTCAAAAATAAATTATATGTGAACTAAAAAACATACAAACTACAAAACTAAACGCCAAATTTATATCCAAATAAATATCCAACATTCACATTAATTTCAAAGATTAAACATTTTATTATAACTACAAATCACAGATACAAACAATTGTTTATTTTTGTTACTGGGGCTACTGTATAATATTTGTGGTTAAATGAAATCATGATGTTTGGTGGTAAATACTGTTTGATGATGGCAGATTTTTCGTATGATATTGTATAAATATGTTTGATAAAATAATAAATAAAAATAACACTAATCGACAGAATTTCGATGACATGTCACTGAACTCTCCTTAATGAAACAGTTTGTTGATATGTCACAAAATAGAAGTTTCTTGTTACTGTGACATTTTAATATAATTATTTTAAATCAAATCTTTGGAAATTGATACGTTCTTTTGTAAGAAAAGGTTTGAGATTCTGAGAAGGGTCCTTATCAAAAAAATAAATAAATATGTCACCAAATTTTTTATCAATTCTGAATGTTTTTCCGAAGAAAAATGTTATTAGATTCTAAAAATTTGTTGAGAAAAACGATGTCACAATTAAAAAAGGGTTAAGGTAAATTCCATGTCAAACCGCACCGAAAACTGTCATTTTCGGATTTGTCGTCACCGACTCGTCGACGAAAATTTGCTTTTGACCACGTTTTCCTCCATAACTCCGGAAGCAAATGAGTGTCCACCTTAAAATTTTGTCACAAATGTAGAGAGCTTTTAACATATATTTTTTTCAGAATTTTAAAAAAATTTAATTTTGAGATATTTGTCTTTGAACATTAAACTTAAAAAATTAACTTTATCCTTTTAATACAAAAAAAAAATTAAGAACGCAGTTTTGAAGGTAATTTTTTCACCAAAAGGAAAATTGAAGGTTGTATAGTTTAGTTTAGTTATGGGCGACTTTGTATGGACACTTTTTTTTTACGTTTTTGCCAATTTTTATGAAGTTATATTTCGAAAACCGAAAGGGTTTGGGGTCGAAAGGTTAATGATTTGATAAACACTACACATTTAAAATATTTGTGGCTAATGTCATTAAAATCGGAGATGACAATTCCGAGTTCTGAGCGGTTTGACCTGGTATTGCCCTTAAGTGTCTAAAAAACAATTCTATTTGATAATGTTTGCAAAAATCATAAAATGAAATGAATGGGTCCTCTGCAATGGACTCGCAATGCGTTGTATCCGAAGTTAAACTAGGAGAAGACTAAAGACTACAAGATTAAAAAAAAATATAACACAACTTTTTTCAACTATCATAAAAACGGGTGAAGTAGGTTGGCTGACACTTACAAAAAAAAAATCTATCTGTTTTGGCAATTAAAATAAAGGGGTTTTGAAGTGTTGTCGACTAGTGTAACTTTCAATAACGTGCGTTTGACATATGTATGCGATGAGTTGAAATCTATTCGTTACACAGCTAAATTTGTTTTTATTAATTTTCTAAAGTTTTATCTAGAAAACGGTTTAATAAAACATAATTTATGTTTATTATAAACCAAATAAATTTTGCGCGAAATTGAATCAACAGTAATGATATATTTTTGTATGAAATCTATGACTTTTGAATGACATCTGATTTGTAAATCTATTTACTTTGTGTTATATCCTTTACTGAGCGAAAATATATGTTTTAAGTTTGTCATAGCGTTTGTAATTTAACAAAATATGGGTCTGGCCCACTTTAGGTTTGTACATAGATTTTTGTCTATTGCAATATCATTAAGACCGAATTTATTATACCGTTAGAGCAAAAAAAAATTTTTTTTATTTCCTTCAAAATATGGAGTTTTATTCAGGTAAAGAATCTGTCCAATAATTTAGTAATGACAACAACGAAGGCTGCCTTACAGGAAAAATGGCAGGTGATACGATGTACTTGTCCAAATGGCCTGATTTGGACTTTTTATATGAAAGAGATTGGCCGCTTGTACTTTAGGTTAGGTTAGGTCGAAAAGAGGATTCGGAGAAAGGAAATACTTCCCTAAACCGACTCAAGTCCCTAAGGACTTACACTTAAGCCAGAATGTCGGCTTGTTGTGCGCTCTAAACAATCGGTTCTATGTCCTATGTCTCCTTACTATCCCAGGAATTCCGTTGCATTGACGAAACTCCTCAACTTCTTCCGCTTGCACTTGTCGTCTCCGGAAAAGGTCAGTTGACATATTAAACCCACCGTATTCAAAATAACAAAAGGTACAACTAATATTGCACTAGGAAAACACTATTTTTAAATGTGTTTTATTATACACATTTCGCAAAATGTATTTTAAAAGAACAACATTTTTTTAATTACCAACGCTATGCCAACGGTTGGCCACTGTTATCAGTCAGGAGACAAGACACTACCATCAATTTTGTTAGTTCCACGTTCTGCCAACGCATAACCGACCGTCTCTGGCGCTTTGCCAACACTGTGCCGATTGTATTTTTCTGACTGGATTGTGCATTTTTTGATGTTATTAAAAAATGATTTTCAAATACATAAATTCAAACACTAAGAACATTAAAAAATCTACTAGTCGTCTTTCCAAAACGGTTAACCGAAATACCGGGTTTTACAAACCGGGTTTTTTCTGTCGGTTAACCGGTTTTTAATTTAAGTATTTTATTAAAATTATGTGGAAAGCAATGATAGTCGAAAAACTTAGTTTTAAAGAATAGCAAGTTGTTTTTACGGGTTAAAATTTTTCGCTTCAAATTTGAAGGATTCAAATCGTTATTGAAATAACGAAAACAACGAAATTTTTAGAAAGACAAAATCGCAACAAATGCTACTTATCATAAATTTTAGTGAAATAAACTCTACAAAATGTTCAATTCGTTATATTAAAAAATACACCATTTTACGGATTATAACTGCGGATAAAAATCGAAAGAACTGTTTATGGTGTTTTATAATCGTTGGAACTAATCCGAAAGTTCACCAAACTAAATTTTGTTCTCCTTTCTAACCCGATATGGCACTTAAGAAAAATTAAAGTTTACCTTAAAAATTGTCTTAAGCATCGTTATTTCATAAAAATCGGTGTGAATTATGTTATTTTGGAATACAATAAACTGTTAAGCATTTATAGAAAGCTTTAATTATTTTGTTTGAATAATAAACCATTTAATCCAACTTCTGAAGTGGCATTTTCAAATTTTTTTATGTTTTTTAATAAGAAAAATCTCGATTTGATTACGGACGGTTAACCGATTTCCACAATCGGTTATCCGAAAAAAACGGTTTCTCAGAAAGTCGGATTTTCGGAAACACTATATACTAGGCTTCAATAAAGCTCCAAACAGAAAATGTATAATTCTGCGTGTGTGTTCTATTAAAAATATAAGAATAAAATAAGCAAACAACATGAAAATAAAAGAAGAAGTGAAAAAGGAACGGTCACGGGATAGGTCCTTTGAGATCACTTGACTGATTTTTTGCGGTTTTGCATTTTTATTTAATTAGATAAACTGTAACAAAAATGTAAGCCTGTATGGCATTTAAATTAACTAGATAACTTAAAATTAAATAACGCGAATGCACTTGAGTAATAGCACTCAAACGATGCGTATTGAAGAGCTTAATACGAAAAATATATCGAAAATGGTATGCTTTGTTTAAAAAAAGTTGTCTTACTTTTTATCAAAATAGGTCTCAAAAGTTTTGTTATAGGGAGCTTATTACAAGACAAATATTTCCAAATTTCTAGTAGAACAGTTTTGGTCCACCGCAGTATTTTTAAGTTTTCAGCTAGTTCATAATAACTAAATATTTTCTGAAATTTCGATAAAAACACTCACATAATATTTGATATTGGCTACTCTAATTTTCTGAGATCTATAATATTGCAATGCAAGTTTTAAATGAAATTGAATACTATTTTTCCGCTGGAGTAACATCCTAATTATTTTTTCCTGTTTCGAATAGTTTTCGAAAATTTTATTTTTTGCAAATTCAAAACAGATTTTTGCAAAAAGTGCTCATTTTTGGTTTTCACATTTGTGCTGAAGAGCTTCTTCCGACAAGGCAATTCCTGTTTTAACCTGACACAGGATAGGGCCGTTGAGCGCAATGACTTAATTCTCATTAAAGCAGTTGAAGCTTTGAAATTTTAAGTTTACATTAGTGTGAAAAGTCTTTTCTAAAGATTAAAAAAGTAAAGCGGATTTTTCGGATTTTGAAATAATTAGTTTGAATTAGTCAGAGCTGGAATTAATTAGTTGGCAGTAATTTCAATATCATTGTGAAGGGTATAAAATATTCAGTATGGCGGAATGTGTAAGACTCTTATTTATTTTATTTAAATTTCAAAACGTTTGCAAAAACCTATTGTTGATTTTGATATGTAGATATTGATGATGACTTTGACAGACCCAACAACAGCTTCTACAATTTGTTGGTGGTCTTATTATTATCAGGGACTGGAAGTTCCCCTTAAGTCTGAAAACAGGACAAAAAAATATATTTGTTAATCAAAGAATTTGCGTTAAAATTGCATCGATTCGTTAGAGCATATTTTGCTATAAATGCATATTTTGCTTAAACTACATATTTTTTTTATATATTATTACTTATGTGGCTTTAAACGAATATTTTTATGGCATATTTTTACTTATTTTGCTTTAAATGCATATTTTTATTGCATTTTTCTTAGTTTATTTTTTACGAAAAACCAAATGAACCAAAACACATATTTTCAGGCGAGGCAAAAACCAGGGATGGCAGGCAATACCACTAAAATACCGTTCTCGATTCAAAACCTTTTTAAATGACTAGGGATAGCGATCCCTAAAATACCGTTAACGAAATAATTGAAATAGCGTTATCCTTAAAATACCGTTGCCGAAATAATTGAAATAGCGTGGTCCTTAAAATACAGTTCTCGAAATAATCTGATAAGATTTGAAAAGAAAAATCGCTGTAAATAGATATATTTTCCCAAAGTTGGATCATAAGCTAGAAAGTCACTGGAATTCGGGCATAATAGTTATAAAAATATTGGTGTGCATTGACATTACGTGAATACATAAAACACCGTTACCTTTAAAATACCGTCACCGAAATAACTGAAAAATCGTTATCCCTAAAATAACGTTACCGAAATAACTAAAACACCGTTACCCTTAAAATACCGTTACGAATTATAAGAAAATGGCGTTACCCTTACCAATAACCGCATCGAATCGGTGACCATTCATGCAAAAAACTCAATTATTTCTACACTAAAAAAAAGTTAGTAAAGTCAGCAAAAAAATTTGCTGAGTCAGCAAAATTTTAGTCAAGAGGGAGTTTTGCAAAAAATTGCTAATGTTAACAAAATTGTTTGCTGAATATCAGCGAGCGGCAGGCACGTAGCTAGGAATTTGTTTCGCGGGGGGGGGGCTTTTCGATTTTTTTATATTGATGATATATTTTTTTTGCACACTAGAGTAACAGCTTTTTTTTTTTTTTTGCGAGATGGGCATGTATTAATAATAGAAATCGCATAAAGTGCATTTCCTTAAAATGCATTTTTTCATTTTTTAGTTATTGTGTTCATTATTTTCCGAATTTTGATGTCTATATCGCGAAACAACGCTTTAATCTGTTTGATCACAATCCGCGAAACACATCAAATTTGAAAACGTTTGTGTACTTTAAGTTGGATATGTATCGTTATTGTCTAATTACGTTAAATTTTTAGCTAAATATTAATTTTTAGTTTAATAAAAAAAAAAAAGGATTATGCGGAAAACTTTTTGAAAACCGCGAAAAATAAAATTACTTTATATTTTTATGTGCTAATATACGTCTAGGGTAGCTAAAACTTGATAAATGTAAAAAAAGTAAAAAGTTTTAACTTCTAATAACCCGATTAAAATTAATATGATGCTTTATATAATCATACGAAATTTAATATGAGTCTTAATACAGTTTTATCCGTGAAATGGGCATAATAATTAAATAACATCCGAATAATGACGCGATACAATTTAATACGATTTTATATAGCGGTATAAATTTCCAGTTTTTGATTTTAAAACGTCATGAAAATACAAAATATCTATTAATATTTTTAGACTTTAGCCGCTTGCACAAGGTTTACAACTTTATAATTTGTAACAAATTCCATAGCATTTGGAAATTTTATTTATAATAAAATTTTGTTTTTTTAAATATGATATAATATCAAAATATACATTATTTTACAATGTCTAGGTATATAAATATAACGTAATTATTAATTGGATTAGTTTTAGCGTATTCTAAATGCAATATACAATTATACGCAACTATATATGACATCATATTAAATTTTTTGTACGAAATTAAATTTATATATGAATTTATATTATTATGTCCGGTTAAATGCAATGGCAGACAAAACTTTATAAGTGTATATAAAATAATGTATTATTTTATGCAAAAGTTTTACCTCGGGAAATTAAAGATTTATAACCGTACAAAAAACAAATTAAAAGCAAATATCCTATATAATTTGCCTGACACTTACAAGGAAGCTTTTCCGATGGGTTCCCTTTGAAATTAATGAAAACCGGATAGGTGATAAAGCAGCAAAAATATATGAAAAGCGTATCTATTTTTAAAATTGGTGGTGAAATTTAACACATCTTTGTATGAAAATATGTTTAAAGTTTAGGAAATTTTGACTTATTTAAAAACAGCGTTAAAATGCTTGAGAAAACACACATTTTTAAAACCGTTTTGACACTATGTCGTGGACCCCGGCTGCCACTTATTTGAATTATTTTAACAAATTATTTACTATTTTTCCCCCTTTTTCATATATCCGACTTTTTTTAAGATTGGGGGCTATACTTCATGTCTTGTATTAAAAAAATCGTAAAATTTTCTAAGCAAGCGTGATTGTAGTCTAAAAGAAATAATAATAAAGAAAAAATATAAAATTGGAAAATTTAAAAATATACCTGACATCGCCTAGGTCTTATTTAAACTAAATTATGTATTTCGAATTCACTTTGATTTATATTTTGGACAATTTCAAACGCTTTTCAAATTGTCTTTAATCAACCCTTTAAATGTCTAAAAAAAATACATCGTTATAACACAAAGACTGGATTAGCTGCTTGGTTTTAAAATGTCGCATTTCAAGGAGCGCCGATAGAAATTTGTTTACATTTAGTCTAAAAAAAATTTAAAAAATTTGAGTCACATTGGACCACGTTAACACATTATGCATATCGATCAAAGTTTGAGGCTTAAATTTGTTTCAAAAAATTAAAAAAATTTATGAGATATCTTAAAAAAAAAAATGAAAACTATGTTACCAGATGCGTGCGTAGCAAACCAAATTTAAATAAAAAGATTGCAAAAAATCATTGTCAAAAAAATTTCAATTAAAATTTTGTTCGATTTCAAACTTACTTTCAATTAACTGTTTAATTGAAAATGAATTTGGTATAAAAAAATTTTCACTTTTTATAACGTATAATAACAACATTGAAACAAATGCAAAAATTTTAAAAAATCGCCAAAATTAAAAAAATCGTTTAAAATAGAAAATTCGCGTTTCTTTAATTTTGGTGATTTTTTTTAAAATTTTGTAATTTTTCCCAATAGTAAACAATATTCAATTAAATTCTTAATAGATGTGAATAAAACTATATGTAATTAAAAATAATATTAATTAAATAAATACAAATTATTTTAGTTGTTACTACAATTGCATCAACACGACCGAATTCAGTTAAACTTTTGCTGAATCAACAAATATTTTAATTAAAACTCAATTTTAGTTTTTTCTGTGTATACATATTTAATTTTTAGTTTGCATTGTCTCAAACAATTTTTTGATTATATTTTAATTCAAAGACTTTGAAATCTCTTATTAAATGATTTTATTTATTGCTCTTTGTCGAAAATCAACTCTAACAATGATAGCCGAACATTTGCAGCCAATGTTTTCTAACGAAATTTTAAGATTCAAATCATAATCCTATTTGATCCAAGTCAAAAATAAATATTTTCATATTAAATCTATCAATAACATTGTTACTTTCTAACGAATTGCATTAAGTTTTTATATTTGTCAAATCATTTCGGGGGGGGGGGGGGGCTCTAGCCCCCAATCCCACCCCCTAGCTACGTGCCTGGCGAGCGGATTTTTAGCAACAAAATTAGTAGATTCAAACCAAATAATATTTTAAAGTAATGTATCGCCATGGTGCTTCACGCATTACATTACACATTACTTCACTGAATAATTTTACATGCGATGAGCCTAGAAGTAATGGGTTGACTCATTACCTTGTAGGGGGTAAAGTAATTGGTTACTTTTGGAAAAGTAATGTGTCTATAAATAGATTTTCATAAACAAATTTTATAAAAAAAATTATTACAACCTTTTTTATTAATTAAATAAATATTGTGGTCACGCTGGCATTCGAACCTGGGGTATATGGTTATTAGGCGAGAACTCTACCAACTAATCTATCACTCACATATATGTACTGGTTACTTAAAATGTAAATAAATTGTGTTTCGAGTTTTTGTTTATGATTTTTAAAATGTATACCTTACCCTCATGCTTACAAAAAATCCCAAAGCAATGGGTCTACAATTATTTTTGCAGAAAATATTTTAAATATTACTTAACATGTATATTTCGTGCATTATGTAATTGATGATGGGTAGGTCATTATTTTATGTTTTGAAATAATGTAAAATGTAGTGATGTATTATTACAAGGTAACCCATAAGTGTCCAAGTATTGGTAACTCATTACTTTATGTTTCAAAATAATGTAAAAAGTAAGGAATATACATTACGAAATAATGCAGAAGGAAAGGAGTATTCATTGAAAATTAATGCATTATGTAACCCAGTTTTGGTAATTCATTACTTTGTGTTGGAAAATAATGATAAAGGTAAGGAGTACACATTACAAGGTAATGCATTCCTTTATCGCACCCATTAATAAAATTTTTGCAGGGTAAATGTTTTATTTATGTTTATTAATCTGTTTTTGTTTTAAATATAAATTAAAATTTTAGGTGCAATTTTTCTAAATTTAAGTGCATTTTTTCCGATTTTTCATGCATATTATGGGCTCCTAAAACAGACTTTTTTAAGTGCATGTAGTTCCTGTCCCTGGTTACTATAAGATGTATTTTGTGGTAAATTACATTGTATGAAATGACGAGCTTAAAAACCCGATACTTCGTTACCGGTTTATATGGGAATATATTAGGATGGAAAATAATTTATTTTTTAGAGAATTTCTTCTGTTAATTAATTTGTTTATCCTTTTTAAGTGGATGTTTTTGTGATTTCAAGTTTCAGATTTCTACCTTAAAGGAATTGTATAGATCCGTGGTGGTAACATTTTTTTCGTTGCGTGCCACAAAAAAACAAATTTAGAGTTTTCAAATTCCCTACATTTTCAACTCCCTGGACTAGGGAAATTTTTTTAACATTCCCGGGAATTCCCGAAATTCCGGGAATTAAAGTTTTGATGGTAAAAGCTTATTTTTCTTCGGAAAACCCAAAATATATTTAAATTTAACAATCACAGGTAATGCAGGAATTTATTTTACTAAACACAACTTTCGTTTTTATATGGTGGATTAAAATATTTTATATCTTTGAGCTCTATATATTTAATAAGAAGATAAAGGTCTTGATCATTGGATTTAAGAAAAATTTTACATAAGTACCCAGGTAGAAAAATACAATGTTTAAAACGTTTTAAAAGCATTTTTCATGATGGTACAAGCGTTTTCAGAACATACCAAATTACAAATTTAAAGCGTTTTGAGAATGTGCAAAATGATAACCCAAATTTACGGTCTGAGGATGGTATTTTATAACGTTCTCAAAACATTGCAAAACAAAATTTTTGAAATGCTTTTTCAATCGTTAAATAAGTATTTGCAGAACATTTTGGCTTACAGTTATTAAGCGTTATGAAAACGACCCAAATGATAACCGCTTTGAGGGTTGTAATTTTGAACATTGTCAAAACGCTCGAAAGACAAATTATAAAGATCTTTATGAATTGTTCATAAATACCACAAATAATGAAACATGTAAAATATGATTAAAATAATATAAATAAAGTAACAAAACATTGTAATTTTAAATAGTTTAACTAGAGTTTTATTAAGTTTTGAAAAAGTCCTCTAAAATATTGCTTTATCTGTCCTCAAAATATAGTGCTTTATAAAAGATATACAAGGACTATACACTTTATAGAGTCGCTACATTATGGGCTGGCCATATTGAGTGATTTATTGAACTCGGTTCATGAAGAGAAAAGCATATAAAAAAATTGCATAAGAAACCGAGTTCGCATCTAGATAGACCCCCTTATGACAGTGTTGTTTTTTAATCAGTAAAATATTTTGTAAAAAAAAGTATTTCTAAAGTACTATTGGCAAATGTTAGAAAAACGCTTTAACGCAATGGTTTTACATTGGTTTCATTTTATAAACCGTTGTAAATTTTGTACGATAAGAACTTCTAAAGTACTTTTTACAAACGTTGGAAAAACGCTTTGAACCAATGTTTTTACAGTGTTTTTATTTCACAAATATTTGTAAGTTTTGTATAAAAAGTATTCCTAAAATACTTTGTCCGAACGTTCGAATAGCAATCCAAAATAATGTTTTTTAAATGCTTTTTTTCGTATTATTTGCAATTATCGCTTTGGAAACGCTTTTATGTTAGTACCATCAAAAACAAACGTTTTGAAAACTCTTCGTTTTTTGTACCATCCCAAATTTCTACCTGGGTAGTTAAAAAAGTTTAAATTTTTTTATGATTTTCTAGATTTTTGGCTTTTTTTTACGGATTTTTCGTTTTGCAAACAAAAAAAGAATCCACTGGAATCAGGAAGTGCAAATCAACAAAAAACCAGGGAAATTCGTCCCAGTAATTCCCGGGTTAAAAACCCTAACGAAAACCTTTTAATGTCATCTTCACCTTAAGTTTGTTAGATCTAGTTTTATTACAGACAGGTTTTAAATTTTGTCCGATTTTTTGGCACGTTTTCACTTCTCTGACTATCATCAAAACATTTAAACTTCTTACAATCCAAAATGACAAGGAATTTGTACAGAATCGTAGTGGAATTTTAAAACCGCACTCTATTCGATTCTTCACCATTTTCCGTTGTTTTTCAGAAACTAACAATTGTTTTTATGATTCAACATTAATCTTTTAGATTTATCAATAATTGTATTTCAGATATAATGATTTGGTGATCAGATTTATGAATTGTATTTTAGAAAATATTAATTGAATTTAATATTTATCAGCTGTATTTCAGAAATTATTAATTGTATTTATGAATATATTAATTGTAATTTGGAAATTTTCAAATGTAGATCAGAAATTATCAAATGTAATTGAGAAGTTATTATTTAAATTTATTTTCATCGGGATAAACATTAATTGCATTTATAGTATTAGCCTATTAACTGCAACGGTCCGCATATGAGGACACCACTATTTTTGCGATTTTCTCTGGAACTATTGGTCCAATAATTTAAGTAAACTTATTTACTGAAAGCCAACAATATTTAGAAATAGTGATATGATATGTATTATTTATATTTATTATAGCCCAGCAAAAACACATCTTACCAAATAATGAGTCTAGCAATCTAAACTTGAAGGTTTGTACGTATTACTCTTTATGTTATAATTCTAAATTTGTTATATGAAATGTCCCAAAAGTAATGAGTTATGCGTTTCTGGCAGCCTTACGTTAATATGATTTATAATGTGTTACCTAAATGCATGCAAAAGTATATATAATAAGCCATTACCAGAATCAACCAAATAATGGGTTAAAAAATAGATTTTGAAAAACATTACGAATTTAAAAACAATGTTATTATTTTTTTTTTAAACATGGTCAAGTCGAGAAACGATCCCTGGTCGTCTGATTAACTGGCGACTGCTCTATACCCAAAGCCACCGAGGCATATAATATTTGATAGTTTAAAACATAAATGAATTGTTTTCGTTCAAGATATACCAAAACTAACACCTTACCATATAGCTTACAAAAAAATACAAATTATAATGAGTGTAAAATTAGATTTTCTTAAAAAATGTTGTATCATTAGATTTAAGATGGAAGCAATGAAATGAATAACCCATTACTGTTCACCAATTATTTTTTGTCTGAGAGTAATGCATTATACAATTCAGAATGTAATAAATACTCATTACAAAGTAATGCATAAAATAATAAAAAGTCATTACCTTGTTTTTGCTGTGTTGTTCAGGCACTAATTAAACCTCATAAATCATGTTTTGCAATACCAAATATCGAAACGGTTCGATAAGCTGTTGTTTTCACTTTTTGCTACTTGGTAATTTACAAGAATATTTTTCAACTTTTCTCAATTTTGATTTCACTTTATCCTATTTGACACCTTTGCCTTTCATATAAATTGATTTTTACTGAATTCTCTTCAGCGGATTTCATTTGGGCGTTAATTATTAACCCATATAATATACTTAAAACATATTTTTAACTCTGAAATTAAATGATTAATTATATTTCAGAAAATATTATTTGTGTTTTAGAAACTATTAATAATACTCCAGATATTAGTAATTGTTAATTAGAAATCATCAATTGAAGGGCTTAGTGTAAATACTTGATAAGCCACATTTTATATTTAGTTTGTTTTTGCCTTTAATGGTTAAAAATATGCAAAAATGTGACTTTTGTAGGACTCTTATACTTTATGTACTTGCAATAAGTGTTTAAACAAGACTTTTGTTAAATATTAACCAATGGATGTCTAGAAAACAGCGAAAATCTATAAAATAGTAAATGTGGCTTATCAAGTTTTTACAATAAGCCCTTCAATTGTATTTTAAAATTTAACAATTATTTCAGAAATAATCAAAAGTATGAATCCATCCTATAATATTTATTTTTAGCTTTGAAATATATAATTCATAATTTCTGAAATACAATTCTTAATTTCTGAAATACAATTCCTAATTTCTGAAAAACTATTATTAATTATTGAAAACCAATTGAGAACTTATTAAATACAATTAATAATTTCGGAAATACAATTGATATTTTTTAAAATGCAATTGACTATTGCTGAAATACAATTGGAATATTTCTGAAAAACAATTGATAATTTTTCAAATACAATTCACAATTTCTGAATTAGAAATGTTAAATCTGAAACATAATTGATAAAACGGAAGTACAACTGATAGTTTTTGAAATTCAATTGATAAATTTGAAATTCAATTTATCATTTCCGAAAATCAATTAATAAATCTGAAATGTAATTGATGATTTCCGAAAAAAAAATTATAACTTCTGTCTTTCAATATTTAAATATTTAAAACTGGTGGTACCTTGATTTCAGAAAAATGTTTTTTTTGTTATTAATTGTAATTTTGTAAAAATCGGAGTAGTTTTTGACACTTTTTTAAACATTTTAAAATGTGATTTACAATCTTTATGAAAATTTTCACCATATTCGGATTAAAGCTCACATTTTTGTATCGATAATAAGTATTTATTGTTGCTGGATTTTTAATAAAATTGTTTTTTTTTTTCAAATATTTAGGAAAACTTCGAATTCTATCTCCTAAACTCCATTTATACCAATATTTTATAAAAACCCAAAAGGTATATTCAATAAATTAACCAAGACTTCCAAAAAACATTTTAAAATTTCAGACTTTTGGCCCAAATCGTTTGATCAGGACGTTTGTCCGTACCCGTGACAAATTTCTAAGTTTTAGCGGAATCCTGCACTAAATTTAAAGTTTATGCTGTGTACTTAAGAAAATAAGTTTGGGAAGGCCGTCAAGGAGGAGATTGTTCACAATTTTACCCAAACACCATCTAAGGATATGTCCAAAATATCGTCTAAGCGTATGTCTACTTCAAATTCGTCGCATTAGAGGTTTGTCCATGCTGTCAAGGGTCAGACTATAGCTCCCGTGGGAACCCCCCAAAAATATTGATGACATTGAGGAACCCGTATAACAGGATCCTCCTTAAAGTTGTTAAAGACCGGTTTTGCCAGTCCGTCAAGTGCCAGACTTTTTCTGATTTTACTCGTGATAAGGCACCCACATACCAAATTATAAGTTCCTTCGCTTTAGTGGTTTTGCCTGGCCACCAAGGGGATGGCTTTCTATTCTTAAATTTAGGTCACCTAAATTTAGCATACTGTTGTTCTCAACTCAATTGGAAATTCTGCTGGAACAAATTCAGGTATTATTTTCTGTTATCGTAGCTGAATTTTCAACTATTTGTACTGGGTTTTTTATGAGTGTATCATATCACTGGGCTTAGTTATATTCAAAGGAACATATATTTTAAATTTCAAATTGCTGGCCAAAGGGAGAGACTTTACCCTTTTTACCACTTCCCAATGGAATCAACAAAAATCCCGTCTATACAGTTGTCTAGTCGTGATAAGGTACCCACATACCAAATTTTAAGTTCATCACTTTCGTAGTTTGGCCAAGATGCCAAGGGGAAGGCGTGTCCCCTTTTTACCCATCCCTGTAGACATTTCCAAAAATTTTCTATAAAGAAAGTTCCCAGCGGTATGGATATGCCGCCACTTGAAAATTTATCACCTTTTGACCCTCCCCGTGAACATTTTCAAAAAGCCTGTGACTACTACATACCGAATTTCAAGTTTATCGCTTTAGTGGTTTGTCCAGGCTGCCAATTGGAAACTGTTTCCCCATTTTGCTCCTCCCCATAGAATTTTCCAAAAATCCGCTGTATAAAGATGTTTACTCCTGATTAGTAACGCACATACTAAATATCAAGTTCCTAGCATCAGCCCTTTTTAGTCCCTATTTTACCAAGTTTCTAGGCAAAATTTCAAAAACTATAATACCGGAAAGAACACATTTAAAATTCCAGCTTTCTAGCTAATGAGTTTTAGACAGGCCGCCAAGAAGAACATTTGGTCTACGCAGGAGGGGTGACCTCCATGCCAAATGTCAAGTCCCTAGCTACAGCGGTATATACTAGGCGATGTTGAGTGAGTGAGTCAGTCAGTCAGTAATGTTATTCTTTTATAAATATATATATATCATGTTTTTATAAATATCAGATCGTTTTTGCTTTTCTTTTTAACCAGAAATATCATTTTCATATTTTACCTATTTTTAGCTTTTTTACACTTTGGTAAATTAATACAAAATTATGCATGCTACGTTTTGTTTAACAATTGTATTTATTTAACTCTTTATCTACGCTTTAATTAGCATCTTTTTCTTATTCTCTGCCTTTGGTATTGTGGTTAATTGTTTAGTTCTTCAATTTCATTCGACCATAAACTTGTGGCAAATATTTATTTAACTTTATAAAACCTTCTGTTGCTTCTTTATTTTACTACACAGAGAGAATTTTCTTGTACGGGTTCTAATGAAATTTGTTTGCTAAACTAATGAAGTTTTCTTTAAAAAGTGAATGAAAAATTTCTCAAGCCGAATGAAAATGCTACATAAATTTTATGAAACTACTTTGAATGAAACTTTTTCATTAGTCGTATGAATAAATAAATAAAATTAAATTTATCATAACATTTTATGAAAAACTGCATTAATTTAGCGTAAAGTTTCAGTGGACGAGTTCCAGTTCATGTATATCATGCAAATAATTCTCTCAGTGTATATATTTTTTTTTCATTCGTAAGTGTTAAGTGGAAATTCTATTTAATTCAGGTGTTAAAATGAGTCAATATTTAACAACAAAAGGTTTCAACGAACTAACAAACAACTGAAGAAATGTTAAGTAAAAATTTATATAAATATTTATGAGGTTAAAATCAATTGAACTTGAAAGGTAAACAATTATTTGAAAGTTAGAAATATTAAATATGAATTTTCATTGTAATATTTAAATTGAATTTAAGCTTTAATTGGATAGAAAATATAGAGACAACAAGATGCGCAATTGGCGACGAGGTAGATGAGTTCACTCACTTTTTCCACTTGTTTTCAAAATTTTACACAATAAGTAGCGCAACGCCACTTTGTAATTCGCGTTTGACATATGAGTTGGGCCTAATTTGTATTATATTTCAATCAAGTTTTTACTAGTTCAACCATGCATATTTTTTTTCTAGCATTTATTGTCTTTTTGGCAATTAAAAATTTATCTTTTTGTAGTGCACAGAAAAAATTATTGCCCAAATAAATTGGAATTAAACTCTTGTTGGTTCTCAAACTCACTTTCAATTAATGGTTTAATAATATCTATTAAATATTTAATTGAAAATTAATTTGGTGCACACAAAGACACTGTGCCTGGGTAGTTACTGCTTACCAAATCGAGATTATTTTTTTGCTGGGATGGTGCCACACTTTTTTCTCTAGCTCCTTTAATTTTTTAGATACAGCCGATATTCTAAATAAATGCCCTATTTGATCTGCGATGCTTAATTTTCGTGAAAAACTCGGTCTAAGAATATAGCCGATCAAGTCGAAATTTAGGATAGGCGTTGTGGACTACTTGTTGGGTATTGACCAATGGTGCAAACATTTTTTCTTTAGCTCTTTTAGTTTTAAAAAAATGAACGTTTACCTTTTATTTAGGTGATTTTCGAAAATAAAAGTTTCACAAATAGAAAAAAAGTTGTCGGTGTAATTTAATCTCCTTTAGTTTTTGAGATACAGACTATGCTTAGTTTTCGAGAAAAACGGAATTTAAGAATCTTTGCCAATTAAGTCGAAATTAAAGATCGGTATTTGGGTAATGGGGAGCATTGTTAGACAAATTGTCCCAGCAATTTTTCTCTTTTAGATTTCGAGATAGGGACGTTTTAAATTTGATTTAGGAGCTTTTAAAATTTTTGCGATTTTTTTAAATTATGGCGATTTTATTCATTTATGTCTATTCTTTCAATTTTAGCGATTTTTTTCATTTTGGCGTTTTAATTATTTTTTTTTTTACTGATTTTTCAAAATTTCTGCATTTTTTAATTCTGACGATTTTTTTTAAATTTTTTGCGATTTCTTTTAATTTTGAAGATTTTTTCCGAAGTATTGGCTATTTTTATTTAATTTAATTTTTAATAGAATCTACTAAAAATTAGTTTGAAATTAAGACCAATAGTCAATTAAATTTTTATTATATGTATATGATGAACATTTTAATTGAAACTAAATCAATTAAATAGCTACAAATTATTTTAATTGATACTAAAATTTCGAATTCAATTAAACTTTTAATTGCATCAACAAATATTTAAGTTTTTCTGTGTATGCGTTAATTACAATTGCTTAATGTTTGATTTTCTTTCTAGATTATCTTTTATTTAATTTCGATCATTAACAAATCTATTGCATAATTGTTCCGCTCAGTGGCAACACCTTAATTTTATTTGATCATTCAACTCATTTTTATAAAGAATTTTTCTAACAAAAAAAGGCTAAATTGTTAATAAATTTAATGTTGTATGCAACTTCTTTTTCAATTGCATCAATTTAAAAACATTAATCAAAATTAAATGCCTTTGAAAAGAAAAATAAAAATGAGTTTATTTGCCATAAAAAAACAGCAAATTTCGCTTTAAAGATTTAATTTTTAACCACGAACAAAACAGAAGCGCTCTACGACACTTGGCTATAAGCAAACAACAAAAACAACTAACGCGTAAAATTCTGTTTTTAGACAAATTGCTTTAAGATACAACAACGACAGATAGACAAACCCCTTGAGATCTCCTTTACAAAATTCAGTCGTTTGTTGTAGCAATGATGAAAATTTATATACATTTGAAGTTACACACGCTAAAACTGCTGTATATACTAGGGTATTCAATCGGTTAACCGTTACTCGATTAATCGATGAATTTTAATCAAACAAATGTTCGAGTAAATTTTAATTTACAATTTCGAGTAACGAATAACTCGAACAATTTTGGTCGATTACTCGAGTTAATCGAGTAAATCCAGAAATATGTTTTATTTCAGTTTATATTTTATAAAAAAAAAACTTAAATTGTTTCGTATTTTTAATTTTTTTAAGTGCGCTCCGGTAGGCTAGTTGGTAGCGTGCTGGCTTATCAGTGCGGGGGTTGTGGATTCGATTCCCACCAAAGGCACTGGTCTGTTTTCGCTACAATGCGCCGTAGGCCATAGTAGCTAGTGCTCGGTTAGTGAAATAGTATATAATTTGTAATTATATGTTTTTTAATTAAAAAAAAAAAAAAAAATTTTAAGTTTTCGACTTTCAAATTCTATAAAAACTTAAATTCAAAAACTTGATAAAACGAGAATACGTAATTTGGGGCGTTCAATACGAAAGTGGTGTAAAATATTATGCAATGTGGCGGTTACCGCTTCTATTTGCATATTATATTTGTGTCATAGGGCTACAACTTGTTTGCTTTGCACCATGATATGGGCAATACTTTACTGATAAAAAAGGATTTTTCTTTGCTAATTTTGGAGAAAAACGTTCGTCATCGAGAAAAATGCATAAAATATCATATTTTTAAGAATTTCAAAAGATATTTTCAAAATATACTTGCACATTTACTGACATTATTATAATCAAATGAAGGGTAGAAACTGTGAATAAAATTTAAGACGAAAAGCTTCGACTTTCAGAAATTAAGCTAAATTTTTAAGTATTTAAATATTCAATAAAAAATCGCAAAACTATTAGATTGTGTTTGCTTTTTTCTTCAAGATTCGAATTGTAATTTATTTCATCACCATTTTTTGGTGTTACAGCTCGGATTGGGCCGCTCACTATTTTCTTTCATTCTAATCTACATCTAGAGAGAGGCGGCGGCGGCTCAAGATAAAAACAGTAGACGTAATCGCTCGTAGCCGACAACATTTGGTTTGGAGAAAAACGAAAAACGGCTGAAGGTTAAATTTTGTATATGAGCTTCTGTGGGCAAATGCAACACAAACAATTTTTGCTTTGAATATATTAAGGTGGTTCAAAAGGGGTGTACTATATGTTGTATAGTCGTATCGAAAATAGAGATAGTAAAATTAAAATATACAACAACAGACTAAGTTCAAATGTGTTAATTAAGAGAAAACCGGACAGAAAATCTTTGTCAAAGAGATAATTAAATTTTACCGTTTCTAATTTTATTTAGTACGATACAACCTTTATTTATAAAATTTGTATTTCTTATCATATTTTATAAATTTTGTCGCTGTACTAAGAAGAGAATATTTTTAGTGTTTAGTGATTTGGCGCAATTTTTAGATTTTAATCAAAGGTGTATTAGAAAAATCATTTAGGGAATTCACATGGTGCCTTAAAGTCATAAATCGTAAAGTCATATACAAAAAAAGGAAATAATTCCTTTTATTTCCATTTTTATTAATTTGACATATTTCCTTTTTTTATTGGCACAGACAAATTTATTTGTTTTAAATGTTGCAGAAGCGCAAAAAAATTCTTCAAAACGAAATAATAAAAATACAAAAACAGCTGATTAAATAGTAAACAAAAAACAGCTGACACTAATACTGGAAAAACATACATGCTCAAGTTGTATTGTCGTAAAATATATTTGCACGAAGAATACCAATAACATTTTTACAACAGTTGTATAATATTAGCACATACGACAAATGCAACACTATAGTACACCTTGTAAATTCCCTAATTATTTATATAAATTTAAAACCGTTAATATTTAGCACACATTTGTTTTAAAAAATTTTATAATAAATCCGTGCAATAAAATTCTCAAAATGATTTTAGCTCAATAAATTTCACTTGAAATCATTGATTATTATTGCAATATCAAGATATCGCTGACATGCAATCGAATCTTGCAATGATGCATGACATCAAATGACATATTTAGTTTTCATTTGAATTCAGGAATCAAAAACTACATAAATTTTAGTAAATAAAAACGGGGAAAAGTATTATTTGTAGACAAAAATAAATTTTATGTTAAATTGTATTTTTTTTTTGCAAAAATTATGACATTTCTTAGCAATAAAATGTGAAAGTTTTCTTCACTATAGTCAAGTTTGACGTTTCTCTGCAATCTATTTGACATTTGGCTTTATGTCGTTTATAGCATTTGAAGACAACGGGTAAAACATTCACTTTACTTACACACGGGAATCAACAATAAATTGTACTTGTTTTTATTGCTTTAAATGTGTTTCATTTAATTTATTTAAATTATTTTATTTAAGAAACAGTGCTATTTGCTAACATTTTTTTAAATTGCAGCCAAACCAGATTTTCTCGAATATTTTGGTATGAGTCCATTTTCAAAAAAAAAATAGATAATGATGGGGTCCAATAGTATTCAATGGCTTCTACTTAGGCCGAGTTTTTGGGATGTCAGTTAATCTTAATTTAGTTAAACTGGTAACGAATTTTGTCTGATATTGCCAAGTATACCCAGCAAAAAATTTCCAAAAAGGTAAGCGGGTTTGTAATCAAGCATTTTGGGCAGAACGCATTCCTTACTAGATTACCTACTCGATTCTTTTAACAGGGCGTGAGACTAAAATAATTGATTCTTTAGAATTGATTATTTTTTTTACCGAAGAACTATTTACATTATATTTTTAAGAACTACATACATTTTTTAATAAAGAAATAGTTCCATTGTAAAACTACGAAGTGCTTACACAAAAAAATAAATAATAGTTCCCTAGAAAAAATAAGAAGTACTTACATTTAAAAAAAAGGAAGTAGTTCCATAAGTAAATTCAACTTTTACTCACACGTGATTCTCCTAGGTTACTCAAATATAACGATCAAAACTCATACGGAAATAAAATCCTAAAAAGTGAAACATCGAATTGTTATGATAACATGGGTTTGTCATAATTTTGGAGCTATAAACTTTTTTTACACTCACTCACGATAACGTCAGTAATTTCAACTTCCACTCACAATTTTCTGCTCACATGCGCTTCCCTAATTTATACCTAACCACAGTTTAACAAAATTTAGGCAACATGCAATTTCTGTTTTTAGTATTATTTTCCTGCAAATAAAAATTTGCTTGAAAAAATATATGAGATAAATTCTTTAAAATTGTATAACTTCTTTTTTCAAAATTAGAAACTACTTCCAATAACGTCCTTTTATTAAGAAAAAGTATATGATTACTTCTTGAGTACAAAAAGTTATACATATAAGTTAATAACATTGTTATTTTCTTTTAAGTAAATAATTACTTTGTTATTGAGTTCATGCTTTCTGGTTTAAATTTAAAGAATTGATTACAATACTACTTGCTTTTTTGACTTTATCGTTGGAATGAGTTTGGTATTGCAGTTACTAAATTTGGCAATGAGATATGTAAGCAAGTGTGGGCATCACCTTCTTTTTGGAATGTGTAATTTTTTCCTGGGTACTAACAAATAATTTGTCGGAACCACTTCATCTTGTTTAGAATTTTGGTCTTTATTAAAATAAAACAAAATAAACCAAATCTCAGGAGCAGTATTTCGTTTATAAAAAATTCTTTAATCTAGGTTTAAAGATAATCTACATCCTAAAAACTCGGCCTTAATGTACACATTTTTTTCTTTGTCAAAATTTAAAAAGCGTTGAAGTTTTAAGGTAATTATTGTATTGCTGTTTATTATGAATAACACGGATATCTGCCACATAAAAACATTGTCTGGGTCTTATAAATGTTGATCTCCACTTTTCAAATCTGTTCTTCGAATTTTTCCAGCACGTTCCTTTTTTGCGATCATTTACAGATTATGTTTTATGTGTGTGAACTAATCATTTGAAAAACACCGCCAATTTTGTAGTTTCGTAGAAATTTACAAAACAACACATTACCTAATAATGGGTAAAGTAATGTATCGTCATTGGGGGATCCACGCATTACATTACAATTTTACAGGCCATGAGCCTAAAAGTAATGTGTGGACTTATTACCTAGTATGGCTTAAAGTAACTGGTTACTTATCTGGTTACCGGGTTGGAAAAAATAATGTGTTAATAAATGGATGTTTATAAAAAAAAATTTATTAAAAAAGAATTTTTACAAATTTGTTTTAATTAAAAAAAGAACGTGGATACGCTGGGCTTCGAGCCTATGGTATCTTGGTTGTTAGACGAGAACTCTACCCACTGAGCTATCGTCACATATAATAATGTGTTGCTTAAAATATAAATGAATTGTTGTACTTCGAGTTTTCGTTTGTAATGTTAAAAATATATACCTTACCCTTATGCTTGCAAAAATTCACAAAGTAATGTGCTTAAATAGATGTAAAAAAATATTTATAAAAATAAATCTTAAGAGCTAAGCACTAGCAATTTAGGCTGTCGGCTTAAATTTAATAAGGGTTAGGAATTCATATAATTGATTTTATTTAGAAATGTACAAAAAAAGGTGTTATATATTATTTTGTAAATTAATGTGTTGTGAAAAATCATATATTTTGTTTACATTATCGTCTGAAGGACATTTTAGTAGATTTATAATACTGCTTGAGTTACTTATGCTTAAACGGATGCGGTGAAGGGATGGACAGTCAGATAAAAGGTGTAACTGTTAATGTTGAGTTGTTGCAGAATGTGCATACTGATTGGGGGTCTCTAGACATCAGATATTGGTGTGTTATTCTTGTATGTGTTAGGCGCAGTCTAATGAAGCATTTATTTTTATGCCAGTTGGTAGAAGTTGGAAGATAAATATAAATAAATAGGATTTCTATCAGGGTTGATATTTTTGTAGAGATTGTCATATCTATTCCAATTTCGAAGAGTGGCGTCGTTTAGATTTGTGATTAAACTTCTTGATATGAAGTCTTTGGACTTAGGTACAAATAAGTATGTTGGATAAAGGTAGGCTGTTTTGCTGCTTTGTCTGCAGCTTCATTCCCCATAATACCAATATGGCTTGGTATCCATAATAATTTTACATTTTCTTTCATTTCGTTTATATTTTATGCATTATGTTATTGATGATCGGTAAGTCATTATTTCATGTTTCGAAATAATGTAAAAGGTTACGACCTATTTTTACAAGCTAATCCATGAGCGCACAATTATTGGTAACTCATTACAATATTTTTCGAAATAATGCTGAAGTTAGGGAGTGTCCATTACAAAGTAATGCATTATGTAACACATTCTCGGTAACTCATTACATTTCGTTGAAAAATAATGATACAGGTAATGTATTACTTTATCACAACCATTACCAAAGTTTTGCTGGGTAGTCCACTCAATACTGAAAAAAACGTAGATTTTAGCAAAAAATACGGAATTTTTCCAAAGTATAAATAAATCGAATATCCCTGATGAGATGTATAAACAAACATTGAACCAAAATTGCGTTTACGGTTTCAAATACATTGAAATGCACAACGCTTTAAAGCTCATTTTAAAAACAACTTGCTCAACAAATGGTATAAATGCAACTCATATGCGTTTTTAATAAAAAACAAAACATTTTTGCAATTTCATATCATATTATGTAAAATATTTAAATCTGAAATTGTAATACACTTCGAATACTATGTAGGTAAAGACCACTGCAAATGTAGTTAAAAACAAATGAAATTTAACTTAAAGAAAGGACGACTTACACTACAGTAAGTTCAACTAACATTGCCATTTGTTTTTTACTGTTCAAAAATTAACTACAACTGTAGTAAAAATTAACCGCATATGTTAGTAAAAAATAAACAAAACTAACAAAATAACAAAAAACGAATAGAAAAAATGAATGTAAAATCATAAAACAGTCATATGATGTGGTTGGTTTTTTTAAATGAACTACAAGGTTAGGAAAAAATTTAATTTGTTCTACAAATGACTGACATTTACATTTAAAATAAAGAAACTGTATTAAAATACACACAACTACATAGTTGTAAAGCTGAAGTTCCCTGAGTGTGGTTTATTTTTTGATTTCATTAATCGAATGTGTCATATATGCAGGCAAAGACAGAAAATTTGTTGATCTTTGTGTATTGTTTGTCACTCATAATCGTTGTAAAGCATTTTTGAGGATAAAAAAAAATGTAGGCCACTAAGCGGCTGACGACCGGCGGTTTCTATTACTGATATATATTCAACTTAATCACATAATTTAAAAATGTATGTCATTTTTTGCTTTATATTTTTCCTAGGCATAGACTGCAATGTCATTTTTATTTTTGATATTAGCAAAAAATGCAAAAAGTTATATCCCTAATGTATAACTTGATAGAAACGAAAGAAAATAATTTGAAACCAAGTCGTGTCCAACGTCCATTTCTAGAGACCTGAACTGGTTTTAAGAGAGTTTCGAAAAAAATGTGTTAACAGTGGTACTTTTACGAGTGCGGATCAATAAGTCCGTGACTTTTTGAATGAAACACGGTTTTTTTTTTGCAAAAAAAAAAAAAATATTTTTCAACATAATAAACCCTTTTTTACCATTGAAATCGATGGTGCAGAGTCCCCATAGTAATTAGCAAGCTTTTTCGCAAAAATAATGTTTAATGAGCACTCGAAATTCACTTTTTTCCATTTTTAAAAAAATCCACGAGGTTGTATGTTTTGAACAGCTGTTAAACGCAAAGTAAATGACGGAACTTGCTCAAAATTTGACAGTAGTCTGTTAACAGGTGGTACTTGATAGGATCAGTGTTGCATTTCATATAACTACGAGGAAAGTTCGAAAAGTCACGGACTTATTGATCCGCCATCGTAATTAATTAATTTACATGCTTTTAAGCAATTTTAATTACATTTTAAAGTTAATTTGTGTTGTTTAATGTATTCTTTGCATAAGTTTTGTTTAATTAACACAAAATTTAATTTATATATACTAAAAAATATATATTAAAAACCCTCTTAAAAACTGTTTCTCTTAAAACCCGCTAGCATATAAAATTTAACAGATGTTGAGTACCTTGGTTCTTCTTAAGTCTTTATGTTCTTTGATGAATCAACTCAAGTGTATATTATTTTAGAAGAGCTTTTTAATCTTAAATTAACTTTTTAAAATTAACTTTTATAAAATACATTTCGGATCTTCTGAGTATTTATTTATTTTTATTAATTTTTATGGAAAAACTAATGAAATAAAACTATTGAAATCATTCGAATTACTCGAATTAAAAACTTTCAAACCGAGTTACTCGTTTACTCGAACAAAACCAAACTCGAGTAATTTGAATACACTAGGATATTGTACCAATAAAAACGTTAATGCCACTTGTTTAGAAACGAATGGACTGCAACCACAAAAAAAACAGTAGTTGCATTTATGCGGTTCGTTTTTTAATGCCACTAAGTAGTTTTCGTATGATGAAGTTTATTGCAGATGTTATTTCACTTTATCGTTTGCTGTATTGCATGTAAATTTTCTGCTTAATGAATATTACTAAAAAATTAATAGTTTAAAGTGTTTAGATATTGAAGTTATTTTTCTAAACTGAGAAGCTTAAACGATGTATTTTTTTTATAACACAGAAAACGCGGACTAGTTAAAATAAAAACTCATTAATTTTAATATGTATATCCTTTTTTGAAAGTCAGTCCTTAATACTCCAGAACTTGTTTTGACAAGGGAAAACTAGTTGAAAATTTTCTCTAAAAAACTCGAAATGGAATTAGGTTTATAAAATCCATTAGATTTCGAATAGGATTTAAATTTTTGTTGTCAAATTTGTTTAATTATTTGTACTCTAATTGTAATTCTAATATAAATTGCGATTTGGAATATATGTATGTCGCTTAAAAGCACCTGACACGCTACAAGGTGTCTAAAGTCTAATGTAGGACCGGTCTCTGTAATTTTGCATCAGAAAAACATAGTTTCAATAAAATGTTTGCTTCTTTTTTATAGTGCTATTTAAAGACTTACATTTTCCTCCCTCTGGGTCGATATGATTTATTATACTTATGTTAACAAATTCACACAGAAATTAATTTTTTTCTTTCAATTGAAACTTAGGGAATAGCCGACGAAAAAAGTTCCCATATAATCATATATGTTTATATATAGTATCACATATAACTAAACATCACATCTCATCTGATCCGAAAAATGGCTTACATAAGCTGATCTCATAAATCTCATATAGTTTGATCCGACAAATGGGTCTATAAAATATGAGTTTTTAAATCTAAATATTTGAAAGAATTTAAAATGTTTTAGAGATCAGTACTTTTTATTTTAATCCAATTAAGTACTATTTGTAATTCATTTATAAAACATATAAATATTAATTTTAAAAAATAATGTTAAATTTACGCTTTTTATGAAACAAAAAATAAATTTAAAACGCAGGGTAAAACAAAAAACCACAACATTTACCGAGAAAAATTTCAGATTTTTTTTTAAGAGAAGACATAAACATCAAACTTTACATGTCGTTGTTACACAAAATAATTAAAAATAGTAGCTATACGGTCGGTATGAAGGATAAATCTCCATATTTAGTACTTCAGCAACAAAACACAAAACAGGATCAGTGGTAGAAAGTATATTGCCTATAGTGGAACTAAGCAACTATTTAATTTTTAAAATTGAAAATTTAGAATCCATTATCATTTGTTTAAACAAGCCGTTTCCACCGCTATCTTCTAAAAACCTGAACTGGTTTTAAGAGAGTTTCGAAAAAAAAAGTATTAACAGAAACTTTTAATTAAATAATTTTCATTCTTTTAATCAATTTTAATATTTTTTTTAATGTATTCTCTGCATAAGTTTTGTATAATTAACACCAAACTTTGTTTATACATATATACTAAAAAATATGCATTAAAAAACCTCTTAAAAACTGTTTCTCTTAAAACCAGTTGGCATATAAAATTTAACATTTTTTTTTTTTAGTACTTTAATAATAAAATATTAATAATCATTCCGAAACAAAAAACCGTAGTTTTTCATGTTTTTTTGCAGTAAATTTTGAAACTCATTTATTTATAACGGTGCAAAAAAAAAATATATATAAAAGTGATATATTTTGTTTCATTAAATTTTGCTATATATATGTATATATAATGATATGTTTTGCCATATATAATTATATATAAAAGTGATAGTATTATTTTTGTTAAGTTGTACCATATACACTTACATATGGTAATATATGGTGGAATATATGATCATATATATATATCTATATCTATTTCATATGATCAGATATATAAGATATGCTAATTATAACATACATAACATACACGCTAATTATAACATACATGATATATTACGCCATATTAAAAGTTTTTCATATACTAACCCAGCAAAAAATTTCCAAAAAGGTAAGCGGGTTTGTAATAAAGCATATTGGGCAGAACGCATTCCTTACTAGATTACCTACTCGATTCTTTTAACAGGGCGTGAGACTAAAATAATTGATTCTTTAGAATTGATTATTTTTTTTACCGAAGAACCATTTACTTTATATTTTTAAGAACTACATACATTTTTTAATAAAGAAATAGTTCCATTGTAAAACTACGAAGTACTTACACAAAAAAAAAAAATAGTTCCCTAGAAAAAATAAGAAGTACACCTAGAAAAAATAAGTGAAACATCGAATTGTTATTATAACATGGGTTTGTCATAATTTTGGAGCTATAAACCACGAAAATATAAATTTTTCAAAAAAAAAAGAACAATTCAAATTGAAAAACAAAAATATGACTCACGCACAATCACCCTCGAAATTTTTTTTACACTCACTCACGATAACGTCAGTAATTTCAATTTCCACTCACAATTTTCTGCTCACGTGCGCTTCCCTAATTTATACCTAACCACAGTTTAACAAAATTTAGGCAAAATTCTGTTTTTAGTATTATTTTCCTGCAAATAAAAATTTGTTTGAAAATATATATGAGATGAATTATTTTTCAAAATTAGGAACTACTTCCAATAACGTCATTTTATTAAGAAAAAGTATATGATTACTTCTTGAGTACAAAAAGTTATACATATAAGTTAATAACATTGTTATTTTCTTTTAAGTAAATAATTACTTTGTTATTGAGTTCATGCATTCTGGTTTAATTTTAAAGAATGGATTACAATACTACTTGCTTTTTTGACTCTATCGTTGGAATGAGTTTGGTATCGCAGTTACTAAATTTGGCAATGAGATATGTAAGCAAGTGTGGGCATCACCTTCTTTTTGGAATGTGTAATTTTTTCCTGGGAAGTTTCATAAAACAAAGGTATGAACATATATCGTAGTATATTGCCACACATATAAGCATATATAATGATATCAAGTTGTATATGAGTATATAGAAACTTTTTTTATCGGGTATGGTAAAAAAAGAAATTGATTTTTTTTTTAAATAAAAATTTTCGAAAAAAAACTTTAAAATCAATAGATACAAATAGCTACACATGTGTTATAAACACCCTAAAAGTGGAAAACTCCTTACTTAGCGAGATATGAGAAAAAATGTAGAAGTATGTACACCAGAAAATGTGTTAGAGAGTCCTTTTGTTTCCAATTTGGTGCTGCTTAAACAAAGACAAATTACTTTTTGTAAAGGGTGTCCCAAGAAGAGCGCAATTTTTAAATTTTAAATAAAACACAGATATTTAAAAAAAAAATCGTGAAACTTTATTATATCGTAAAGTAGACAGAATGAGGTTATGTATGGAACAATATATCGTGCAGATGGCCGCCGCGGCTTTGCTGGCATGCACGCGATCTTTTAATGAAATTTTCAATGACCGTTTTGCATGAATGCTGCGGTATTTCATTAATGCTTATTCGCGTAAACCATCGACTTCAAAAAACCCCAAAGAAAAAAATCTAGTGGTGTTAAATCGCACGATCTAGGCGGCCAATTCTGATCTCCAAAACGCAAAATAACACGACCGGGAAATGACTGATGCAGCAATTGAATTGTTTCTCTGGCTGTATGACATGTGGCGCCGTCTTGTTGGAACCACATGCCCTCCACATTCATTTCTTCAATTCTAGGCAAGAAAAAACTGGTTATCATTTCACGATACCGAACACCATTGACTGTTTGCGCTTGACCTGCCTCATTTTCACAAAAAAAAGGTCCAATGATTCCTCCAGCCCAAAAACCACACCACACAGTGACACGTTGAGGATGCATTTGTTTCTCGTGAATCACTCGAGGATTTTCCTCACCCCAAATGCGACAATTCTGCCTATTGACGAAGCCATCAAGATGAAAATGGGCCTCGTCACTGAAGATGATTTTATCGGCAAAATCAGCATTTTCATGTTGTCTCTCCAATACCCAATTAACGAACTCCCTTCGCTGTCCATGGTCAGCTGGCTCCATTTTTACTAACCTCGTACCTTCTACTAGCAAACAATAACAATTGTTCAAATGTCAAACAATGACACTTCGAATGTTGCCAGATTTAAAAATTGCGTTCTTCTTGGGGCACCCTTTATAAGCTAAATTAGATTTTATTCCAGGGTTTTGAAATATTAATTTTGCATTGCGTAAAGACTCTGCATCATCGTAAAATTTTGACTTGTAATAAGAAAAAAAATTTAGATCGTTCGTTCTACAGAATTCGTTCTACAGAATTCCAAGCCAGATCGATAAAAAATTACATATTTTTACCGACATATAAGAAAATATTTCATCTTTTAACACAAATTATAAAAAATGTAAAGAAAGATTGAACAATTTTGTAAAAAAAAAACAATAAAAGCAGAAATAAATTAAAATTGGACCAGACCAGAACTTATAAATAATATCAACGAATGATAATTTCTCAATAACCACCAAATTAATGCCATGCTAAAATAATCATAAAAAGTGCAAATTATTAAATATCAACGAAAATATTTCATACAAACTATGAATTTTATTCATTAAACACATGAAACTTTCATAACCATTAGGCTAGTATTAATGAAAAAAAGTTTATATACTTTACGAAATTCTCATTGGGTCAATGAAACCATACATTAAAATTGATTTAATGAAACACCTTTCATTAACTCAATGAAAAGTTTCTTTGGGGACTTTTTTATGAAAAAATTCATTGGATTAATGAAGGAATTCGCACATTTTCTATCAGTGTAGAAAAAGTCTAAAAAATATTACAAGAAGGTAGAAAATGTTATTTTTATTTATTTTTTTTAAAGTGAAGCAAGCGCGAGATGATAAGTCTTAAAAGCTTTTAGTTCATATCCCCGATCTATTATTTTACTTCGGTGGGGTTTATTGCTATGGGAACACCGAAGACGGGCGCTGTGATACATATGAGGAATAGAAAACTCATATTTTTCTAAATTGATGTTGTCGTCACCGGGGATCGAACCCGGGACCATATTTGTAACAGTCCAATGCGCTAACCATTACATCACAACGGCCTACAAAAAACAAAAATTACACATACGTTTCATTCCACTCGGTCCAGTAATTACCCTGCGGGAAATGAAGGGTCGATTGATCCAAAGTGGTAATTCTGTGATATATGATTGGGGAGCACGCCACGAAACTGGTGAACCAAAATTGTGGTGCACCAAAAAGTGTTAATTTGGGTGAAATTTCCAATCACGTGACAGTAGTTATGGTGACAAAACATTCACTGGCTGGTACCAGATATATCACGTAACATAACATCAAAGTGTACTGAAGCAACTAGGGTCGTTGTAGTTGAAGTTGCTACTGGCCATTGAACTGGTTAAAAACCGTTAGCAGTCTAGAAAAACATGGCAATTAGTACAGAAGAATGCAGTTTATTGACTGCTGCAAAGTGGACACAACAGTGAAGGAATTTTTTATGTACCGACTTTGTGACAGTAGAAATGAAGAAATAACACTCCACTGGTTACAAATAACTAAATACAGAACTGTTTAGACAGTGACCAAGTTTGTCAGATATGGCGATTTCTCGCCAAACGTTGCGGTCTTAGAACTCGTTTGGCAAGCTAATTTTCGAAATGCCGAGTGGCGATTTTTCGAGTGAATGGCGATTTTACACTTTTACACATAAAATATCGCTACGAAGAAACTATCACCAGAATATGATTTTTTGCACAACTTATTCAAAAACTTGAAACACTTTACAAGAATATAAATTAAAATTTCAAAATTTTTGCATATTGGTTTCGAAATATCTTGTTTAGTTATTTTACAAGATTTTTGGTAACGATTTTTTATGTGTTTTAATGTGGCGATTTTTAAGAATTTCTTTGGGAACAAAATTGAAACTGAGTATTTTTTAAACATCCGGACTTCTTGACTAGTTTACGTACTTTTTAAAATTTAAATTGTTTTAACGAATTTAATGATATAGTTTTATGTTTGGGTATAGACAAAACAAACTAATTTTTGTTGTGCCTTTTTGAAGCTTTTTTGAACAGGTGGTATGACACGCTGTTTTGGATAAGTGACTGGTTCCCAAAGGGCTATTTATCAACCCGTACATAATGTGACACACTCTGAATAAAAAGTGGCAGGTTACTTGCTAATTAGTTTTTGCATGCCCGGCGACATGTACCCCTTAGACCTGTGCAGTGATACGTCGCAAAACTATTCCATTCAAACTACCCCTATAACAGAACACATTACGCTTAATATGTAACAAGAGTTCCTTCAAAAATCATTCTCCAGTTCTTCGATGCGTCTACCTACACCAGTCACATGATAATTTGTTAACCACTGGTTCTGTTGCTTGGCACAAAAATCATAAAATGGTCATACTTTGACACTACCTGGCTGACTTGTCCCGTAGCATATTCATTTCAGCCGGTACGGTGATTGGTTACCTTGGTCAAGTTTTTCTCCACGTCACACAGTGCTCCACAGGTAGCAATTGTCACCTCCTATGACAAGCCCATGTTAAAAGTACAGTTCACTTTCATATAACAGAACCGAAACTTGGACTGGTTCATACACACAAAAATCTAGTCACGTGACCATACCAACGACTGGTCCATTTCCCGCAGGGTAAGAAGTTGCATATTAACGTTTTACAGTTTCAAACTACAGTGCCTTTATATTAATTTAATCAGTGTTGATTTGATATACATGTTTTAAACTTTTTTTGTGTGTAGAAAATATAATTTTAATTATGTGATACGTTTTCTTCTTTAACAAAAATGTGCATTTTTTATGCGCAATAAATGTTTTTTTTTCTATGGGTCTATACTGACCCCAAGGGAGGAAAGTGTAAATTTTTTTTAGGGTGGTATGAAGGTTAAATATTCCACTTAACCCTCTTTTTTTTTAAATCGTAATGATATAATGTTCCGTTTTTGGGCATTTAGTTCTTAAAAAATCTCAAAAATTACAAGTGTTTTAAAAAAAATATTTATTTTGTTTAACTTGGCTTAATTCAATTTTACAACTTTGTTGTTAAAATACTGTGTAATCTCAAATATAAAAAAAAATCATTAATTTGTAATAATGATTTAAATCTCCCTATTTTGAGTGATTTACACAAAATGTTTAAAAGATTAATGATAACTGCTTGATGTGCAGCCACATCTTGTACGTCTCGTCTGAAGTTTTTTTTTTTACTATAATTTTAAAATACTCCATTAATTTCAACTTCTGTGATTTATTTAAATTAATCTATGAACAAATTTGTATCTCAAAATCTATGTACACGAGTTTTTGTTCAAATTCAATTTTGGGTGCCTTGTTAAATAATTTAAATAGATTTTAATTTATCAATTTTGTTTTTTCCATAGACATTAAAAAATAAACTCAACTAAAAAACTCATTTGTATGAGGCTGACAAACGATCGTCAAACTACTAGAAACAGAAAATGATCTAATCATTATGGAAATTTTAACTTTAGGGGGAAAAACAAATTTGAAATAAAGGCTTGTGGCATATTGTAGAATGGAATAGATTTGAAATATTTATTTCAGAGGTGAGTGGAGCGAAAATGAATAGTAGAGATTTTCTTCTTTTAAATCATTTCGACCTGCTAACTTATTTCAAATTAACCAACGTTTTTAAGGCTTAACCAAAGCTATGAATGCCATATTTATATGGAACTATCATTGGTTAGAGTTAAATTTTGGTCATTCAGAGAAAAGTTACTCGCCGTTGTTGGAGATTTAGACTTTATCATCATTATCCACATCATCATTAATTTAATTTAATGGTAGATTTTTTTTTTATATATGTCAGATACTCCCCCTTAGCTCTTTTCAGTTTTGCTTTTACAATTATTTTGAAATATTTAAAGCACGTGTTCACCTACTTATGGTGACGTGACTAAAGTACTTGTTCTTAAATGATTGAGTAATAGTGATTTATTGTTCACAATTCTTCAAACATATTAATGAAACAGTGAGTTTCACAAAAAAAAAAAAATTACGCTATAAAACACAAACAAGATAATATTTGGGCAATTATGAAAAAAAAATGCATTAAAGTAACTACCCTATGGGGAATGGGACCGGTTCTGCGTGTGCCACAGGATTGGTCCCTTCGTGCCAGAGACCGGTCCTCTGCTAAACCCTACCCTATGGCAACTTTTACATTGGCTTGTCATAGGAGGGGGTCATTTGTCCTGCTTTAAACCACATAGTGGCATGCCACAGGACTAACCAAAGATGTTCATACCACAAGACTGTCGCAAATCGGCATATCGTATAAAATAAACGAAAACTAAACAGCTTCCAATGGGTAAAATTCTGGCCAACTAGCTTTTTCTTGTTAATAAGCATTCTGGTTAAGTGGTATGTTCTCCCTTTACCAGTCACAGGTTTGATATTTTTAGGACAATTGACACTGCTTAACCCACTTCAGTATTAAATTATACCAGTCCTGTGATAAGTCCTTCTTTAACCAGTCACTTTTGGGACAATTGACTCCTCATTCCCCATAGGGTAATAATTATAACCCTACGTGGAATGAGGAGTCAACTGCCCTCAAAGGGCCTATCTCGTGACTGGTCAAAGCAGGCCCTATCACAGAACTTATACATACTTCAAAAATTTTCGACACAAGTTGAAACTGACTTTATATGACTCATATTTCTCAAGTTTTTATGAATTGGGAGAAATGATGGACCTGCGTTGGTTCATTATCTGCGTGATATCAATGAATTTTTGCATTAGATCTATGAAATGTCACTGCAACTCGTTCATTGAAACTTTTCAATAAATTAAGTTTTTCATAAAATTTAATGAATAATTTCATTTTATTTTGTAAAAATTTCATACAACTAATGAAAAAGTTGTATTCCAAATAGTTTCATTAAAAATATAAAGCTTTTTCGTAAAGTTAAAGAAATTTTTCATTCACATTGTGAAGAAAATTTCCTTAGGTTAGTGAAAAAATGTCATTAAAGCTTGTCCAAGGAATTCTCTCTGTGTAGACTTAAAAGGTATGACATGCAAACTTTCATGTGGAAACTTCTTCACAAAAAGAATTGATGTGTAAACGTATATGGTACAATTAATCAAAAATAATTCTATCAGTTTTTTATATAGTTGTATATGACAAAACATATCATTATATATAAATATATATAATAACCCAGCCAGAAAAATACGAACGGCAAAACATTGGCCCAGTGCTTTCAACGGTGGTATGAGCGTTGGCAGAGAGTTGGATATCTGAAGATTTAACTGCTTTGCCAACCCCAAAATGATAACACCGGACAGGCCTTGGCCGTTCCTTTTTTAAAACGTAAAAGTACCAAAACTATAATTTTAAAACGTTGGCAAAGCATTGGTAGAACTACCAGGAAAGTGCTTTTTTAATAATATAATAAGTGCTTTGCCAACCCCCAAAATGATAACACCGGGCAGGGCTTGGCCGTTTCTTTTTTAAAACGTTGGCAAAGCACTGGCAATAAGCGCTTTGCCAGTACCAACACCAAAAACGACCAATAAAGTCCTACTTAGTAATTCACTTCAGTAAAGAGTTGTATTATTTCTTATTGAATGATTTTGGTAATTTGAACAGAAATAACCACAGGCTTGCTTCAGCTAAGTTAATTACAAAATAACTCAATATTTTTTTTATCAAATTATTTTTGTGATAAGTTATCACGATTTTTTACTACAATTTTACTACAGAAAGAAATTTGAAAAAAAAATTCTTAAGTAAAATTTTAGTACAAAAACTATACTTTGTGCTGATTATAATAGGAGACCTTAATATTCTTAACTTCAAATCATAAATTGCAATTTAGTTTTGAATTTTTCCACTCTTGTTGTGAACAAGGGATGTGCCACTGTTTTTATTAAGTTAACTGTTGTAAATTTGGTAAATAAGTACTGGCAATGCACTTTTTGCCAATGTTGGGAAAGCGTTCTAAGTCAGTACTGTGCCAGTGCTTGTTTATTTTTACTTGCTTGTTAATTTTGCTTGTTAATTTTGTAAATCAAGTACTGGCAAAGCACTTTTTACGAACGGTGGCAGAGCGTTCTAAGCCAGAGCTGTGCCAGTGCTTTTATTATTTTTACTGTTGTAAATTTTCTTAATTAAGCACTGGCAAAGCAATTTTTACTAACGTTGGCAGAGCGTTGTAAATCAGTACTTTGCCAGCAATTTATTTGTTGGATCATTGGCAAATAGTGCTCTGCCAGTGCTTGATTTTTCAGACCGTTGGCAATTTCTGGCTGGGAAGATTTAATGATTAAAATTATCACTTTTTTATATTTTTTAGCACCGTTTATAATTAGAATAATGAAAAACTACGGTTTTTTGTTTTGTAATGATTATTAATATTTTTATATTAAAGTACTAAAAACAACGTATAATTATTAGATTTTAAGCAGGGTTGGCATTCAATACCATCAATACCAATAATGGCAGTTAGCTACCACAGTTACTTCAAGACCGAAATGAAAATTTTTAAAAAGCGATTCCATTAATTACATGTTTGCTCTTGTATAACCGGTCCAATTTGCTTTTTTACCGGTTGGATTTTGCAATATCTTGAACTAAAGTTAAAATAACGTTAAAATACTTAAACATCGATTTATAACGGTATTTTATAGATATAACAAAATTTAATTTGAAAATTTTTAAATAAACCCTTTGATATTAGAAGAAATATGCCACTATTGAAATCGTAGTTTAAAAATTTTCATATCGGTATTGATATAGGCGTGGCAGGCAACCACCGTTATAATGAAGAGGTAGTGTTTGCTAACTATGATTTTAAGCCAACGAACATAAAGCCTTAAAAATAATCAAGTTACTCAACATCTGTGAAATTTTATATGCCAATTGGTTTTAAGAGAAACAGTGTTTTTTTTAGTATATACAACCAAACTTTTGTGTTAATTATACAAAACTTATTAAGAGAATACATGAATAATTTGTTAATAATAGTCCAGCAGATCGTTTGCGGTAATTTTACCAAAACGTGGCTGCAATTGTTTAATAAAGTAAAAGTAATAAACAAATTCGTAAAAGTTACAAACATTTAGTAAAATTTTAGTAAACTCGATTTGTTAAAATCAAACAAATTTTATGCTAAACATTGGGTAAATAATAAAAATTAAAAAATTAATAAAATGAATTTACCTTTTCTAAAATTATTTTCATAACGTTTATGAAATGACGAAGATCTATGAGACATTTATCTTTAATTAGGCAAAACTGCACATTATGGGGCGTTCCTCAAAAAAAAAAAAATGATATGATATGATATGATCCCCTCTGGAATTAGGAAATTAAATTTTTTTCTATCTTCGGTTTTTGGTGCCGGGGCCGCACTGTGGGGTACTCACACGAAAGGAAATTTGCTCAAGATTTCAGAAATTATATTATTTTTATGATCCATGATACATAGTGCCGTCTAGAGCTATTTTAAGTACAAAAATGGGGAGGAACTTTATCAGTGTTTTTTTTTTTTTGGTTAATATTGTAAAATTTACTGTTCCAATAATGAATTTTACACAGGGATAACTGAGTGAAGGTGATAGTACAAAATTTATTGGCTTAAGGGGGTTTTCCTCCAGTCCGTCCAAAGCCCGGCTTGGCTGAGGAAAGTTATTCTGTGGCCTAGGGGATTTCTCCTATGTGATAGGCTTCACATAATTAAGTTTTTCTGCGTAAGGGCTTAGGAGTTTTCTCCTATGTGATAGGCAGATTAGTGGCTTCGCTGCCGAGATTTTCTGCGTGGCCGGCCTTCGGGGTTCTCTCCTATGTTATAGGCAGATTTGCGGCTTCGCTGAGTAAAGTTTTTCCATTTTGAGGTTTTATCAAAAAAAATTATTTTGTTCTAATTTCGATGTATTTGTAAGTCTTTTCAAAAACAGCGCTGAAGCCAAAATTTGTAAACGGGTGTAGAGGCCGCTCCGTATCATAGATCCTAAGAATAATATAATTTTTGAAATCCTAAGGAAATTTAATTTCATTAGAGTACTAACACTTGTATGCTACTACGCGTACTGGGGGCCCCACGGGGGCCCCACGAAAATAAAAAAATCTTTTTTGATTCTGGAGGGGACTACCTACTTTTTTTTTGGAGAATATACCTACCATAAAGTGTAGTTTAGCCATATTATTAATTTTCCTTTGGATTTACAATTTATGCCAGGTGGGCGCTGTGGTGTAATGGTTATCACGTTCGACTGTTACACAGATGGTAACGGGTTCGATTCCCGGTGACACCAATATCAATTTAGAAATATAATATGTATGAGTTTTCTATCCCTCATATGAATCGCAGCACCCACCTATCCACCAGGTGAAGAGCAACAACTGTTTTGAGATTTATCATCTAGCGCAATTACAGTGTAGCCATGTTTCAAGCGCTTCATCTTTCCCATCTTTCATCTCTCCCCTATACCCTTTCCAAAGAAAGCAACACATTCAAAAATACAAAGAATTTCCTAAGTGTAGCTTCTCTTAAAAAAAAACTCTTCTACTTTTTTTTTATCTTACGAAATTTAGTAATAAATGTTCAATTATAGTTTTGAAACGCAGTGTATATGGTTAATGTCTCCCCGTTTGACCATCTTTCAGATTTTGATTAAATTTGCCTTAAATTTGATTAAATTTTTTCAGATTTTAATTAAATTTGCATATGTGATAAAGGGAACTAAACTAACGAACAGGCGCAATTATTTATCGTACCAATCTTACGCTTAAGGGTTAACAAGGTGGGGTCAAAATGGCCCCATTTTATTTTATTTGAATTTTTTCACATATGTTAAAAATAAATTAAACGTATTTAAAGATTCTTATAAAAGTAATTTGATAGCAGTTTTACAAGAATAATATTTTCAAAAAATCGATAAAAATTGGCTGGAATTTATAAAGTTTTATAAAAGTTTTATAAAAAATTTCTTAAAATATGTATCTCTAAAGTTTCATTCATTTAAAAAAATTCTTCTTATTTTCTTTTATAACATTTATAAAGCTTTTCAAAAATTTTTTAATATTTTCGGTAATATTGTGAACACATTTTTGTTGTCTTAGTTTTGTCTAACATAAAGTTGATTGTAAAATTTCTATAAACTTAATTTTTAATCCAAAGCAACACTCCCTGTTACTTAATATTTCTTCAACATTCATTTAAAATTTCCTTTTAACAACTTCTTTCAAATGGAGCCTTAAAAATCATGCTGAGAAACTTACAACTTTACATATGAATTTGTTTACGCCATTAACCCAACCGCAGGGATTTTTTACGTTAAAGTGATCAGGTTGCTCTTAAATTGTAAAAACTTTTATGTAATTTTGTTGTTGCGTTGTTGTTATTTTCAAAAATAATTAATTTAATTAATTTAAGTGTGTTGAAAGAAATACAACATTGTTTACATTCAAATTATTTGAAAATAATCTTTTTAGAATTGTGTAAATGAAATTTACAAGTGATATTTCATATTCTATTATTTTGTTTAGAAGAATTTTAATGGATTTTCTGTTTGTTAAAGATCATTGACTTTTTCAAAAAACGAAAAAAAAGTAAATAAATAATATTTTCTTGTTGTTTATATTTACTCAGATAAATTTAGTTTTTTTTTTGTTTAAGTTGTAGAAATTTAATGAAAAATTTATTTGCAATGCGTTTAAAAACGGCGAGGTGTCTGACCTAGATAAGTTTTCTTTCATTTACTTTCACTAACTTAATGTTTGCCAAATTTTTTTTTTTTTATTATTTGTGTAAAATTATATAATATAGAATATTTTTAGAAAAAGCAAATTGTAATTGGGACATTTTAAAAATAATGAACAAAAAATAAGGACATTTTTAACTTAACCTATTCTGGTTTTAGTAAAACTTGTTATAAACATTCTCCATTTCTTTTTCTCAAATTCGTTCGCGTTTAGTCGCTGCTATAATTTGATTAGTGTGTTGGACTGTTAATGGTTAGCGCGTTGGACTGTTACACAGATGGTCCCGGGTTCGATTCCCGGTGACGAGAACATTAATTTAGAAAAATAATATGTATGAGTTTTCTATCACTTGTATAGCTGCGCCCACCTTCGGTGTTCCCATAGCACTTAACCCCACCGAAGTAAAACAATCAATCAGGGCTATGAAACAAAAAGCTTCAATAAATTCGCCAACTCTACATCAGATGTCGAGCAACAATTGTTCTAAGACTTATCTACTCGCGCAATTACAGTGTTGCCATTCTTGAAGCCCTACATCTTTCACCACCTTTCATCTCTCCACTATCCCCTTTCCGAAGAAAGCAACACATTAATTAATAAAAAGTAAGAATTTCCTGTGTTGCTTCTCTTTATAAAAACAAAAAAAAAATTTTAAAATACGAACTTTTAAAGCAAAATCTGTTTTTAAGAGCATATTTTTTTAAATTTTAGGAGCATATTTTCCATTTTTTGGGTAATTTAATCCTAAAATTTAAAAAAATATGCTCTTAAAAACAGATTTTGCTTTAAAAACCCGTATTTTAAAATTTATTGTTAATTAAAGTCGAAGTAAATTTTTTGAAATTTATTTTAGTTGCTAACAAATAATGAGATGAAAGATTAATTGTAACAAAATCTGTATATTCTGAAAACAGGAAACTTAAAAATCAGGAAAATTATGATGTGAGCAAGATTATTCAAGTTCAAGATCATTTGTTTTGTGTTAAACAAAAAATCGTGCAATGATTATTAATTAATTAAAAAATTTCTTCATCCGCTAATTTAAAGCAGACTTATTTTCTACTGACAGGTCCTTACAAGTTTCATTTCGCGTCACCGAAAATCTGGGTATAGGCTTTACCCAAATTTTGAAGGAAAAAGATCAACGCTTTACCCGTATTGTTTTAATTACCCGATGAGAAGTACAATAAGCCACATTTTATTTTTGGTTTGTTTTCGCCTTTTAAATGTTGAAAAATGCAACAAATAGGACATTTATACTCTAGGTATTTGTAATAAGTGTTTTAGTAAGACTTCTACCAAATATTAATCAATGGAGGCCCAGAAAACATCGAAAATCCATAAAACAATAATGTGGCTTATCAAGTTTTTACAATAAGCCCTTCAATTGAACTAATTCAAATCAAAAATAAAACATTTTTAACTAATAACATTGTTTTGCCTTAATTTTTTTTTTTTAAATTTAAAAGTAAAACATTTAAATCAGGAAAAAATTTATTGAATATCCAAAATTGATGTTGCTAACCCCAGAAAATATATAATTAAAGAATTCAGAAAATTTTATTTTTCAAAGAAAAATGTAGGTTTGTTCTAGAAACTACAAAAATGTGTTACAAAAAAAATTTAAATTTTTTATTAAAAATATAAGATCAAAATATTCTAAAATATGCTCTAACAAATCGATGCCAGAATTCGTAAATTATTCTGAAACACGACGCATAAGAAAAAACATGATACAGCATATTTCTGGTTGCCCTGGTTATTACTATACATTTTTTAAAGAGTATAAATTCAAAATTGTCCACAGAGATTTTTATTGGACAAGTTTTAATGAAATTTTTGACTAAAGTAATGAATTGTTTTACACAAAGTGAATTACAAATTTATTTAATTTTATGAAAAAGTTTCACAATTTTTATGAAACAAATATTAATGAAACTTTTTCATTAGGCATGGAATTTTTAATAAATAAAATGAAATTTTTAAAAAAAAATTATGAAAAACTGCATTAATTTAATGAAAAGTTTCAACGGTCGAGTTCCAGTGACACTTCATAGATTTAATGAAAAAATGCATTGATATGATGCTGATAATGCTCTGTCATTTAAATTTATGAAAAACTGCAGTAATTTAATGAAAAGTTTTAATGGTCGAGTTCCAGTGACACTTCATAGATTTAATGAAAAAATTCATTGCTGATAATGCTCTCAGTCAATACACTGTTAAAATATTTGAAAAATCCTGATATATTTAATGATGAAAATGTTCAAAATATGCTATAAAATACCTTAAAAACTACATGATAGCAATGAAAATGCAATCCCAAATTCAAAGTCACTCCATAATGAATGCCGTAAATCAGTTTTAAGGGTGCTTATTGGTGCCAATCGTACAGATATTAGTTGATTCGATAACCTTTTTTGGAAATTGTTCAAATGTATTTTTTGAAATCGCTATTATTAAGCATTGACTTTTGGCTATAAAATACTAACCTCATCCTACTTGTTAATCATTTTTCGGCTGCTATCATCTATCTAATTTAACATTTTTCTCAGCTACTGAGAGATTTACAATTTCTCTTTTTTACTAATTAATCTGGATGTGTCTACACTGAGAAAATTATCTTCACTTCACTAATGAATTTCTTTATAGCTTTAATGAAAATTGTCACTGGAACTCGTTCATTGGAACTTTTCATAGAATCTATAAAACAGGTTTCATTAAAGTCAATGTTTATGAAATGTTTGTAGAATTAATGAAAATCTTCATAAAACTATTGAATCATTCGGAATATGAAGCAATTACAGAATTTATAAAACAGTTTCATAAAATTTTATTGTTGATCAATAGTGATAATCTTTAACTTCGAGCTCATATATTAGTTCTCATTTAGTGGGATAACTAGTTTATATGAATGTTTGATGGTTTGCATGGGATTGTCACTTCTTTCAAAACGTGTTCTGATGATGGAAACCTAGAAAATTTCCGAAATAGATCTATCAACACATTCCTAAATGTGGTCAATTAATACACTTGAAAACAAAAACTCTATAGATTATTTGTTAGGACAATATCCTAATAAAGAAATATAGAGTATGGCCTCGAACTTGAATAATTTTCAGTTTCATTGCACAATAAAAGGTCAAAAACATTAAATATTAAAAATAAAAATTATATCAAACTTTTAAAAATTCTTAATATTAAGAAGTTATGGGAATTAATAAAACTCTTCATGAATGTCTTGAAAAACAATTTGGACCTAAGCCAATGAACCGATTTTTATGATTTTTTAAACCATTCGCAAAAAGTCTTTATAAAACATGTTGACCACTGCAGAATTAAATACTAAAACTAAAGTTTGAAATGTATGAAAATGAATGAAATTTTGAAAGTTTATAAAAAAAGTAAAAAAATTTAATATTTCAAATAATTTCATAGCTCTAAAGAAAATTTTCGTTAAACGTATGAAGCAATAATTTATGAAACCGAATGATTTTTTTTTTTTGAAACTATGAAATTATATGAAAAAAAGTTTTTGAAAAATTTCTTAATATTTAAAATATTTCTTGGAAATAATGAAATTCTTCATTGAATCTGCGAACAAAAAGGATAATTCTATCAGTGTATCAATGTTTTTCCATGAAAAACTCTAATAACAGTATTAACAAAAATAATAAACGAAAGGTGTACTATATTAAAAAATTTAAGATTCTGACTAAAACCGTTATAAAAATTTAAAAATAAAATGAATATAATGCGATTTTTATGTAATTTTGCTTGGTCCTATGAACGAAGCTTTCTAAAAGAATTTTTTTTTAAATTAAACAGAAATCATTTTGTTACTGAGAGGGAATTTCCGGGATCCCGGAAATTCAGAAACGGAGCGCGCTTTCCCTGGAAAAGAAAAACCGTAGTCGCTGCGCAAAGTTTGCGGTTTTTAACAAATGTGTACACTTAGAATACTATGTAGGTAAAGACCATTGCAAATATAGTTAAAAAAAATAAAATTTTATTCGAAAAAAGGACGACTTACATATCATTAAATTCGACTAACATTGTCTTTTGTTTTTAACTGTTCAAAAAATGGATATGTGGTCCATAGTAGTAAATAATAAACAAACATTAATTTGTTTATTCTTATAAATAAAAAAAACTACTGTATAAACTGATTGTAAAATCATAATACAGTAATTAGATGTGGTTGGTTTTTTTAAATGAACTACATATGTAGTAGGGTATTCAATTTACTCGGGTTTGCTTTTGTTCGAGTAATCGAGTAACTCGATTTTGAGGTTTTTAATTTACTCGAGTAGGCGAGTAAGATTTTAAAATTGCTCGAATAACTCGAGTAACTCGAACAATTTTAGTACTTTAATTTTATTTTCCAAAAACTCACATTTTTGTAAGTTTTTATATTTTATTAGTACTAATATAACATATATATAAAAATTAACAAATTAATTTAAAATTTTAGTAAAAAGTATATCTAAAAGAGAAAAACATTTGCTAAGATCATTTATTATTGCGACAGTTTTGTCTCAGTACACTCAAAGCAAAAGCGTTATTATATCAATGAAATTCTTTATAAATATGTTGAAATCTTCATTGATTTTCTTTCAATTTAACTGGTTCATAAATATGTATTAAACTGTTTTATAAAAATATTTGTAAGGTGATCCGTTTTGTAATTTCAGTCAGACTTGACACAGTTTTGTTATATTAGTGTGTTAGTACTAAACGAAAAAATAGTCCATTTGGTCCTATCATTTTGGGATTTTGAGATATGTAATTTTTCTAAAAAAATTATAAAGAAGTTTTGAAACAACTTTCGTGAATATTTAAGAAGATTTTCATCATATTAATGAAAATTTCATTACTTCTATATGTAAATTTTAATATGTGGAAATTTTGCGTAGGACCGCTATGAATTTCCATATAGGGCTTCTAAAATTGGCTTGTTACAACGACATAAAAGGGACCAACAAAAAGTTTTTAGTAAATGACATTTAAAAATTCCTTTTTGAAAATATAGTATTTATATGTAGTTTCTTAAGATCAAATGGCAACTAAATTAAAAAAAAAAAAATAATGTTTGATCCCACTTTTAACCCTCAAATCCGCACCAATAATCTTAAACACCAAAGTCTTAGAACTTGTTTCTTTAAAAAATATCCAAGTTTCTTCGATATCGGAGTTTTTCGCATTAAGTTCTTCGTTTTTCGTAATATAATTTCTTTAACAGTGCTCACTTAATATAAAAATACTTTTAACATTTAAATATTCACTATAACAGTCACATTATTTTATACAAAATATTAAAAAAATATAAAATAGTTCATATTTTTAAATTACTCGAGTTACTCGATTAATCGACCAAAATTGTTCGAGTTATTCTTTACTCGAAATTGGCCACTTCGAATTACTCGAACAATTGTTCGACATCATTTCATCGATTAATCGAGTAACGGTTAACCGATTGAATACCTTAATATGTAGTCAAAAATGAAATTCCTTCTACAAATGACTGTTTTTCACTTAAAAATTAAGATACTGTATTACAACTTAAACAACTACAAATATTTACAGCAGAAGTTCCCTGAGTGTAAGAAATATACAATGTTTGTATTAACATAACTTTTGAACGTGTCAACAGACAATTTGGTGTCATTGTAAAGATTTAATTCTCTTCTTTAAACTGTATTGCACAAAAATTATATTTTTTCGCGAAAAGGATAACGAAGTAGAGAAAATGTCCTTAATTTGTGAATATTTCAAAAAAACCCATAATTAATTAACTCAAAGTATGACTTTCAACTTATCAAAATTTCAAGTTGGGAATTAGAGTTGTTCAAAAATTAACTTAATTTTTTCTAAAGTATCTTTGATATTTAATGCCAAATTTTATATGTATATTCACATAGTAGACTACGAAGAATTTCAATATTTTTTGGCACGCATGTTAAAATCGATATGCATGTTAACCCGAAGACCTTATGTGGTTAAATTGCGAACTCGGATTTTCGTTATCATATCCTATGTCTTATTAAAAGCATATTTAAAGTTAAATTTTTAAACAAATTATTTAAATATTTGTACTCATTAAATGATGCCAATATGAATAAAAGATGAAAGATAATAATCTCAACTACTCAACAAAATTATAAGTCGTAATATTCCAGGACCAATAATTTTAAAATGTTCTTTTAAAAATTTGATCCTTCAATAATTCAATTGTTTTAAATAATTTCGTCAAAAGAAAAAATCCATGTTAAGGGTTTGACTTAACTGTAATACACACTAAAAGTTTATTAGTTTGGCAATACCAAAAATTTTAAATATCTATGTATAGGGTCCGCCATCTAACGTTTTTTTTTTCAACTAGTGCTTATTTCGTGAATGGTTACACTTAGCTCATGTCTGATTTGACAGATAATTAGTTTTATCCTTCCGCTAAACGAATATGGTTGTGTATACGCTTGAACAACGCTGGGAAATATTGCGACATTACTTTGAAAATAATGGTAATGTTGCAGAATGTGTGCGAAAATTCAAATCAACCGCAGAGCTGATGTCGTTTGGCCACCTCGGAGCTGCGATTTGACACCGTTGGACTATTATTTGTGGGGTGCCGTCAAAGATAAGTGTTACGCCAACAAGCCAGAGACAATTGACGCTTTAAAGGTAAATATTCGTGAAGCCATTGGTGAAATACAGCTGCACACAATCGATAATTCGATAATGTGCTTAAAAATTGGACCGATCGTGAATGAAATAATTTTCCATTATTAACCGGAAGGATTGTACTTTCAAATAAAAAAAGAAATTTGAGAAAATATTCAGTAGTTTTTTTTATAGCATTTTCAAAAAAAAAAAAAGTTATTTGGCGGACCCTTTACAAACAAAATTTTAATATATTTGTTATATTAAATTTTTTATTTTTGATTTTTGGTTTTACAGGGCTAATTTAAATGTTTGTTATTGTTAAACCGCTAAAGCTCGAAGGCTGAAATTTGGGTATGTATTACAGTTTAGTCAAAACTTTAGCATGCACTTTTTCTTTTGACCAACACAATTAAAAGAGTCAAGGATGTTGAAGCATCAAATTTTTAAAAGGACATTTGTAAATTTTTTTTGTTTTAAATATTTCAACAAACAATTGATTATTACACAGATAGAAATTTCCAACCCAACCAAAAAAATAGTACTGTCAAACCACTGCAATTTTTGTAAAACACCACTGTGTTAAAAATTACCAAAGGTACAACTAATATCGTACTAGGAAAACACTATTTTGTTTTCAAAGCATGTATTTTGCCAGTACCACCCGCAAAATTCGTTGTCACTTTTGTTATTACCAATATTACAACCAATTAGATCCATCATTTTTTTTTCCATATTTTATTATATTTCATTTAAATAAATATGATTTACAACACTAAATCGAACTGTATTGAAGTTTTTTAAATGTGTTTTATTATACATATTTCTCAAATTAAATTTACTTTAAGCTATTTTAAAAGCACCAAATTTTATGGTTTACCAACTTTATGCCAACGGTGGCAATTTTGCTCAAACCAACGGTTGACCACTGTTATCAATCGGGTAACAGAAAATACTGTCAAGATTGGTATGGGAAAATTCCCCCACCCCTAAATGATATTTTTCAATACAAAAATGAAAAAAGATTAATTAAAAATGCTCTACCCCCCAAAACCTTTTCCTGGATCCGCTCCTAAATATTGAAAATCTGAGTACGCAGTTTACCTACACGTGGTCTCCTGTTTCACATGCATATCGATTTTTCCTTGTTTGTTAAAAAAAAAATAGAAATTTGTCGTGGGTACTATATGAATATAAAAAATTTTATATTAAAGAATCTACTGCGTAGCCAAAGTTAAAAAATCTTTGTGTGTTGTGTCGAAAACACAATTTTTTTAAATTAAACACATTTTAATGAATTTTAATTTACTAATGTTGAAAAAATTTATTTATTATCTTTATAATTATGTAAAGATACTTGTAACTAATTAAATTTTTTATGATGGTCATTATCAACTAACGTTTTCGATAATTTCTTAAATTTTCATATTAAACATTAAAAGATTTTAGAAAAATAGTTAACAAAATGCTTTATTTTGTTAGGCATTCCTCGAAACAAGGCGCAAAGCAAACAGGACCTCACATTTTGAGCATTTCGAATATTTTTTTTGGAGCATACACCAGATTTTCGTGCTGGAGTTTTGTTTTAAATCTCAAAAAGAAACAAAGAGAATAATATTCTGTAATTTAAAAATTCAGTAAATTTTTTTCATAAGGACGGACTGCTATTTACGGATTTATATACAAAATTTAATATATACATAAATCATGAAATCAGCTTCTAATATAATCAATTTGTTGTACAAATATAGCAATTAGCTAAAGAAATAAAATTTCTTACATTTTTTTTTTACCAAAAAAATATATTTTGGCAGTCATAAGTACGGTTTGCAATAGGACGTCTATATACGTCTTAAGCAACAGAAAAGGTTTTGATACAAATGCTTCTCAATTAATAAATTTGTCAGTAAAATATTGAAAATAACTAAACAAGTTGGATGAATTCATTAATTTATTTTATTTTTTTCAGCCATTAGTACGGTTTGAAATTCGGACGTATATATACGTCTTATGCAACAGCATATGGTTTTGAAGAAAATACTAATAAATCCTAAATGCACCCACTTATGCCAAATTAAATTTATAACATTTTTTTTGCAACAAAAATATATTTTGGCAGCCATAAATACGGTTTGCAATTAGGACTTATATATACATACACAGAAAAAACTAAAAACGGGTTTCAATTAAAAAAATTATTGAATCAATTAATATTTTGATTGATTTTGCACTTATCACGGCAATGATACTATCAATTAAACCTTTTATTAAAATTAAGAAGGAAAAAAAGTTATAAATAACTTCTTAAAAAAAAATATGATACTCACAAAAAAGTGTGTGATCTATACGTTGGTATGTGTGTTTTTTGCAATGCTGAGTCTGTTTGCGTGTGTGCTTGTTTTGTTTGTTAACTTCAAATGTATTTGGTATTTTATACTGAAAATTTTTTATTTATACATACAGTGTATGAAAAAATAATAAGATAATTGCGTCTAAAATATAATATGTATTTATATATTTAAAAGTCAATTAAAATATTGATTGATTCAATTAAATATATGTTTAGAAACAAATTAAATTAAATTCAAATCAAAGCTTTAATTAGATATTTTAGGTTGATAATTTTTTATGTGTATGTCTTAAGCAACAAAAAATATTTTTGATGAAAATTCTAATAAATCTTAAGCGCTGCTTCTCGAATAATAAATTTGTCATTTCAATATAGAAAATAACTAAACAAATTTTTATATTTTATTTTGTCAGTCATAAGCACGGTTTGCAATTCGGACATATATATACGTCTTACGCAACAGAATATGATTTTGATAGAAATGCTAATAAATCCTAAATGCACCCAATGCCACCTTTTTTTGTTACCATTTATAAATTTGCACACATTATTTCGCTTTCTTTTAGAAAAATAAAATCTTTTATACCGAATTGTAAAACTTATTTGAACTGATCGTATATATACGTCTTGCGCAACAGAATAAAGTTACGAAAAAATATATATTTACGTCTTACGCAGCAAAGATATTTTCGAAAAAAATCGGTTTATTTTTGAACGCCTCTGATTCTTATATCGATACCTTATATCGAGGGCCTATATTCAAAATCCTCTATCTTAAAAAACACAACTTTTCAGGAGAGCCAAAAAACCGTTTTTTTCGCGTGTTACTTGAGTTATTAAAATTCGGTATTCTACAATATTTTTTAAAGCAACTACTGAATCTCACATATAATTGGTTTTTAAAATGTTGCATTATTGGGGACTTTATGATAGATAGAGGGTTTTGCTCCTCAAAAATATTCAATGTTTATGTATGAAAATGATCAGATAGAGGGTTTTGCATTTATTAAAAATAAATTATTTTGATTTCATTTATGCCATTTGTCAGTTTTTAACAAAAAGTTATGTGTTTGTTTTTTTTTTTTGCTTTTTTAAGTTTTTTTGGAGTTTGATTGGAGTAAATTATCGTAAAAATAATGGTATTCCGGTGGTATTACGCTCTTCAAATCTTGCGAATTCTTCCACTTATTTGGCTGAATTGATAGTGGAACAGAATATAGAGGTTTTGGTTCTCTAGTAATTCTAACGTAATCGATTGGCAAGTGTATAGATTGATTTTTCAATTTAATCTCTATTTTAGCATGAGCACTATCGCACTCCATTTGCGTATGCCCTTTCTTTAAGAACTTCTGTTCAATAACTTTATTATTTTCCGCAGCAGATATATATTTTGTTTGTGTCCTTACGACAGTAGTGGCTTTCCATTTCATCTAATTGTTCAAAATATTCTTTTAAATGTACTGAATTTTCAGATTTTTAGCACCAAGTGATGAAATTTTGGGTTCTTTGACTTTTAACCAACCTTTTACCATATCAACATTTACTGATAGAGTAGAAAGAAACATGTATGACGTGGCTTTTTACAAACACTTGATTAGCTTCCCAGGTCATATCCCAAAACATTTTAAAAATATAATTTCTGGTTTCCTGATCAAATTTCTGGCAGTGTCTAATTTGCTTTTTGCGCAAAATGATGATGAACACGAAATTTCAATTTTTCTTGGGGTCTTTTTGAATTTTGTATGGAAACTCCATCAGCAGTAGAAAATCCTAAATATTTTTGGCCTCTCATTCGTTTTTCTGAGTTTTTTTTCGGGTATTTGATATAGGATTATGTTTCCGTTTAGTTCTTTTGTAAACTACCACATTATTGTTGATTTTCTCGTCTTCGGAATCTGGGTAGATATATATTTTGTTTTATTGCTGTTGTAATTAGTTATGTGAAAACATACCTGTTATCCGCCCATCCTCCATTTCTCCATTTGATGATGCATAATGGACTGCTATACATTGCAAGAAATCAAAAGCCACTTTATTTTTCTCTTCACACAAAATATCAAAAGTTTATTATTAAAATCTAATTATTAAACTAAATTTTAAACTTACCATTATGTAAGTTTATCACGCGACAACAATATTTTAATTATGACAATAATATCGTAGATGACACTTTAAAAGTAGACACTTTTTTTAAGCAAGTTGCAAGTTCAACCATTTATTTTTATGCCATGGACATTATATTTTCCAAAAACCAAAAGGTAAAATATTTTCATTTTAATTCAAATCAGAATCGGCTTTCGCTATTTTAATAAACGATTAAAAAATGTAAAATTCATGTTCAGCATGCAAAAAAATAGTCAGAAAACATGTATTGCAAGAAGAAATTATTCCAAAAAAATATTTGAAAATTTATTATTTGAAAAGATAGAGGGTTTTGCATTCAGAAAAATTAATTGCGTAAGAGAGAGAAATAACAAAAATGCAAATAAAACAACAAAAAAAAATATTTTTGTTATGAAATTCACACCATACTGAACATTTTACCATCAAAAAGTCATTTTCGTGAACATCAAAGATAGAGTGTTTTGAATATAGGCCCTCGATATGTTGTTAGTGATATTTTGAGTTAATTGCAAACTAAATTTTAAAAAACGATATTTTTCAATTTCATTAAGATAATCAAAAGAATTTTATCTTTAAAATTACACCAAATTTTTAGTTTTCTATTGACGTTTTGATAATTCAAACCTTGTTTATTTCTTACACATTTGTTAAAAATCTCCAATTTTGAGCAGCGACTAAACGCGAAATACAATGAAGTTTGACAAAATAAAAAAACACGTAAGCTCCATATTAACTAGGACAATTGAAATAAAAAGTTTAATGAAATTTGCAAGACCATTATCTGAAAAATGTGGTCAAAATTTTAAAATACTCCGCCCCAATTGCTAAAATGTTAATAAAAAAAATTCAATTAAAAAAAAAGTCGCCAAGATTTAAAAAAATCGTCAGTATTTTTTAATTTGTTTTATATTTTTAAGATTTTTGCAATTAATTTTGTTGCAATTGTTTGACTATTTTTTTTTTTTCAATTTTGACGAAGTTTTTTGAAAATTTATTGACAATATTTTTTTTTGCGTACAAACATTTCGATAATTTTCAATAAGTTCTTAAAACCAAATTGAAATAATCTAATTTCCAATGAATTAAAATGAAATGAAACACGAAAAGAGTGTCGCCAATTCTAGGAAATTCTTGTTTAGTAGTTTCTAAAAACTTAACTTGTGATAAGCTATTATATCAGTATAATAAAGTGCCACCTTAAGTCAATATATACAAGTAAAAAAAATATAAATATATAAATAAAAATAAAAACACATTATGAAAAATAAAATTGATTATATAGGATTTTAAAGAATTTTAAGAAATTTTTTTACACTATTAAAAACAAAATCATAAACAAAATGTGCCTGGAATAATTTAATAAAAAAAAAAAACTCAAACTCTTGGGAAAAATTAAAGAAGAACTTTAAGTTAAAGAAAGAAAAGTCTTAAAAAACCATTAGAATTATAATTGATTTTCTAGTAGTTTTATAAAAAATAAAATATTTTAAATGCATTAACAGACTTTTAATATAGAAAAACGACATGTTAGTAAGAACAACAACAAATTAGAGCACGTGCAAATTATACACTTTTTTATTGATAATATTTTCAATAAAAAACAGAAAAACAACAATTCAAAACAATAATTTTAAAGTTGACAATATACAGAGAGAGAGTTAACAGAACTAATTCATTAATTATATTCAACTTTTTGACTTAAATGCGACTAGCTAGTCATTTCCTATAAACTTTTGAGTGCTAAACTTATATCTAGTTTCCAGATTTTTTTAAATTATGCTTTGTGCTATGGGTACCGACCCTAGGTGACACTTAAGACAGGTAACAACTTGGTAGGACCGACCTTAGGCCGGATTTTTTTTCAATAAAAGAACCAGTCACTTTAACATGGAGTTGGCATAGGCCGGAATCAAATGACCTTTTTTGACATCTTGTGGCGTATTAGGTTGGGTGTCTACAAATCGACTAGGCATCGGTAGGACTTGAACACAAAATGCTCTACTTTCAAAGCAAACTCCTGGTGTTTCCTATCTACGTTGGCTGGCTAACAGCAAATTTATAATTTTAGCATGTTCGTCAAAATAAAAAATTTAACAAAAATAACAAGAAAAGATAAAAAGTGGAGAAGGCAAAACAACAACCTATAATGTTTTCAAAATCCCAAGATTTCATGAAAAAGGGGTTTCGGACACTAAATTAAGCAAATTTGTTTCCTTTAAAAAATATACTAAAAATAAAAAAAATTACCGAATGTTAAAATTTCATTATGACACTTAAAAATTGGGATTAAATCAGCATTATAAATACACAATCCTGTATATCTAGTCTATATTGGATTATATGTACCCTATGACCGAAGGGACCAGTTCCAGTTGACACGTAGGATATGTTCCAAAGTGGTAGGGGGCAGTTTTTGGTTGGACTTTGTATTTGAAAATGCTCGGTCACTTTAACATGGCGTTGTCTTATGATGATTTCAACTGACACATTTTAGACACCTTATGAAATATTAGATAGTGATTTTCAAATAAATGTCAAAAACATTAGAATGTAAAAACATCGCCTGGGCGCCAGTGTTTCCAAGTTAGCGGCTTTCCCCCTAAATTATGGGATTTTTTTAAATTCCTTTGTTGGTATTTTAGGGGGTAATAATTTGTAAGGTAAAAACTGATTAAAAGGTTAATTTTGCTTTTATAAAAACATATTCGATGATTGGTTTTGTAAACTTTTTGACAGTTTTTTGCATGCATAATATCTGTTTTAGCTTATTGGTGAAATTTAAGTCACTTTACTGGGCTCTTAAAACAAAATTTAAGATTTTGACTACACTCAGGGAAAAACTTTATGAAGTTTTTCAGGAATATGATGAAAAACTTCATTGATTTTCGTCCAATGTAACACTTCATAAATATGATAAACCCGTTTCATAAAAGAGCAAATTGATGACAGGCCTCTTCATATTTATGAAAAGTTTAAGGTTTTTAAATCGCTTAACTATACTTATCAATTAAAAAATATAACCGTTTAAAAATACTGGGTTGAAAACGGAACACTTGGTCAATGATGAGTAAATAGTCCCGAAGCCCGGGATTTATAAAAATCAGTCCCGTTCGGCACCCCTAGTATGTAGGTACCATTTGCCATATAAATTGTCACAGTGCGATTAGCCGCTATAAAGAAGGGCTTACTTAAAATAGTGTCTAGCTAAGTTCCAAGTCCAAGTTCAATCTGCGGTTTTATCACTATTTAGGTTCTATGCGAATTTAAAAAAGTTCGTTAAAAAGAAAATGTTAATTAAAATATGATAAAATAAGTAATTTAACTATGAATTTTTTCTCTATGTATTTACTTGATTTTATGAATTCATTCTTTAAAATCACTGTCGTTGAAACAACCTGTTATACGAATTGATTACAATTAATATTAGCGTATTGTAAATAAACAATGAATGGAGTGCATAAATGACTATTTTTCGTTATTATTTATTATTATTTAAATTTAAAATTCTAAATTGTTGATTACATTTGTTACTCTTTATGTACAGAACAACTCAACAACCAACCACCAACATTCATTATTCACTGATTGTTTGGTGTTGTTTAGTTTTTTTTTTCTAGCTTAAGTCAAATATTGTGTGGTTATTCTTTTCAAATGCATTTTATTTGTATTTAAATTAAGTTCTCAGCAAAAACTTGATAATGGCAGGTCGTTACTGTATAGATTACCGAGTAATGATATGGCATACAAAATAATGACTTACTGATAATGGGTTATATAAGTAATTATATGTAATTGCAAAATAATATGTTACTGGTAATTGGTTGCATACGTATCGATTTCATATTTTCAATTCTAATATTGTATTAATTTGTTTTAAACATATTTACAAGATTTCTTTAAAATAATAGCTTATTTTGTAACTCCTTGGTAACCACTTATTCCATCATTGCGAGTAACCACTTATTCCTAACATAAAAGTGATTACTTATTCTTTCACTATGAGTAACCAATCAGGTAACTCATTATTCTCACTTTTTTTGTAAGCGAGAGGGTAATGACCACCCATGAATTTTGGGACATCGCGAACAAAAGTAGTCGATCGAGTAAATTGCCTGGTAACTAGTGAATCCCTTTGTGAGCTACTTACACGCTTAATTACTTGGTAATGTCTGTTTTTGTTGGGTTGTATTCGTATTTAATATTTTTTTCTATTTCTAAAAGTAATTGTAACTCGTATTTATTTAGTTTAATATTCATTGTTTGCTACAAGACATTTAACATTTTATGAAGAAATAAAATCACAAACATGTTTAGAATTTTAAATTTTCAGCAATTGGCCAATAATCATTTTTCACAGTGCATACAAAAACTAAATTTCTAAGAACTTGACAAGAGTTTGAAATATTGATGGTGATAGGAGATAATTTATTATGACCACCTTAAAATATATAAAATGAAAATTGTTTAACATAAAGTTATTGAACGTGAAATTTTTCAAACAAAAAAACTCAATTATTAATACATTCTTTAAAGATTTTTATATAACTTTTTATATAATGTTAGTAGTTAAAAAATTATTTCGTTGAAATGTAAAATTTTGGCTCTGATAAGATATTTAGACGGATTAGTGAAATATAGAAAACAGGAAAAGAAGAGAAAATAAAGACAACATAAAGTTATTAAAAGTGAAATTTTTTACGCAAAAAACTCAATTATTACTAAACTTTTTAAAGATTTTTTATATAATGGTAGTAATTAAAAAATAATTTCATTAAAATCATAGAGAAATGTAAAATTTTGGCTCTGATGAAATATTTAGAAATATTAATGAAATATAGGAAACAGGAAAAGTAGAGAAACAATATAAGAAAATAAAAAAAAAAACACTTTTATAGTAATTAAATGTGTTAAAGTCCCAAAACTTATTTAACAAATTGTGAAAAACAATCTGCTGTAATCTTGTCCCTATCCGGATTTCATTCCTGCCCAAGGAAATCTTCAGGGGACTTTGGTATTAAAATTTCTAGAGATATTTGTTATGTTAAATCACAAACTCAATGAGAATTTCTTGTCCTCGTCTAGGAGCGTGATTCAAAATTTAAAATATCAAAGAAAAAAACAACAACAACAACAAAATATTATTACAATTGGCTTTGTCACCTTCCAAATACTACTCTGTTTTTTTGACAGACCTAGCAATGTAGTGACGTTTATTCAAGTAAATCAACAATAGAAATCGTGTTTTCTATTAGTGTCAGTTACATTTAAATTTGCACAAGCACAAGCATATTTGTTATTTTAAATTTATTTTCATCGGGATAAACATTAATTGCATTTATAGTAATTAAATGTGCTAAAGTCCCAAAACTTATTTAACAAATTGTGAAAAACAATCTTGTCCCTATCCGGACAAGCCTTGAATGGTTTTTTATTAAACATGTATAAAATGTTAATAATTTAATAATTTTCTTATTGAAATACTAGAGAAATTCAAAATCCAGGCTCTGATGAGATATTTCGACGGTCTAATGAAATATAGGAAACAAAAAGCAAAATTTTAGAAGATTTTGCTTCTTAGATCTAATTACAATTAGAGTTGTCAAATGTTCGACCTATTTAAATAAACCGGAATTTCGAATACTTAACAAAACCGAGTTTTTAAAAAAATCGTTTTATTTGGCTTTTTAAATTTAAAACCGGTGAATATCCAGTTTTTCCTTTTTGTTTACTCACTTTGTATTGCTGATATCTGAAATTGTTTGTACAAATTTTATAAAATTACTAAAAATTTTAATGTTGACATATACAACCAAACAGATATCCTTTCTAAGATGCTTTTTGGTTATTTTATAAACAAAATTTGTCTTAGGAAAATCTAAAAGTTTTGCCATCGTAAATTATAAAAAAGTTCTCAAATTACATCGTGACATATAAAAAAAAAAAAAAAATAAAAAACTAAAATTGAAGTTCAGTTAAAATATTTGCTTTTAGATTTTGGTTATTTTTAGTAACAAATTTTATTTTGTTTACTATTTGTTTGTAAGGTATTTCCTTTGGGCTGAATTGGTCAATTGTCTAAGTAATTAAATTAATATAAAAACCAATATATTTCATTTTTCACTCGAAGTTTCTTTGGATTATTTCCAATTTTTTCAGGAGTTATTTATTATTAAATTGGTTTTATTTTATATTGTAAAAAATAATAAAATAATTATTTACGACACAACAATTATATCACAGTATAAACTATATTAGTGGAATCACAGAGCTTTACGGTCATTTTGTCAATTCAATCAAAAGTTTAACTAAATTCGAACATATTAAGTAAATTGTAGTATCATTTAAAATAATATGTAATTATTTAATTGATTATATTTTCAATTAAGATTTTAATAACAACTATTAATAATTTAGTTGAGTATTGATTTTAATTTCTAACGATTTTTAGTAGATAATATTAAAACTTTAATAAAAATTTGCAAACAAAAATCGCAAAAACTTGGGTAAAAACCGATAAAATCGATCAAATTTAAAAAGAAACTGGAAAAAATTAAAAACTTTAATAGTTTTATTACATCGAGATTATTTTTATGTTATTTTTAATTTATTACGAGCTTTAAACCTCCGTATATTTACAAAAAATAAAGCAAATAAAACATATTGGCTAGGTTGATACTAGTATTTCGATCTGGCTGAAGATCTCATCAGCTGGAGCCTCCGTAATAGGCAGAAAAAAAACAAACACATTATTCATTAATTGTGCTCAATTTTAAAATTACATAAAAATTTAAAGAATTAAAAAAAATTAATCCTCAAAATTAATAAAATTTCTAAAATTAATGGAAACATTCTTAATTTTAAATAACATAAAACTAATCTCGATGTATATAAAAACAAAAAATAATAAAACTGTAAAAAATATTACTTGAGCCAGAGTAAAAACTAATTTTTTTTATATAAATAGAACAAAGTTTAGTAACGTCATGCTGTTTGTTAGGAAGAGACCCTAACCAAGTGTTTGATTACTAAGAAGACAAAAATGTGCGCCCCGGTAGGCTAGTTGGTAGCGTGCTGGCTTATCAGTGTGGGGGTCGTGGGTTCGATTCCCACCAGAGGCGCTGGTCTGTTTTCGCTACAACGCACCGAAGGCCATAGTGCACGGTTAGGGTAATAGTATATAAGTTGTAATTATATAATTATTAATTAATAAAATAAAAAATAAATTGAATATTGAATATTAATTATTAAGAAGACAAAAATGGAGCAAAATGTATGATTAATAGATTTTTTTGTTAAATCTCTGCCTATTATGGAGGCTCTAGATTTCCAAATCTTTGGGTTCTGATGAGATCTTTAGCCAGATCGAAATACTAGTATCAACCTAGCTAATATGTTTGATTTGCTTTATTTTTGTAAATATATGGAGATTGAAAGCTCGTTCTAAATTGAAAATAACATAAAACTAATCTCGATGTATATAAAAACAAAAAATAATAAAACTAAAAAACAAAAAACAATTGTAAAATAATTTGCTCAAAATTGATGGAAAAATCGTCAAAAAAATTCTTAAATTGAAGAAAAAAAAAATTCATTAAAAAAGTGTCAAAATTTAACAAAATTGCCAAAAAAAAAAATCTGGGAAAAAATCGTCAAAAAAGCTAAAATTGATAATAATCAACACGCATCCATTTATGAACATGTATGAACTCATTCATGCTCATATATGAAGTAATTCGATGCATGTCCATATACATGTCCATATACCACCATATTGGATTCATATACGTTCATAACAGTTCATATGTGATCATATATATATAAATATTACCTCAATATTCGTTAATGTACACAAATGACCATGTATGGAAATGTGTAGACATGTATGATTAAATATGTAAATATTGCCTCAATTTTCGTTAATGTACACAGATGAATAAGAATGGTTTATAAACACATATGAATATGTATGAATGCATGTGGACATGCATGAAGCATGTCTGTTTATGTATGGAGCTATGTCGATTTTTGACAGGGAATGTTAAAAAAATTACAAAATTGAGAAACAAACGCCAAAATTTTATAACAATTTAAAAAATTGGCCAAATATAAAATAAATCGCCAAAATACAAAAAATCATTAACTTCGGCGATATTTTTAATTTTGGTAAGAGAATATATCCTAATGCAGCCCTTCATCTGGTAGCGCTATATAATAAAAACTAAGTGAAGTATTGCAAATCCAAATACATCAGCTTGTAGGGCAACTTCTGAGGCATTTTGCGGCTATAGATAATTTCCTTGTGGGAACTCACTTAAAGAAGTTATATAACAAGTTTCAAAACAACTCAAAAGGTCCACATGAGGACGCTAAAAGGGACCTAAACTAAAAAATCTCTAAAATCATATAAGATTGTTAGAAAATTTTGTAAAATCAAAAAAAATTTTATTTAAAATAAAATTTATTTTACTTTTGTTTATTCAAACGTTTTATGTATCTTTTAAAGCTGCTTAAGGGATTACCATGTGGAATGCTAACTTTTTTAATTGCGGTTAACAATTTTTTTGTGAAACCTATTGAAAAATGGTCAAATTAGACCTAAAGTGACAACAAATTTGAAAAAAATAAGAAACTATATTAAAAGGGCCACTTAAGGAAACATGAAAATTAAATTTCTCACATTTTTGTTTTAAAGGGTCCGCCAAATAACTTTTTTTATTGAACTCCTGAGCCAATTGGACTTTGTATGGCGTCATACCAAAGTCTTTATGCAAAATTCGTCTCAATGATGTCTCCGAAATGTTCAATTGTTGAGAACGACGGTGAATTGATGTTGATGGCGCTTCACGCACACTTTCTACCACAGCAGCAATATTCTCGGGTGTACGCACTGTTTTTGGCTTTTCACGCTTTGGTTTATCGATGAGGATGCCAGTTTCTTTCACTTTTTCACAAGATAACGAACATACGGACCATATTCGTTCAGCATAAGGATAAAACTAATTATCTGTCAAATCAGACATGAGCTAAGTGTTACCATTCACGAAATAAGCACTAGTTGAAAAAAAAACGTTAGATGGCGGACCCTTTATGTGCTTTTAAGAAAAGTAATGAGTTTAAATCACTTCAAAGATGTCAGAAAAACAGTTTTTAGTCTACCGCTAACTTTTTCAACTTCATCATTATATAGAGATGTATCCAAAACAAAACATGTTTTTACATTTTAGGGTTGCCATGCTTCAAAAATGTTGAAAAATACGGGGAAGCTCGAAATCAAATCTGGGTGAAAGATTCTGAAAGAGCGTCGAGAATCCAGAACAGTAGGTTTTCCAGCCAGATTGGACCAGTATTTACCGAGTTATTCAAGAAACGGGGAACTCACACCATTCACTAGTTGAAAAAAAACGTTAGATGGCGGACCCTTTATTTATTACGTTTTTTGTGGAATCAATTATATTTATGAAATTCTTACTATTTGCTATGCTTTTTTTTGAAAAGACACAACAAAACCAGGATTGCGATTTACGATTTTTGTTTTTTAATTGTAAAGATTTTTTCTTTCAATTTTGGTAATTTTTTTAATTTTGGTGTTATTTTAATTTTTACGATTTTGATTAAATTCTGACAATTTTTTGTTTTAATTTTAGAGATTTTTTTTTCGAATTGGCTATTCTTTTTTTGTTAATTTTGACTTTTTTTAAAAAATTAATATATATTATATTTTAACTTTTTTACTTTACCGTTACTATAGGTTATACAAACTGATGTTTGTTGTTACAATAGCTGGTTAACCAATTTTAAAACAGACAAAACTTTTTGGGTGTTTTTCAAATCTCGAGTTTCAAATTTTAAAAAAAGTTTTTCAACAAAATCGAATAAATTGAGATTTGCACTCCGGGGACTTGTTTAAAACATCTTGGAAAATCAAAACAAAAAATGTTAAAAAATATACCCGGTACACACAGCGATATAAAGTGCCGACCGAATTGAAAAGTGTATTTTAATGGTAACAGCTTATAACTTCAGCTAGTATAACGCTATTTACATACGATTTCTGAATTTCTAAATTTTAATTTGAATAAATTAGTGTTGCAACCAAAATTCAGTTGAATTAACCGAACTTTGTTGTGAAAGCTGAAGTTCAATTTTACCAACCAACTGCAAATCGAAATAACCGAATTTGAGTCGTAGTTACCTAGTTTCAGTTGGCAAATACCTAAATTTTCAAATCTTTAAATATTGTGTTATAATATTTTAAGTCACGTTTCTTAAAATTTAATAGTAATAAGCTCAGCTTTGACTTTTTTTGTAAATTGAAATAAAAAATACTGTGCTCATTTGGGGTCCACGTGTTTTAATGAGGTTCGAAAAAAATGTTTTTTTAATCTTGACTAATGGTGATAAAATAAAGCACCACAAGTTAAAAAAGTAGCTAGTTTTAAATTTTTAATGACAACAAATAAATCTAGTTGGTTTTTACCAAAAAACACAATTTAATCGAAATCTGTAAAAAGCAAATCGTTTCCCTACCCAGTTGTTCCGGCGAATATTTTTAAAATTTTTTAATTTCATTTTCTAAGATGTTTGAAATATGTCCCTGGAGTACAAATCTCAATTTTGTTGATTTTGTTGAAGAAGTTTTTTTAAAATTTGAAATTGGAGATTTTAAAAACACCCCAAAAAATTTTTTCCGTTTTTTACATCACCTTAGGACATCAAAAAGAAAAAAACTTCTTCCATATCTCGCAATTTTGAGTATTTTAAATAAAAAAAAAAATTTTTTCTTGTGTGATCGAATTTCTCGTTCATGTAATAATTGGTAGTGTCCGACCGAACAGTTCGGCCAGAAAATGCATTTGGTCTGTATTCGGTATTTTAAAGCATTATGGACAAATTTGGCTGATGGAAAAATGTTTATTGGGCTGATTAGATGCTAATTTGAGTGTCAAATTTGAAGAAAAGTCTGTAGTTAAGCAATGAACTCACTGTTCGGCCTCAGAAAGTTCGTCCAAATTGAAAATAGTTTGGCGGCCGAACTTTTAACTTTATAGCTAAACTTCGGCTTTTCTCTTAAATTTTATACACAAAATCGAATTAAATCGGCTCAACAAACATGTTTCCAATACCAGAATTTGTCATCATTGCCTCTAGATATCAAAAAAACCGACAAAATATAGTTTTTTGGCCGAACTGTTCGGTCGGACACTAATAATTGGTACATTAATGGTCCGGGCAGCATTTATTACTCGGCTAGTTGTTTACCGATTTTGGATTTTTATACATAATAATAATAAATACATAATTTTATTTTTATGGCGAATAATTTATCATTTAGAATAAAATCTATAACAATATTTAAAAAATTTTGTTAACAAATTAAAAAAGTAATTTTTTCCCCATATAAACACAGTTTCAATCGATTTTCGACCCGATTATTATTTATCCGATTGACACAAAATTTCATATACGAGGGCGGTCCCAAAATTATCCGACCTGACGTATAGATGGCGGCATTAGTGTAAAAAAAAATTACTGTAAAGCGGCAACCTTATAAAACACATGTTTTAAGTTTCAAGTCGCCACGTTGTTTAGAAATTTTTTTGGAGCCATCAAAAATAAACGATCTTAGTGAATTTGTAAACAATGAAAAAATTGGTCACCGCTATGTATTTCAATACTTTATTTTGAAAAGTCTCTGTCCAATCAATATTAAGGCTGAACTATATTTTACTCTTGGGAGGTTTGCTCCTTCGTTTACAACTATAAAACATTGAATGGCAGAGTTTAAACGAGGCCATACGAGCTGCCAAGACGTTTAAGTGAGTGATAAAATTACCAGTTCCACACATCCACTATTGGCAAAAAACAATGAATTAAATTTCGAATTGCTTCATCACGCACCTTATTCTCCAGATTAAGCTCCCTCAGATTATTTTCTATTTTCAAACTTGAAAAAGTGGCTGGGTGGTAAAAGATTTTTCAACAATGAAGAGGCTTAGTCTGCGGTCCAACAATGAAGAGGCTTAGTCTACCCATCCTTTTTTTTTTACGTTGAACCAACACTCAGGGGATGCCCCTACTAATGCATTGCATTGTGTTGATATAGTGTTTGTGGGCATTTGACTTGAATTTTTCTAAATTGTAATTTGCAGGGAAGACTTCCGCAGGGAGACAATTCCACATACGGCTAGTGCGACTATAGACAACAAACGGATGAGATCTACTTGACAAGCGGGTAGTACGAACAGAGACCCGGTCCCTCGGTATGAGTTGGCTTATCTCAGCAGAACACTTTCCATGCACTTAGGAAATTATGTTGGTAAAGACGACTGCAATTGTAGTCAAAAACAAATGAAATTTCATTTAAAAAAAGGACGACTTACATTTCATTAAATTCAACTAACATTGTCATTTGTTTTTTAATGTTCAAAAAATGACTAACATTGTAGTAAAAATGAACCACATGGTAGTAAAAAATAAACCAAAATTTTTTTTTTTTATTTTTTAAATAACAAAAAACAACTGTAAAAAATGAATGTAAAATCATAAAACAGTCATTTGATGTGAGTTGTTTTTTAAATGAACTACAATGTTAGTTAAAAATTTTATTTGTTCTACAAATGGCTTACATTTACATTAAAAATAATGAAACTGTATTACAACCCAAACAACTACATATTTTTAAAGCAGAAGTTCCCTGAGTGTGGTAATATCTATAGAACAAAGTCACACAACCCACATTCCGACAATGCTCCAACGAGTCAATAGAGTTCGAAACCCTACTGTCGTTAATAAGCATTAACGCTCTCCGTTGCACACGATCCAGAAGCCCCAAAATAGACTTTGAAGCACCTGCCCATATATGGGAGATATATTCCATCTTCGGCCGGATGTAGGTGGTATATATAGTAAGGAGATCAGGTGGGGTGAAGTATTTCTTACACCGGTTTAGAAAACCAAGACACTTGAAAGCTTCTTTCGATACTTGAATAATGTGATCTGTCCGACGGACATCACACTGTATTCTCATGCCCAGAACATCAAGAGTATCTGAATCCTCAATAACGATCCCATCCATATACACAGATGACGTAGTTGAGTCCACAGAGCTATGGGTCAACATACAACATTAAGTCTTACGAGCATAAAAATCGACCCTGTTCGCACGACCCCGCTCTGAGATTGTCGAAAGGTCTGTCTTCTGCCCCCTACCTCCACAAGGCTTGGCCTACGGTCGAAGGAAAAAGAATGACAAATGTTGCTGTCTTCTGCAAAGGAGTAAATCCTTGTCCAAAAACCGCATTTTATAGAACTCCTCTAGTGCATATCATACGATTTGTAATGCCTTTTTTATGTATAAATAAAACACGATTATAAATGCACTAACTTCCTAAATATTATTAAACTTTTAATTAAAAGTGAGCTTGCAATGAAACAAAAGTTTTATTGAAATTTTATTGAAAATATTTTTTCTGTGTAGAATGTTAATAATTATTAAATGATCTTTTGGAAATAATAAAGAAATACAAAATCTTGGCTCTGATAAGATACTTAGCTGAATTGAAATGTAGGGAACAGAAAGAGAGGGGTTCAGTAGATTCTCTTTCTTTGATCATATCACTATCCTGTCAAATTATATAATTTGTTGTAACCCCCACAGATGTATATAATTTCTATATTTTTGCAAATAATAAAGATTTGAGATTTTTTTTTCATTTAAAGAAATATGTCACATTTTTTAACACATTTTTTTTTTTTTTTTTTGAAGATGCACTTCCGCCAAAAATATTTTAATTTCAAAAGACTTACATTTCAGTTACGAATTTGTGTTGCACACATGTTTTAATTTTGAAATACATTCTTCATATACCACAATTTCGCACAGACTTTGGTCTTTATTTATATGCACTTGTTTTTTTTCTATTTTAATCCAACTGCCACTTATATTAAGTGTTAAAATATTTCATTTTCAAAATTGAATTTAAATGCAATTTTTCTTATTTAATCCTAGAGACAATTTTTTTTTTTTTTTGTTTTTGGTGTAATGTCTTCTGCAACATTTAACATTAAACACTTTTTATAAATGCGATTTCTTTTTTGCTTTTGTAATTTTAATATTTATATTGACACCATAGAAAATTGTAGTTGTGTTATTAAACAAAAAAAAAACAAAAACACAATTATTAACAAATTAGTAAATCATTAATATCAATAATAATAATCGTCTGGAGTGGAAAGAAACAAGTAATTTTGAAATTTAAGCATTTTCATGTAACTTTTTGATCAACACGACGCAAAAATTAATAATTATGCATACACCAAAGGAGGACAGGGACATGTTTGAAAAACAATTATATATTTGTGTTTGGTATAAAATATTATAAAAGACAAGTTTTTCACAAAATGTCTTTAAAAAAAACTATGAATATTTAAGCCGATTATTGAGTTACGCTAAAAATGGAGTTTTTCGCTGGATACTTGACGGTTTTTAGTCAAACAGAAAAAACTAAAATCGAGATTGAATTAAAATGTTTGAAAATACAATTAAAAATTTAATCATGATCAATTAATCTCTTAATCATATCTATTGAAAATTATTCACTACTCAATTAAAAATTTAGCTGAGTTAAGAAAAAATGGCGAAACACTTTAGGGATATGCTTATTTAACCCATTAGAACCCAACCACCTTTAAAACAAAAATATTGGGTTTCTTGTTATAATTTCTATCTTAATTAATAATAAAATAAAAATAAAATAAAAAATAAAATAAAAAAAAATTTGGAAAAGGTTTTTTTGGGATGTACCCATACGAGTACAATGGGACAATATGGGTGCAAATGTTGCTACATTAAGCTTACTTTAATAAATATGCATTTTAGTTGAAATTAAATTGTATTCACATTTTGTGACATTTTTGGATATTACATAAATAAAATAAAACAAAATTAATTTTTTTAAAACATTCTTTTGTTACGCCAAGTGTCACGTTGCAAAGCTCGCAAATTTATCGAATTCTTTGGTGACATAATTTGCATCTTAGCTGATTTTGGATACGTTTCGGGAAGTGGTTGCCTACTGATGTTGCTATTGACAATGTAGGGGACCGTCTTGGTTGTATTGTGCGACTAGGTAGAAGCGTACTATTTCTCGTTGAAAATTCAAGAGATCTATGTATTTTACAGTTTGCTCGATAATAAGCTGCACAACATCATTATCAAAAATTTTTTCAAATACTTCTACAGGTGTTTTGCCTTCCAGTGCAATATTCATTTCATGCTTAGATGCTATTCATTTTCAAAGATATTGGTACTATGCATATCCATATTCATTGCCCTTTTTCTCCATTTTATTGCTGATGGTGCCAATAAAGATTTTCTTAAATCTGCAAGTGGGACATCATCTTCACTGTCGCTACTGCAAAGTAATTCCAATACACCTGGAATATCGTGTGGTAGATCATCACACAATAAATTGCCTTCATCAATGTCTTCCTCATCTGTTTCATGGCCAGTATTTGGAGGAATGATAGCAAAATCAAAGTTTGTGTGATTTTCATGAATAGCATAGTCAGTAGCAGCGGCAATGCTTTCAAATTGCTTACCATTGCTTACTAACATCCATCGCAAAAAAACCAAAATCTAAACAAAATATATTACATACACTAAAAAAAAAAAGTTTGTAAAGTCTGAAAAAAATGTTGCTGAGTCAGCAAAATTTTAGTCAGGAGGGTGCTTGCAAAAAAATTGCTAATGTCAGCAAAATCTTTTGCTGAAAATCAGTGAGCAACAAAATTAGTAGATTCAGCAAAAGTTTTGCTAACACTTAGTGGATTAGAAATACAAAAGCCTTGCTAAAAATTAATAAATTTTTTGCTGAGATTTAGTAGACTAAAAAAAAACACAAAAAAATTGTAGAAAAAATTGTAATTTATTTGCTGAAATGAATAAATCATATTTTTGTGATCATTTTCCCACATTGACGACATGAATTAATTCAATATCTGAAAATAATATAGAAATAATTATGTATAACCTAAACAAAAATTTTCTTTCAACTACTTACATAAATTTTTGTCTAAATGATACTTTCTTTTAAAGGACGCAAATGCCGAAGATAATGAAAACGAAAAAAACAACCTTTTTTTTTTTTTGCAATACGAAAAAGGAACCATAAAAATCTACCTAAGATGTGTGTCTTTGTCTTTCGCTTTACTCTGTCTACATGTCTGTATATGTTTGTTTGCAATATGGCCACACTAGATTATTAATCTATAAACATTTAGTTTAGAAATACATATTCAATTTAAATATTTTATTTTGTCTTTTATTTAATTAATAGACAATTATTTTCACAAGCCGGTGACCACGCAAAACTTAAGTTGTTTTAATCCTCAATTTTGTTTTATGTATGAAAAACAAATACAAAAATCTTCCATGGTTGATTTTTTTATATGTCTTATTAGGGTTGTACTTTTTAGTATCATTTTCCTCTTTTCTACTGCATCTTGACATGCCGCGACATCTGCTTCATTCTGCGCATATCTTTCAATCTGGTTGTCGTCCACACTATTAATGAGCTTATCAGCACAATTTTTTTAGCAAAATTAAGTAGTAAAACATTAGTATATTAGTAAAGCATTAGTATAAAACAGTTAAATGCTGAATAAGTATAACAAAAATTTTAGCTCAAAAAACACGATTTTAGCAAAAAAAAATTTGCTAAAAAATAGTGTACCTGATTTAAAAGACGTTTTTGAGTGTAGACAAATAAATCATAAAAAAATGTAAAATTTTTAGAGTTTTTTAATTTTTTTTTTTTAATGTGAATAAACATCTGCCTTTCTAAAATCAGCAATCCACAATATTTTAGCAAACACTTCTCGAGTTTAGCAAATTATACATTTATTTGCAGTTTACTAAATTAAGGTAAATATAACAAAAATTTTGTTCATATGGCAGTTTGCGTTTGCTCTTTTTGGTGTACAAATATTTAGTAAACGTTTTTGTTAATTTTAGCAAATTAAATTGTTATTTTCAACTAACTAAAATTTAATTACAATGTAACTGAAATTTTGTAACAGTACTCAGTTTTATTTTTGCTGTTCTTATTTCATTAATATTTAGCAAAAAATATCTACTAAATCTAGCAGTTTTTTTTTGTAACGTAATTTTTAACTAATTGTTAGTAGCTTTTTCTGTTATTTTTACAGGTTCATTTCATGAGTGTAATTGATTTTTTAAATTTTTAGTTCTTTACAAATTTTTTGAAAATCCATTCTCAATAAAAAAAGTTTCATAAATTTACCGAAAAACAGTAATTTTACTGAAAAATTTATTATTTTTAGACCAGCAGACTAATTTCAGCAAGACCTCTCTGTAAATGTTTGTAAATTTGAAGTAAATGTTAGTAAATTTGAAAATTACAAGTTTAATATAATTTTTATTAAAAATAAAAATTATGTTTTTTTCGACCTTTAATTGTGCACTGAAAATGAAAATTATTCAAGTTCGAGGCCATACTCTTTATTTCTTTATTAGGATATTGTCCTAACAAATAATCTATAGAGTTTTTGTTTTCAAATTTATTCTTTGACCCTTTCAGGAATGTGTTGATATATATATTTCGGGAATTTTCTAGGTTCCCATCATGAGAACACGTTTTGAAAGAGGTAACAATCCCATGCCAAACATCAAACTTTCATATAAACTAGTTTACCTCACTACATGAGAACTATATATGAGCTTGAAGTTAAAGATTATCACCATTGATCAAAAAATAAATTGAAAACTTGTTTGTTATGTGCAAGGTCCACCTCTGGTGGATATTCAATACAAGTTTTTTGTTTTTTTTCCTCCTTTTTATTTTTTTGTTTCGTTTATAAACAAAAACAGGGGGAGTAAACTGCACTGTACTTTGTCTTTTATACAAGTCTAATATAATTTTTATTAAAAACAATAATTATGTTTTTTACGACCTTTTATTGTGCAATGAAATTGAAAATTATTCAAGTTCGAGGCCATACTCTATATTTCTTTATTAGGAAATTGTCCTAACAAATAATCTATAGAGTTTTTGAAAATTAGTAACCGTTACTAAAATTAAGTAACATTTTTCATTTATTTCATTTATTTTATTTATTCATAATCTAAAAGCCAGTGGTGGCCAAACGATTACATAGTAGTCTATGAGTAAGATTTATGTATCTGTAATAACTTAAACTAAAAAAAAAAAAGATATACAAACAAAGTTTAATAATTAAACCTAAATAAACAACCCAAACCCTAGTAGCACGAATTTGTAAGACACCGATCATAAAAACAATATTTAATTCTATAGCCAGCTTTTATAAGACTTAATCACGTTAAGAAGCTAATATTTTCAATAAATAGCATAAATAAATAGCAATAGCATTTCACTCATGATATATAAATTTTGTAAGAAATAATAATGTAATTTTGTAAAAGAATTTATGTAAACAAGTTGAATTTAAAAGTATAAACAATGCTAATAAAGAATTTAATAATAATAATAAAAAAAAAATATATACTAAATACAACTGGCCACAATGTTCCTAAACGTTCCCACACTCACTGCAAAGTTTCTATCCCTATAAGAAATCACAGAATCCCATAGTCTATATACCTTGGACACAAACGAGTTCTGCATATATAGCGTAATAATTCTCGGACATACTAAATTAAATGCCCTAGTAGACGGCCCAAAACTAAAGCGGTTTACCAAATACTCAGGCATGCCATATTTTATAATTTTGAAAAAGAATATCAATAAACGCATGTTAACATAATCTGTATACATACCTAAGAAATGTATACATACCTAAGAAATTAAAGACACACTCGGTAACATGAGACCTTAACCGCAAGCCATACGCAAACCTTATTATACGGTTAAAACATTTTATTACCTTTTCAAATTTTTTGCCACTACAACCCGTGTAAATTTCCAATCCATATAATATAATCGGCATAAGTAATGTTTTCGCTATAAATTTTCTTGTTTTCAGTGGAAAGTAAAAAGCAACACTATTTATACGCTTAAGGGAAAAACATATTCTTGAAATAAGCATGCTTATATGGAATTCAAACGATAATTTATCATCCAAATATATTCCTAAGGTCTTGTAATGCGAAATATATTCAATAACGACATTGTTTAGTTTAAGTGTACACATATCCAAAGGAATGTTACCGAACCGCATAGCAAATGTTTTCAATGGATTTAGAACCATTTTATTCTCCAATGACCATTGCAATATTTTCTGAAGATCCAAGTTAATATAATTAACAAAGTCCATAACCAATACATCTCTTTCCATGCATGCCAGCAGTTGTATATCATCTGCATTTATATGCGCCTTACAAAAAGAGAGTACGTTTGTGATATCGTTAATATAAATTGAGAAAAGTAACGGCCCCAATATGGAGCCCTGAGGCACCCCTCGGTCTACAGCTATTTTATGTGAAACGCTATTATCCAGTTGCACAAATTGCTCTCGATTATGCAAAAATGAAAACATAAGTTTACAAGCAGAAGTCTCGAATTTGAATTGGTGATACAGTTTTCGCAAAAGATTCTCATGACAAATAGAATTAAAAGCTTTTCTAAAATCAAGGAAAACTGTTATCGCACTAAGCCCTTTATCAAGGTATCCCCTAATGGATTCTACCACATTCAGTGCTAGCGTACCAGCACGTAGCAAATATTTCTGCTAATATAAATATATTCTCGGTATAATGAGTCAAATGACCTTAAAGGGTCTATCCTGTGACTGGTCACTTCACTCACACATATTTTTTTGTAATAAGTGTTTCGTTTAATTTGTTTCTTTCTTTATTACATACAAGCAATAAAATTGTTTGCTGTTAGCAAGACTATAATATCAACTAAAAGAAGTTCTGTGGCAATAGAAGTTGTTTTCTAAACGCTTCCTTGGAACCGAAAATTTAGCTTAGAATAATTAATTAAATAATAAGACAAATTTATTTATTATTACACAAATTTTAGTCCAATTTGTTGCAAACATCCTCTCGAACCTTAAACTGCCGCATCACTTAGAGAAGGGTATAAGTCTGGTATAAAGATGTAAAATAATTTATTTTATATTGAAATTTAACGCCTTTACCAACAAGTATCACTCCTGTAAGTAAGTCTATGTAATTATATTACATACACCGTTGTATATTTTCTTCTCATAATTTCCTTTTAATAAATCTCGTTTATATTTTAAAATAAAAAAAAAAATTATCTAAAGAGCCAATAAATAAATTTGTTCATGCATAAATATAAAACAACAGCGATATTAATGACACAATTTATTAATATGATAACAAGTTTTTTGTTGTTGCAGTATTTAAAAAAAAAAAAATGTAATTCCTGTTTGTAAACCTTGATAATTTTTGGTTAAATTCAACTCCTTTCGAAATTTTTTTTATATTTTTCAACTTAATCCATATTTAACTATTTCGTATGACACGATAATTTATAGTAAATTTATTATTTCTTTTCATTTTTACACTTAATTGTATGTTGCAAGTTCGATAGATGTATATAAAAAAAAATGCATATTGTAAACATCTTTAATAACACTGGGCAACAAGAAATTTCAGCTTCAAATTATTCAACGGGAAATGAAATTATACAAAACCCTCGAAAGGGGTTTAGCAAAGTTCGTTAAAATTTTAATTTCATTGCATTTTGGAATATTTGTTTATTCACTACGGACAAAGGAACCCGTCCCAGGTGAGATGCAGAATAGGTATCAAGGTGGCAGGGATTGCTTCTTAGTCACACGTTTTATAGGTTAGGGATCGGTTATAGATCGTTATAGATGGTGGTCAGGTCATTTAACAAATTTGTCTAATATTTTTCAAATAAACTTAAAAAAAAACTAAGCATTTTAAAAAATCTATTATGCGTCGATAGGGCTCGATCACAGTACCTTCTGCTTATTTTTCGGCAAAATACACTTTTATTCAAATTGTTTAATTGCTAGTAGAGAACTAAAGATCCCCTCCAAAACTATTTTTCTTATTTTTCCTTTCATTTTGGCTAGCTAACAGCAAGGTTATATTTTTTGCGTGTGTATTTGGAAACAGTAGAAAAATATTAAATAAAAACAATTTTAAAGAAAAAAAAAAAAAACACTAAAACTGTAATCAAAAATTATAGTTTGAGTACAGTCTCTTTGGTGTTCTGTCACGAGAAATGTCCTTTGAGGTCAATTGATTCATTCGTATAAGAACACACTAAACTAATTCTGTAAACCACTGTTGTTTTTTTTATAGCAAAGTGTACTTTCATTTCGCTTTAAAACCATTAAGGCTGTCAGCGACAATTTAAAATTTGTTGCACTGTGTTATAACAAAATAATAAAAAAAACGGGGCGTAAACCAATTTGGAAATACTACTATGACCATATCACAGAAGTTTCTTCACTAATTATGGTTATTATGCATATTAAGTGGAAATAATAACACTTTTAAATAGGAATTGAAATTATAATTATACTAAATAGTGTGTACACTCAGGGAACTTCTGCTTTAAAAATATGTAGTTGTTTGGGTTTTAATACAGTTTCTTTATTTTTAATGTCAGTCATTTGTAGAACACATTTAATTTTTATACTAACCTTGTAGATCATTTACAAAAAACAAACAACAATAAATGACTGTTTTTTGATTTAACATTCATTTTTTACAATTGTTTTTTGTTATTTAAAAAAATAAACAAAATAAATGTTTGTTTTTTTTTTACTAACATATGTGGTTTATTTTTACTACAAAAGTTAGTAATTTTTTGAACAGTAAAAACAAATGACAAATGTTGAATTTAATAAAATGTTAGTCGTCCCTTCTTTAAGTGAAATTTCATTTGTTTTTGACTACACTTGCTGTCGCCTTTACCTACATTATATTCTTAGTGTAGGATCGACCCATTTTAGCTTGTGACCTTTTAAGGCACTTAGTAGATCACGAGGAATCTTAAAAAAAAAATTTATAATCCTTATAATAAAGGTGATTTTTTGCAACTTTCTTTTTGACAACACTGTTCTTGGCAGCTCAGCTGTTTTCGTGTAACATGTTACTATTAAGCAAGTTCAGTTTGGTCTATAATTTTACCATGAATTGACTTACAAACGAACAACGCTAGCAGATTATTAAATTTTATTATCAAAATTCATGCTCGGTTAAGAAAGTGCATCGTGCACTTCTTCTGAGGCGGCTATTCAGAATCTTGTGACTAAATTTCGCACCAAATTTACATTATTGGATATTAAACCACCAACACGCATACGTAAAGTTCGGACAGCGAAAAATATCGCAGCTGTAGGTATCCGCCAGTGTTGTTGATGACCGTGAATTATCGATTTGGCGCCGTTAGCAGCAATTGGGCCTCGGTTACTCCACTACGTGGAAAATTTTGCGGAAGGATTTGGGTGTAAAACCTTTTAAAATACAACTGGTGCAAGAATTGAAGCCACACGGCCTACCACAACGGCTAACTTTTGGTGAATGAGCGCAGGCAAAGTTTGATTTTTTATCGAAAAATTGTGTTCAGCGACGAAGCTTATTTCTGGTTGAATGGATACGTGAACAAGCAAAATTGCCGTATTTGGTGTGAAAAGCAGCCAGAAGCATTGCAAGAACTGCCAATGCATCCCGAAAATGCACTGTTTGGTGTGGATTATGGGCCGAATGCAGGGAAGTTACTGTGAATGGCGAGCTCTACCGTGCGATGATTACAAATTTTTTTTTGCCCAAAATGGAAGACCTGGACTTGGGTGACATGTGGTTTCAACAAGACGGTGCCACATGCCACACAGCTCTCGAAACAATGGCCCAATTGAGAGGCGAGTTCGGTGAACAGTTGATTTCACGTTTGGGGCCGGTCAATTGGCCGCCTAGATCGTGCGACTTAACGCCTTTAGACTATTTTTTGTGGAGCTATGTTAAGGCTCATGTCTATAGGGACAAGCCCGCAACGGTTAATGCACTGAAAGCCAATATTGAGGAATTTATTCGTGAACTTATTTCGTTTTTAAACTCAAATCCGAAAGCTCTTAAAAAATCACCCTTTAATTAGGTTTATATTAAGGAATGTATATCGTTCCATACCAAACAAATTTAGATCTTCTTTTATATAAAACTATATACTGCTGCATTTAAAATCTGATGGCTGTATCCCGAATTAAAAAAAAAAATAAAAAAAAAAAATTAAAAAAGCTTATTGATCTGTTTTTGGATAAAAACCAATCATTTGGTTTTGAGTTTACTTGTACCTAATACCCGCGGCCTTCGTAGTGTGTTTTTAAAATATTTGGATAAAGTCGAGTTTAAAAATTCAGCAATGCTGATCATATTAATGAAAAATTTATTACTATTTGTTTTAAATTGAAAGATGTAGGGGACGAACATTTTATAAATATATTTCCACAAACATGCTCAGCATTACTTAACTTTAGAACCAAATTTTGTTCAACACTTCAAAAAAAAAAATGCGTTTAGCAAACTATAAGTATTTCCGATTTTTCTATTTTAATCAACTGGACAATACGCATCGGTTGAGCACAAATACGCAAAATTTTTCACTTTAGGGACACACTATTGTGTATTAAAACTTTAAAAAGGTGTATACGGGAAGTTTTGTGAAACCCGCAAAAAGTAATACGTTTCTTAATATTTGTTATGGACTTAATAATATTTTTTACGGACATACAATCATATACAAATATTTAACATTAAGTACATTTTACCAGACTAAAACTCTGATCTAATTATATTTAGATGTATCAGTTTACATAAAATCACATACAATTATATCAGGTCAAAAATAGGATACAATAACATATGATTTTTATATAATTATATCTTTTCGTATCAGTTTAGATACAAACCGATACAATTAGATACAAAATTGACACAACCTACTACAATTCTATCGGGCCATAATTCGGATAAGATTGTACTGGACATTTATCTAATTGCATCAGATTGGAGCTAAATCCATACAAATATATACAATTATATGGACCCATATTTCGGATGAAATGTGATAAGATTTCAGATTACGTCACATAGAAATTAATATGACTACAGAAAGCTCCATAAAAAATTTTTTAATCGGGTTATTAAGTTTTATTCTTAACAAAATTATTCTTTTAAAATTATTACAAATGTCTATATTATTACAAATGTCTGCATTTGTATAATGCATAATTTTTAATAATTATGCAAAAACATCTTTTTGCCCGCGTAGACAAGCAGATAAATACAAAGAACAAAATTTTTGGCATCTCATAATATTATGAAAATGCACTAATTTCTTTAATATGAGACTGCTGCATAAATTTAAGTTTCACACCTGAGTGCAATTAAATAATTTTGTGCATTATTTTTATGATTTTTTTTTTTTTTTGTAAATATTATTCCATACAAGCAGTTGAAATTGCAGTCAAAAGTCGATGATGTAGAAGCGGATATGACAGCATTATACCAATTTGTACAAAAAACAGACATGTGGTTGAAATAAGTTTTTCTTTTATAAGGGATAATCTCAAGCAGAAGAAGCATAACTACCTGCATTATAGTTCATCATAATCAGGCGCGGATCCGTGGGGGGTGTTTAAAAAAGATGGTATTCCTAAAGAAAAAAAAACTAAAATTTTATTTCCTTTATTAGGCAATCACTAGAGGTTTTCTATAGGAAACTGTCTTATTTTAAGGTAATGCAATATTGATAACCAGGGCAACCAAAAATAAGCTAGATCTTGTTTTTATTTGAAAGGATAGAACTATTTTGACTTAATAGAAGTTCTAATCATAAAACTTTGAACATTTTTAGCTATATTTGTTTGAGCTTTTTTAGCTTGTTTTAAAATTTGTTTATTTTAGCTTATTTTGTAGATATTAGCTACTTTTTGACTTGTTTCTTCTTCTTCAAAAATTAAGCATATTTTAGCTTTTTTCTTATAAAATCGACCTTTTTAACTTTCTTTTACAATCGGTATTTTGAAGTATTTTTTTTTTAATTAAAATTGCAAAAAAAAAGTTAGTAGAAAAAATTTTCAATCGCACTTACTATTTTTTTTTTACTAATTTTTAGTACAATTTTTTATTTTAGTAAGTTTTTTGCTATTTTTATTTAACAATGTTTTTTTATTGCGAAAAAAGTGTAATTGATTGAAAAACAAAGTCGTTTTATTTAGCTTTTTTTATTTTTCTTTTCTATTCTATTGGATAAACTAAAATTTAGCAAATTTTTTTTTGCTGATTTTAGCAAATTAATTTTAAATTGCAGTTTACTGAAATTTTACTAAAATTTAGTAGCGGTTACTTATTTGTTCTACTAATTTTGTTTTACTATAGTTTACTATAGTGTTGCTAAATTTAGCAAAAAATACCGCAAGGCTCAAAATAGTTAAATTTACCATAATAACAGCAAAACTTTCAGTAGCCATTATAAATTTTTCTTTTTCATAAATCCATTTCAATTTTGAAGCTTATGAAAAACAATTTCTCTATTTGACCTTTGTTTGGCGGACGAAGTTGCAAGGAACAAATTTTATTTGTAGTTCCAATTTTAATAAAAAGTTATGAAATTTAACCGTTTGTTATTTTTTTTACTGACTTTACTTACTTGTTGTTTACTTAATGTTGTTGCTAAAAACCAGCTCGATGCTTTTCAATAAAAGAGTTTGCTGGCATTAGCATTTTTTTGCAAGCACCCTCCTGACTTAAATTTTGCTGACTCAGCAAAATTTCTTGCTGACTTTACTAATTTTTTTTTTTTTTAGTATTAATTTGCGTAATTATTTTATAAATATTCAGTATTTTATCAAGTATATATTATAAAAACCGGATACATCAGGACTATCAATTACATTCAAATAATAATAATAAAAAAAAAAAAAAAACAAAAAAAAAAAAAAAAAAAATTAGTAAAGTCAGCAAGAAGTTTTGCTAGTCAGCAAAATTTAAGTCAGGAGGGTGCTTGCAAAAAAATGCTAATGCCAGCAAACTCTTTTATTGAAAAGCATCGAGCTGATTTTTTGCAACAACATTAGTATCTTAGTATCCTTTAGTATCTATTAGTATCCTTGCTAAAAGTTAACAAAATGTTTGCTGAATATTAGTAGACTTAATAAAACTCAAAAAATTTGTAGAAAAATTATACTTTAGCTATGTATTTTATTTGCTGAAAATCCTAAACATTTTTTTTGTGATTCTTTTAAAAATAATTTACAATAAGTTACACAATATAAAAATTTTCGGGTGTAAAGTGTTTGTAACCGTCATATAAGGACAATCGTAATTAATTGTATTACAAAATCTTCAGTAATTAATTGTAATACAATTAATTACTGAAGATTTTTTTAGTTAGATTTTTACAAGATGAAGAAGAAGAAAATATTTTTATTGAAAAATTTAACGGACACAATAGATATGCCAGCCTGCCGCAATTTCGTCCTATCCCAGGACGCGTAAGTGGTTAATTTATGTGTCAATTATACAAAGTATTTTATATTGTTAAATTGCTGTATATGAAAAAGTTTTTACTTTGTGTCGTAGTCAGTTTCAAACCCACAGCCACACAACAGGCTATGGCTCGTATCATTACCTCTTACCGAGTTGACCCACGGTCGACACAGCGCTGAGTGTGGCTAAGTAGAGTTTTGTCAATCACAGCATTCAGAATGTATTTTTTAAATCAGAAGAGACAGTGTTAACTAATAGCTGTGAACAATTTATTTTTCAACAAGAATGCTTTCTCGTTTTTTAATCTTATTGTTATCTCTTTTTCACAAGTAATTATCACATTATGATGCGCTTTGTTCACATTCATTAGTTGGATACCAAGTGTAAATAAGAGATAGAGTTACCGCTGGACTAAATACTCCCACATTGTCGACATGATGTAGTGTAATATCTGAAAATATAAATAAATAAATAACAAAATATTACATATACAAATTGTTTTTGCAATAAGAAAAAGGAAACATAATGCGGGTCTTTGTTTTTCGCTCTGTCTACCTGAACGTATATTTATTTGCAATTTCAAATTGTCAATTTCACCGCTCTACATTAATAATCATTTTAAACATTTAGTTTTCAAATACACATTTAATCTATATTAAATTTAAATACTTTATTTTGTCTTTAACTTAATTAATAGACAATTACTTCCACAAGCCGGTGATACTACAAAATTTAAGTTGTTTTAATCCACAATTTTGCTTTATGTATGAAAAACAGATACGTTTTAACAGAAATAATTAGTGTCTGATCAAACAGTTTTGGGATTGCAAAAAAAAAAATAATATAGAATTAGTATATTTGAGATAACTTTTTCCTTAAGTGTATTAAAATAAAGTACCATTTAAGATGTCGAAGCGTTGACATTAATATATAATATTAACACAAAATTTTTAGAGTTTGTTTCTAAAAAGTGTAAAAATATATAAAATTATGTAAGCGGCTGATCATGGGGCGCCTGACCACCAGGTGGGATACACTAGAAAAAACCTGTTAAAAAAGCAGAAAAAGTACTAAAAATTAGTTAAAAATTACCTTGCAAAAAATACTGCTAAATTTATAACATTTTTTGCTAAATATTAATAAAATAAGAACAACAAAACTAAATCTGTTAACATTGCAAAATTTTAGTTATATTCGACGTGAATTTCAGTTAATTGAAAATAGCATTTTACTCTGTAAAATTAGCAAGAACTTTTACTAAATATTTGTAGACTGCAATATTAACAAAATGTTTGCTATATTTACCCTCAAATTTAGTAGAATGCAAATAACAGTTTATTTTGCTAAAATCAACAGAAATTTTTATGGATTACTGATTTCATAAGGGCAAAAAAAAAAATATTAGTGTATTTTTAATTTTTTTCCTAGAAAGTATGTTTTGGATTAATAAAAAATATTCGCTAAAGTTAAGCGCCTGAAAAAATATCAGAAAAAGCTAGTAAAAATTTGTTTAAAATTACCTTGCAGAAAAAACTGCTAATTTTAGCATATTTTTTTTTTTTGGTAAATATTAATAAAATAAGAACAAGAAAGATAAATCTGTTAAACTTAACAAAATTTTTAGTTATATTCGATGTGAATTTTAATTGAAAATTGCATTTTACTCTGTAAAATTAGCAAATACGTTTACTAAGTATTTGTAGACTCAAAATAGCAAACAAGACTGTAATATTAACAAAACATTTTCTATATTTACCTCTACTTTGTAGAGTGCAAATAACAGTTTATTTTGCTAAAATCAACTCCATTTTTTGCAAAAATATTTAATAAATGTTTTTGCCGATTTAGCAGATTATTTTATTACATTCAATTAACTAAAATTTATTAGCTCAAGTATAGCTAAATATTTGTAAATTCAACATATTTATGTTTGCTATTCTTATATAATAAATATTTCGTAAAAAAATCTGCTAATTTTAGCAGTTTTTTCTGCAAGGTAATTTTTAACAAATTTTTAGTAGCTTTTTTACAGGTTCATTTGCTCGAGTGTAGTGTAAAGATAACATACCTCGACAGGGTTCCTTGTTTTGAATGCCGATATGTGATTTACATACTCTTTGATGCCCTGATTCCAAATCCGGCATCCAAATTTTTCTACCACATCACCATTTTGAGAAATGGCTATTTTGGCTCTTTTTGAAACCTTTTTTCATACGATTGACGCTTTCTAATGATTTAGAATAAAGACAAGTAATTATAATACACTTTACACTTGAAGATACCACAATCAAATTTTCTAAAACTGATTGTTATATATTTATCAAATTTGTGATTTTTTTTTTAAATTAAAAACGGGAATAAAAACTAAAATTTAATACACTTCCTAGAGTATACGAATTAGGGTATCCCGAATTATGAATTTCCCTCACGTTATGTCACAAAAGACGCGTATTTAAGAGAAAATTATGGCAAAAATAAAAAAAAATTGTTGTAGATCATCTTCCATCCCCTACCAGCATTTCAATTTGGCGAACGTAGTGTATTTTGTCCAAAAAAAGTTTAGAATTTTTGCGCAAAAATTGGTGTCAAAAGTTGCGCAATGTGGAGTAGATTAAGGAAAGAAAAGTACTAACAATTTTGTGGAATAATTTTGGTCCACCACAGTATTTTAAAAGTTTGAAAGAAGTATTTCTTTTTTTTTTTTGGTGGAAATCCGTTACACGTTGTTAAGTATTTCCTATATTTCAAGAACAATAATTTTAAAATTTTTTTTGGATGGTGTCTTTCATCTGTTACAAGCGTTTAAAGTTGGTTCTCATAGTGTATTTTGTTAACAAATTGAATATTTTCACAAAATTGGTGTCAAAAGTTGCGTAATGTGGAGTAGATAACGGAATTTTTTTTTTTTTAATTTCCGTGGAGTCATTTTGGTCCATCACAGCTTTTAAAAGTGAGAGTGAAGTGATGGAAAAAATTGGAAAACAAAATTGAAATCATCGAGACAAAATCTGTTAAAAATATATATCGCGGTTCAAACCAAATCGACTTTTTTCTAATTTTGTGAAACATACAAATTGAAGTTAAGATGTGTAAAATTTTAGAAAAAAAAAAAGAATTTTCCAAAAAAAGTTTTTGGTTGAGTAACGACAGCACTTTAAAAAAAAGTAGCTAATGGTGCCCCTTCTACCTAAACTTTTAATTAATTTTAAGAAAATTTTCGTTCACATTGTAAAGAAAAGTGAAAATGTTCATTATTTTTCTTCCACTAAAATTCTCTCTATGTAGAAGCTTGACAAATAAAGAAAGAAATTCTGATCAAAAAATGTTACCCCCAAATAGAATAGTTGGATGCGCTCCTGTTCATAATTTAGACAAATAAATGAGCTTATGTTTCTTTGAAAGAAGTTCGTTTTTTTGTTTAATTTTGTTTATTTTCAGCATTTTTAAATAAAACTGTCAAGACTTGTTAAAAATACATGTTTAAAATTTCATTTATTAATGAGCTTATTTTTGAATTAATTTAGTCTATTTAATTAACTGAAATGTTTGTTATAATAATAGTAATTATTGAGAATTTTGTATGTATTGTTGATGTTTTAAAATTGCATTTCATTTTAAATTGTCAGGTTTGAGATCATAATTTAAATGTTACTATTACAAATAGAAAACACTAATTGTTAATAAATGTAAGAGAAGATGAAAAAAAAAAAATATTGTAGGCATCAGCGCCAGAGGAAGTGCAGCACTTTCGACTAAAGTGACTAGGCCATCTTGAGCCTCATTCTAATCCACCACCCACAAGAAACTCATGGATTGAACAGGTATATAAATCAACCAACCACAAAAAATTCGTGATGTTAATTGATTACCCGATTACCCGATTTTTTTAAATTTGTAATTTTGATAGAATTTTAAAATTTTTATCGAATTTTTAAAATTTTTTCTCTAAAATTTATTGAAAAAAAGTTGTCAAGTTTCTTTTTATATAAAACATCTAAAGAAAATGTAATAAAATGATCTCAAAACGAACAAAAATTATATATTTTCCCCCTTAATGATCAACTAAATATAAACTTTATAATTTTAAAAGATTTATTTTTACAAATAACGAAAACCGAAGAGATTTTTTAAATGTTTTGCGAATGCTAATCCCAAAATTTTAATTATTTTTAATAATTTTGATCATTTAGCTTCAAAATCAATGATAAAAGAGTGTTTTTCTATATTTTTGATTCTTGCTAACTAGGGTAAAACTCGATTTACATGTACCATTTATATACATGTATAAACTAATTCATGAAGTCATTCAAGGTCATGCATGTTCATATACTACCATATATGCTTCATATATGATCATATGAGTTCATATGTGATACATGTAAATATCACTTCAATTTGCGTTAATGAATACATATGACTATGCATGGAAATGTATGGACATTAGGGCGGGTCGATTTAAAAATCGCTCAACGTACAAGGAAAATCGTATTCTAGGGATCAAAATAAGAAGCTTTGCCGAAGCAACCATACCTACAAAACGAATTCTGATGTCCCGACTTTTGACCCGCTACTTCTTCTCCGGGAGACGCGCTAGCAGATTAATGCATAAATCATCATTCTAGGTGACCGTTAAGGCGTTGAAATTTAAGTTGAAAGAGGGCCCTTTTAGCCGTGTTTTTATAGCAAAATGTGCAAATCTCGAGATAGAGATATTTCAGAAAGTAGGACGAGTCTTTAAAAGATTAGGTTCTCTATTTCTTTTCCGGAAGACGCTCTAGCTGATGAATGTATAAATTATATTCGATTGGGTTGGATTCGATTGGGGCACTCAAAATGGGTCTACGGGTCAAAAGTCGGGACATCAGAATTCGTTTTAGAGGTATGGTTCCTTCGGCAAAGTTTCTTATTTTGATCCCTAGAATACGATTTTCCTTGTACGTTGAGCGATTTTTTTGCCTCCCTAAAAATCGACCCGCCCTAATGGACATGTATGATTATATATGTGAATGTTATCTCAATTTCCGTTAACGCACACATATGACAATATATGATCACTCATATGAACATATATCAATCATTTATGAAAACATGAATCATGTATGGATGCATGTGTAAATGTATTAAGCATGTGTGCTAATGTATGGATCCAGATATGACGATTTTCAACAGGGAACTCAATATTTAAACTCATTTTTGACTACTTATTCGACCCAGTACTTTTAAACAGCTGTATTTGTTTTTACTGGAAAAATATAATTAAGTGCTTTAAAATAGTTGTTGCAATAGACTGAAAAACTGCGATAAATAGTGGTTTCAATAGACTGAAAAACCGCAAGATTTATTTAAGAGCGAAATAAAAGTGTCACATAGTTTCGCTTAAATTTTAATAGAATTCGTTGGTGAGGTAAAATGTAAAATGTAAAAAAGTAAAAGATTCATGTTTTATTTTTTGTACGCAATCTAACTTTTAGGAATTTTCATATAGTGGTTCGAAAATCCCAAGGAAAAGCAAAATTATTTAAAAAAACTACTTAGAAAATCTATGAAAATATAAGAATAAAATTGTAGCATATGACTGAAAACATATAAATTTAACCCCTCGATTTCTTCTACCCCTTCTGAATTCAACCAATATGATATGTACATCATATAACTAGCTGTTCAAAATGTGAAAAATATTCAAAAATGTCTTTCCATGTGTTTTAAACGGCTTAAGCTATGAGAGTCATTGATATCTCATTTCAAAGCTACTTACTAGAGAACACAAATTTTTCACTTCTCTGCGGCAAAATGCATTGTTTTCAAAAACCGCTGTTCAAAAAGCTGTATTTCAAAAAATTAATTTGTAAAATTTTTAAAAAAATATATGTTAAATATAAATTACTTTCCTATGCCGTGTCTAAATCCCTATGTGGAGCTCTCACGGTATCTGAGTTAGGAATAAAAATGTGAAAAAATTTAAATAATCTGCCGATAATTCAGAAACATGCAGTAATACCACATATGGATTTGGTGACGGTTTAGCAGAATAATTTGTAATTAACCTATATTTTTTTATAACAATTTTAGAACCATAGTTGTTTAGAAATAAAGCGGTTTGATTTTGAAAAAAAAATTCATTTTGCTGTCAAGAAGGGCATTATCTTTGTGAACCAAGAAAAAATATAAATACCTTTAAAATGACGTATGAATGACTCCTGTAGCTTAAACCGTTTAAAAGATATGAGCAATTATGTGTAACTACTTTTGAAAAACTTTTATTTTTATGTTTTAATAAAACTATTTTTTTTATGTAAAGATTTTTTTCTATTAAATTTAGTACCTTTTTTTAGATTTTTATCCATAAGTTTGAATCCCGTAAGAGCTCCACAAATTAATTTGGCACCGGCATAGTGGAATAAATAATAATTAACATATATTTTACAGCGGTTTAACTGCGGATTTGGAAAAAATGCACTTTACCTTTAAAAGTTTTCGCTTATTTTATTTAAAGCATGACAAGAGTGAATCACTTAGATTTAGCCATTAAAAAGATATGAACGATTATGTACTTTAATAAAATTTTATATTTTTTATATTTTAAAAACGCGATATTTCCACAACCGTTAGAGGTAACGACCCAAAACTTGTACGATAACATATTATTATGAAACTTTCATTCCATACCAAATTTGGTTTAAATGAAAGGGGGTAGAGGTTGAAAATTGGATATTTTTTGATGGTTTTATATGGAATGTGTCATATACCTTTATTCCACTAAAAAAAATTTTGCAATTTTTTTCTTTATAACTAAATTATAACTCAATTTTTTTACCGTTTCCCACGTTTTTTACCTGAACAATTTGGTTTTTAGATTTTATACCCTTGTTCGGGCGAGGCATTTAATTATTAAAATTGTATTTAATAATTTCATTAATTTTTAGTACAAAATTTCAATTCCAAGTACTTTTTGTATCAACTAAACAATTTGCTTGGCGCCATTAATAATTACTTCTTCGTTTAGTGAAAATTTCAATAAAATTCTCGTATTACTCTTTTATATCATTCACACATTTTTCATAAATTATTTGACATTTCTTTTTTTTTATTTATAAATACAGTAAAACTCGTCTAAGAAGCACTCGGATAAGACGAATCCTTTGTTATTTCGAACTATTAATTTTAAAGTCCCATAGTTTTGCCATCAGTTTCAATATAAAAATCATCTGTCAATACGAACTAGACGTAAGACGAATCTCGGTTAAGATCAGTCGCGGATCCAGAAAAAGTTTTTGGGGAGGGAAATTAGAGTATATTGGATTAAGTTTTTTAATCTTTTTTTGCATTTTTGTATTAAACATTTTTATTTTAGGGGAGGAAATGTCTCATTTTTTCTCCCCCTGGATCCGTGACTGGTTAAGATGAACTGTTTTTGACAGTCTCACATAGAAAATTTCATATAATTTTCCATTTTTATTACACACAAACACAAATGAAAGAATGTCACAATTTTTTCAAAAGTTTATACATATTTTGAGTATTTTGTGGACAACAAAAAATTGGAAGATGACAAAGCCAATTGTGACAATTTTTTGTTGTTGTTTTTGTTTTTTCTTTGATATTTTAAATTTTGAATCTCGCTCCTAGACGAGGACAAGAAATTCTCATTGAGTTTGTGATTTAACATAACAAATATCTCTAGAAATTCTAATAACAAAGTCCCCTAAAGATTTCCTTGGGCAGGAATGAAATCCGGATAGGGACACGCCTACATCAGATTGCTTTTCACAATTTGTTAAATAAGTTTTGGGACTTTAGCACATTTAATTACTATAAATGCAAAAAATTTTAATGAAAATATTGCCCCGGTTAATTAATGCAAACCTCGTTTATAACGAACAATTGTTCCTGGTCCTTCGGAGTACGTCTTAACCCGGTTTTACTGTATTTATTTTATTGTTACTTAAAGTGGAGGTCTGGTATTGACATCGTCGTTGTAAACATAAATTTTCAATAGTGATGTTAAATATGGCAATTTCATCTATTAAAGACCACTTAAGTTCCTCTTAAAGATTTTTTGTTGTTGCTTTCGTTGTTGTCATGTTCTTATTTTTTTTTTTTTTTTTTTTTTTTGTGTAATAAACAAATAATAAATAATTTAACATATCAATGATTTTTTTTTAACAATTCAATGATTATAGAAAAATGTCATTGTAATATGGAGAATAGAGTGTCCAAAACCGTAACCGGTAAGCGGTTTAACACTTTTTTTTTATTTTTAAAAACCGAATTGGTTTCGAATATTTTACATATTTAGATATTCGAAAAACAGTTTTATTTTTAAGAACACCCTGAAAACAGACTGTAGTACACGCATAGAAAAGAGCATCATATTATGATAATTTGAGAGCATCATGTTATGAATTCAATGCCTAACAATCGGAATATGATCGTAGTAATGATATTATGATTCCAAAAGATTATAAAATTTACCTCGGTAACTATAATATGATCAGCCAGAATCATGTATATGCAAATTTGGATAGTAATATTATAATTTAGTGTCCACAATCATGTTACATCATATATTTTCGTTGCGTGTAGCAACTATAATATGATCTGCCAGAATCATGTATATGAAAATTTGGATCCTAATATGATAATTTCGTGTCCACAATTATGTTCAATATATAATTGAATAGTTCGGTTGTATTTAGCTATCGAATTTTTCGGCATTTATCACCAAGTTTCTGTTGAGGAAATTGTATTGTTGTGGCAAAATTTTTGTTGTTTCAATCGAATGATTGTTATCGCAACCGAAAAACTCATTAGCAGCAACCAAAGCAGTCGATTGACAAGAAATTCGGTAGCTGCAACCGAGTGTTTTCTGGTTGAAGATATTTTACTTAAAAAACTAACAAAAACTCTGAAAATGCCTTAATTTTATGCGATATTAAAATTTTTTGATTCCAATTCGTCCATTTTACACAAATTTTGAGCGAACTCAATCGGCCCAGTGTTGGCAAAGCGTTGCGTACGGTCCGGTTATGCTTGGGCAGAACGTGGGATTTACATTATTGACAGTATTGTCCTGGTACCCTATTGATAACACTGGCCAATCGTTGGTTTAAGCAAACTTGCCACCGTTGGCATAACGATGGTAATTAAAAAAATTAGGTGCTTAAATTAAATTTAATTAATTTACTAGAGTAATACCACCCAAATGATGGGTATTGACAAGCTGAATACAAAAAATATAACGAACATTTATTTAGTGTGTACTTTTAGGTTCCGAAGTACGTTTTAAGGTATCAACAATAGTATGTTTTGTTCAAAATAAATTGTGTTACTTTCTCTTGAAATGAGATAAATATCAATATTTTTTTTTAACAGTTTTGGCCCACCGCCGCATTTTTAAGTTTTCATTTAGTACATAAGAACCAGGGAAAAGAAACTTCATGCAATAAAAATGTGTGTTTTAGACACCTTTAATACGAGGGCGTAGTAATATGAAATGCAACACTGCTCCCATTAGGTACCACCTGTTAATAGACTACTGTCAAATTTTTATGTTGAAGGGAATGAAGAACATAACATATAAAATTCGAAATACCTCATTTTTTATCTCAACTTGTCGAGCTGTTCGAAAATGTTGTCGCAAGTGAAAGACACTTTTAAATAAATGAAACATTTTAGAAAAAATAATAATTTTCGATAATACGAGGGCGGATCATCAAGTCCCATCAAGCACCACCTGTTAATAGACTACTGTCAAATTTTGAGCAAGTTCCGCCATTTACTTTGCGTTTAACAGCTTTTTAAAACATGCAACCTCGTGGATTTTTTTAAAAATGGAAAAAAGTGAATTTCGAGTGCTCATTTAACATTGTTTTTTTGCGAAAAAAAAAACCGTCAATTAAACCAAGAAAAAGCTTGATAAATACTATGGGGACTCTGCAGCATCGATTTCAATGGTAAAAAAGTAGTTTACTGACTTTCGTTGTGGTCGCACGTGTACAAATGAAGCTGAACGTTTTGTACGGCCAATTGAGGTCAATACTCAAGAAAATGTCGAAAAAATCCACGATATTGTGTTGGCCAATCGAAGAGTAAAAGTGCGTGAGATTGCTGCTTTTTTAGCAACTTTCTTTTTGGCAACACTGTTTTTGGCAGCTCAGCTGTTTTCGTGTAACATGTAAATGTTAAACATGTTCAGTTTGGTCTATAATTTAACCATGAGTCGACTTACAAACGAACAACGCTTGCACGTTATTGAATTTTATTATCAAAATGCATGCTCGGTTAAGAAATTGCATCGTGCACTTCTTCCAATTTCATTTCAACATTTCGCACCAATTTTACATTATTTTAAATTCAACCACCAACATACACACGTAGAGTGCATACAGAGGGAAATATCGAAGCTGTATACGCCAGTGTTGCTGTTACTCCACTACGTGGAAAATTTTGCGGAAGGATTTGGGTGTAAAGCTTTTTAAAATACAGCTGGTGCAAGAATTGAAGCCACACGACCTATCACAACGGCTAACTTTTGGTGAATGGGCGCTGGCGAAGTTGAATGACTATCCACTTTTTCATCGGAAAATTGTGTTCAGCGGCGAAGCTCATTTCTGGTTGAATGGATACGTGAACAAGCAAAATTGCATTGCAAGAACTGCCAATGCATCCCGAAAAATGTACTGTTTGGTGTGGATTATGGACCGGTGGCATTATTGGACCATACTTTTTCAAAGACGACGAAGGCAGGAACGTTACTGTGAATGGCGAGCGGTTTCGTGCAATGAATACAAATTTTTTTTTGCCCAAAATACAAGAGCTGTACTTGGGTGACATGTGGTTTCTACAAGACGGTGCCACATGCCAAACAGCACGCGAAGCAATGGCCCACTTGAGAGGAGAGTTTGGTGAACAATTTATTTCACGTTTGGGGCCGGTCAATTGTCCGCCTAGATCGTGCGATTTAATGCCTTTAGACTATTTGTTGTGTGGCTATGTTAAGGCTCATGTCTATAGGGACAAGCCCGCAACGGTTGACGCACTGGAAGCCAGCATTGAAGAATTTATTCGTGAGATAATGGCTGATATGTTGAAGAGAGTATACAATCATAGGACAAAGCGTATGAACCATTTGAGGCGTAGCCGCATTCAACATTGACATGAAATCATCTTTAAACATTGAATTGTATAGATGGTTTTGTCGACTCAAATAAAGATTTCATACTTTTCTTTTCTTCTATGTGTTTTTTTTTTTGAATCAAATCCGAAAGCTCTTAAAAAATCACCCAAATTTATTGTGGTCTTTAAGTTCGAAATTTTTATTCTTGTTTCGAAATATTTAAGACTTTTAAAATCGCCTTGCTTAACCTCTAATCTCAGGTATTTTAATGGATCAAAAATTTTCTAAAATCCCACAACCGTAAAAGGGTTAAACATAAATTAGTATATTTATTAGTAAACATTAATGTGACCTACATACATATTTAATACTGTAAGATTTTTTATTTATTTTTTTTTTTTGCATTAAAAACTCAAGTGGCGCCAAAAATAATTGTAAATACTGCTTATATGAATGAAAATCTTATTTTTGTCTATTTCATCAACATATATATTTTGTTTTTTTTTGTTTATATATTTATATAAAAATATTTAAATTGTTTTATTTGTTTTTATTTCTTTTAAGGTGACTTTTTTGCTTCAGCAGCCGAAGGTAATTTTGATGAATCAATGATAGTAACTGAAAAAATTTTGAATGGTAAGTGAAAAAAAAAAGTTAATTTATTACTATTTAACATAAAAAAATTGCATTTTAACAAAAGTTAAATTCTTTTAAATAAAATACTGACTTGCAAATAAATCCGCATAATTTTGAAAAACAACATATAAAATGACAACATTCCATATGTTTGACATTTTAAATATTGCTTGGAATTTCCTAGTCCCTTTTAATTGCAATTTTATTACATTTTTATAGCATGTTTCTGTTTAGTTTTGTAAAACAAAAACATGTTTTTGTGTTGTTGGGTTTTATTTTTTCTATTTTCTAACAATTTCATTCATTTTTATTCAGAATAATTCTCTACAGATGTTCTGTATGTGATTTTCATTATATATATTTTTTTTCTTTCTTTCTTTCTAATTTATCAAATGATCAAGTATCAAGGTGACCTTCATTTCAGTTTTGAACCAGATATTTTGCTCTCAAAACTCTCCTTTTATATTGTGTCTAAAAAATTGCGGTATTTGAAATAATTAATTCTTTTTCAGTTTTACAAAATATTTAGATTATAGCTAAAAAGTTTCGCAAATAAAATTCTAAGATTTTTGGAAAATAATAAATTATGAAAAGTTTTTCAACCTTTGAAATGAATGACTTTATTAAATAATTGAGCTCTATGTCACGTTTGTATTTATAAAATATCCTTTATTATTTTATATATCTCCAATGTTTCGTCATTCTTTGAATGACATCTTCAGGGAGTATGAACAACAACAAACAATATTAAAGACAAAATTTCCTGCCGCTGCCCTACACTCTGGTCAATACAACATTTCAGTTTTAAATGTTGTGTTGACCAGAGTGGAGGGCAGCGGCAGGAAATTTAGTTTTTACAATTGTTTGTTGTTGTTCATACTCCCTGAAGATGGCATTCAAAGAATGACGAAATATTGGAGATATATAAAATAATAAAGGGTATTTTATAAATACAAACGTGACTACACTCAAAAAATAAAGTTTGTAAAGACAGAAAAAAATTTTGCTGAGTCAGCAAAATTTTAGTCAGGAGGGTGCTTGCAAAAAAATTGCTAATGTCAGCAAAATATTTTGCTGAAAAGATTAGTAGATTCAGCAAAAGTTTTGCTAACACTTAGTGGATTAGAAATACAAAAGCCTTGCTAAAAATTAATAAATTTTTTGCTGAATTTTAGTAGACTGAAAAAAAAAAACACAAAAAATTTGTAGAAAAATTGTAATTTATGTAATTTATTTGCTGAAAATCATAAAACATATTTTTGTGATTCTTTTAAAAATAATTTACAATAATTACGAAATATAAAAATTTTCATTTTCCCACATTGACGACATGAATTAATTTAATATTTGAAAATATATAGAAATAAATATATATAACATAACAAAAAATTTTTTCAACTACTTACATCAATGGTTGTCTAAATGGACGCAACTGCCGAAGATAATTATAGAAACGAAACGAAAAAAACAACCCTTTTTTTTGCAATAAGAAAAAGGAACCATAAAAATCTACCTAAGATGTGTGTCTTTGTCTTTCGCTTTACTCTGTCTACATTGGTGTATATGTTTATTTGCAATTTGACCACACTAAATTGTTAATCTATAAACATTTAGTTTAGAAATACATATTAAATTTAAATATTTTATTTTGTCTTTTATTTAATTAAAAGACAATTATTTTCACAAGCCGGTGACAACGCAAAATTTAAGTTGTTTTAATCCTCAATTTTGTTTTATGTATGAAAAACAGATACAAAAGTCTTCCATGGTTGATTTTTTTATATGTCTTATTAGAGTTGTACTTTTTAGTATCATTTTCCTCTTCTCTACTACATCTTGACATGCCGCGACATCTGCTTCATTCTGCGTATATCTTTCAATCTGGTTGTCGTCCACACTATTAATGTGCTTATCAGCACAACTTTTTTTAGCAAAATTAATTAGTAAAACATTAGTATATTAGTAAAGCATTAGTATAAAACAGTTAAGTGCTGAATAAGTATAACAAAAATTTTAGCTGAAAACACGATTTTAGCAAAAAATTTTGCTAAAAAATAGTATACCTGATTTACAAGACGTTTTACTAACTTTTGTACTAACTTATTTTTTGAGTGTAGAGCTCAATTATTTAATAAAGTCATTTTTGAAAAATATTAATATCAATTTTTTTTGGCTACTATACAGTACGAGACATTCGTTTGCACGCACAAACAAATACTTTAAAAGGTTGTTAAATTTTCATCTTTAACCAAAATTAAATTTTTTTTATTGTGATTTTGTTTACTTAATTTAATGGGCTTTCCAAAATAAAAACAATTGCAAGTCTATCCAAAGAGTTGGGTAGGGTAAAGAGATCTCGTTCACGATTTTCCTTCAAATTAGTGCTCACGGAATTTTATATGGGCACTCGGGTCTGTTAAATTCCTTCAAGCAAGAGAAGGGGAAGGAAAATGAAAAAATATAAAATTCTTATTATTATTCTTAGAGGCAATTTACACGAAGAAATTAATTGCAGGCAATTTTTGAATTCTCTTTTAAAGTTGCTTCTAAAAATCATGAACATTTACACGAGGAGTTTTTGCATGCAATTTTTTTGACGTTTATTTTGCCAATCTTCTTTAATTGTTCATTCGTTGAAATTTAATTTATTCGTAATAATTTAAAATAAAAAAAATGTTTAAGCAATTACAAAAATAAAAATTGAAGATTATAATAAAGAAAAAATAATGGAATATAAATTCTTCGGTAATATTGAATAAAGAATTGGAACGTTTTACCCGGTCCAAATAAACAGGATCTTTGACATTATAAAGATTCTCATTTTCCTGGTACTTTATAAGCAAAAGTTCCACTAGTTCTTTATTCCACAATATTTGTTTTTTATTTTAAGAAATATTTTCGATACACAACACTTTAGAAGCCGAATACGAATAAAACAAACTAACAAGAATACGAACGATAGCAAAAAGAAATGTCAAAAAATATATTGCAAAACGAAAACCGTGAAATTTTTGCTACCCCTCTTGCTTCTCTACCCCGTTTGCCAACAAACAATAATTGCACGCAACATTGCATGCAAAAATTGCCTCGTGTAAATTGCCTCTTATATAAATCTGTACAAAAAACAACTTTAGTAATTAAATTAAATAAAATCGTTTTTACAAAAACGATTTTATTAAATTTTTTTTCCACTTCCTTTGTCGACTCTCTTTTATCGTTGAATTATGACAGATTATCTCATCTTCTTAAGGAAATTTTTTGATAGAAATTGCAGAATTACAGAAATTCTGCGAATGAATACCCCCTTGTCTATCTGAATTTTTATGGAAAATTCTATAAAAGATTTGTGTGAGTTTTAGTGAGATATTCGTTGGCACGCAGTGACGAAAAAATCGGTTTCGTGTGCTTTACAAACAATTTTTTGGACCTTATAATAAACAGTAAAATGTTCTTTAGTGAATATAATCATTTTAACATTGTTGGTAAAGGTTTTCCCTTTTTAGACCAGTTAACGCGTAAAATCATATAACTACGAATTCCTTAAAATCAGTCAATATAAATAAATGTTAAACTAAATAAATTGCATTTTTCTTAAGTCCTATTTTATATTCAAAAGGAATATAATCGAAATAAATAACAAAATTGTGTTTAAAGCCTAACGTAGCAGGTAAAGCGGATGCATATCTATGATGTTTTTGATGATTTCACCATCAAACAATAGCAAATTGGTAATATTACCAGTAAATTAGGAACAAAATGCATATTGAAGTAAGTATACAGAAAGTTTCTTGCATTTCAAGCCATAATCTGGCAATAAGATTGATAACATTTTGGAATAAAGTACGTTTAACCGACGTTCTTAAGGTCTATATTTTGGGAAAGGTAAAAAAACATCGCTTAGAAGTCCATTCAAGTGAAAGAGTGTTTACATTTTTCTGATCAAAAATTTTTTTTTACTTCAAAACATTTTTTTGCAAAAAAAAAATTACTAAAAATTAGTTAAAAATGAGCTTGCAGAAAAAACTGTTAAAATTAGCAGATTTTTTACTAACTATTTGTAATTTAAGACTAGAAAAAAAAATCTGTTGAATTTACAAATATTTAGTTATATTTGAGCTAATTTTTAGTTAATTATAAGTAACAAAATAATCTGCTAAAATCAGCAAAAACATTTACTAAATATTAGTAGACAAAAATAAATTTATCATATAGAGATTGCAATTATAATATAGAGATTGCATTTATAATAATACAATTTAAATGGAAAAATCACTGATGACGCCTGTCCATAAAAAAGAGGCAGAAACAAGTCTAGTCTGATTTAAAAATTAATAGTGTTTATAATTTTTAGAGAAAAACGTCTTTTAATCTCAACCTTTCTAAAAAATCATTAAAAAATGTGAATTTAATGCGAATAAAAATCTTCCCTTATGAAATCAGCAATCCACAATTTTTTAGTAAACAATTCTGTTGATGTTCGTGAAATAAACTGTTAGTTTCATTCTACAAAATTTGAAGTAAATTTAGCAAAAGTTCTGTTAATATTACAATTTTTGTTATTTTGAGTCTACAAATATTTTTGCTAATTTTACAGTGTAAAATGCTATTTGCAATTACTCGGCTAAAAATCAACATATATGTATCCATTTATGAACATGTATGGAACTCATTCATATTTCCATCAGAAGACATTTGAGTTAATAAATGTCCATATACCTCAATATGGGATTAATATATGCTCATAGGTGTTCATATGCGATCATACATGTAAATATTACCTCAATTTTCGTTATTGTACACATACGACCATATATTCAAATATATTGCACACAAATGAACATATATGGTCTAACATATGAACATGTATGAATCATTCATGAATACATATGAATCATGTATGTTTGGATCCATATATGATGAATTTCATTTAAAAATCGAGATAAAACTGAAATTTTGAACCCGACCAACTCAGATATCGATGAAATTTTGTTCATAGCTAAATTTGATCAATACAAACAAACTCTCATTTTTAGAAATGACTGTTTTGCGATTTTTTGGGCGTGACACAGTGGGAACGTTTTCGAAAAAACGCGAAAATGGTCGAAAAGAGCTCCATTTAAACTACAATAACTCAGAATCGGCTAAACCGATTTCCATGATCTTGGTATCATTAAAAAGATATTTTAACAGGCTTTATGACACGTTTAAAAAAAAAAAAAAAAAATACACTGTAAAAAAATTTATAACAAAAAAATTTTAACTGACGAAAAAACCAAAAAGATCAAGGGTTTTTTTACAGTGTATTACTTTTTTAGAAAGGTTTATCCTTCATCTATACCATATCAAAAAATAAAAATGGGTTCTTTTTTAGTTTTTTTTATATAATTTTTTAAGTAGTGTCACTTCTAGTAATTGCCCTTATATTTTATAACAAAAAAAAAATTTTAGGTAACGAAAAACCAAAAAAGATCAAGGATTTTTTACAGTGTATTACTTTTTTAGAAAAGTATTTCCTTCACCTATAACATATCCAAAAAGTAAAATGGGTTCTTTTTTATTTTTTTTTAAATAATTTTTTAAGTAGTGTCACTTCTAGTAATACGTACCGAAAGTTTTCGAAATAATTCGAATAACAGCGAAAATATCTGGTCACATTCACAAAATAGTTCAACAATTCTAACATTTTTTAAATGTTTACAAATAAAAAACCATCAACAATTGTTTATATTATTTGCCATGTTTTTATTAATTTGTGTTTTATTTTATTTAAATTTTTTTTAAGTTAATTATTTGTAAGAAATTTTGCGCTGCTCAAATTTGGCACAGTCAGAATATCTGCGCACATGTACAAAAGTTTCATTTATCGGAATGAATGAATGAAAGCCTTGAGTTCCTGTTATAGTTTTAGCTTCTTTATATCTTGAAAATAGCTTTTCTTTAACGTTGTTGTATTCGTCAGCATCTGCGTAAGCAACTTGTATGGTTGTCTTATATGTTTCTGATGCCCAGTGATAGACTTGCCTCGTTGTCTGGATTTCATTTTTATTTGCAATACTATAATTTCGAGCACCTCTCTTCAATGTTTCTCCGATTCCATCACATGCAGATTTTCCGTGACTGGTAGCATAAAAGTGCCATTCAGCGTCAATCCCAAAATCAGATTTGTGATGGCATAAATTAATGAAGTTATATTTATTTTTATATTGTGCTCCTGCACCATCTGATACGTAAATGATTTTATTAAAATTGTTGGTTATATTGGCCTTCACGAACTGTATCATTTTTGAAATATATAGATGAACTGCTATACTATCATGGGTATTGCAATCAGATATTATGGCGAAGCTTTTATGAGTTAATTTATCGTTATCTGAAAATAAACAAACAAAGGAAAAAACAAATAAATAAAAATTATTAAATATTTTGATGAGTGTGGATGGATGTGTTTACTAATACCAAAATATTAAAATAATTACCTTTGTAATAAATAACGAACGGATGTATTGTAGCCTGATCATTATTCCAATGGTATCCTTGCACGGCATCTTGTACAAGAAATGCATAATTTTCAGCAAAGTCCATTTGAATTAAAATTTCTCCTGATAACAGCGCCGCTCTTTTATTGCTGATAAATTCAGATTGTCGCTTTGCTATGAAATGATGCGGAATCAGAACTTTGATGTGTTCAGTAAAATCGCTGACAAATGATTCTGGGTTGGTGGTTAACTTTTCCAGAACACATCTAATCGTTGTATTCCACTTTTTGTATATTATTTCTTCAGTTTGGTTATTTTCAAAATGTTTTAGCATATGCGTTTTTAGATTATTTAAATTTTTAAAGCAGTGACCACACATTGAAACGCAACACTCGCTTTTTTCTATGTCACCATTACAAACAACGAATTTGAGAACATCTTTGTAGTCGGTAAATGTGCATTCTCCTTCAATACAAATTGATTTTAAGCCACTTTTTTCAAACATCAATTTCATATTCTGATGCAATGTGCATACACAGATATTTTGCTGGTTTCCAACTCCAAGTTTCATACAATTTTTTGGCCTTAACATTGTAAATTTTGTAAAACCCACTTTGGCCAAGGGATGTTTTTTTTAAATTCGTAGTAAGAATACATCAGTCTTTTTTGAACTTTTTCACGTAAGTTTCCTTGTTTAACAGTAATTGAATCTTGCGATCCAGGCATCATTCGGTTAATTTCATCATCTTCATAAAATAACTTGACTGCTTAGTTTCGGTTGGTAAACTACGTCTGCTCATTTTAAAAAGATTGATATCTGCAAACTTCGTTTTATTCCTTTGGATATCTTTACTTTTTTTGATACAATCGTGAGATATATCATCCCCAAAACGATCTTTAATTTCTGCGTGACTCATATTGATTGGTAAGAGAGATAAAAGTTTTTGCTTTTCCAAAAGATTTGAGCTGTTCTCTATTTGATATTTGATGTTTTCCAAAATTTCTTCGTAAATGGCTTTGACGTTTTCAAGTTGCGCTGACAAATTAGATAATGGATCAGCTCCAAATGAATCTGCTATATTTTCGAAAATTTGCAGTGATTTTCTATTTCTGTATGCATCTCGTTTCATATATTTCCTTTTAAGAGGCGACATTTGGTTTGGTAGATGAAGAATAATATGATCATTTATATTTTCAATGACTTCCGTCCTTTCGATGTTTGCATTACGGCTGGTACAAGTTGGAAGTTCATTCAATTCTTCGCTAATTTCATCGCTGGGCGTTGTTGGTAAATAATTTGAGACTTCATTCTGCTCCACTTTGGATTCATTACGACTGCGCGCTTTTCTCAGTGTATTCCGGCAAGTTTCGCAAATACGGCTACAATGAATGTTGGCGACAGCTGGAAAATATTCAATTATATTTGCAGCCTCGTTTTCACTTATTTTACGAAGCGAAGCGCAACACTTATTAGATATTTTTATACATCTGTACTTATTGTTTGAATTCATATTCACTCAAATTTTTAAAATATACGCGTAAAAATTGTAATGGGATATCTTGGCTTCTCGAAACTGTTTATAATTATGAATTTCGGTACGTTCATCAGGTGCAATTATATAGCATTTTTTAAGGCAAGCAAGAACTTTTTGCGGTTAAAACATATTCATAATTTTCCTGGGACAATGTTTATTTATTTTACCTGTTAACCCTTCGTCAGGTACATATTTTGAGCCCTTAGTTCTGGCACATGGTGTCTACCTGAGGAAGAAAAAATAGACCTGAAAAAATCTTTGGAATGAAAAGGGCAACAATTTTTTTGTTCTATATATATTTCTCTTTATTATGGGTAAAGTAATAAATGTTTATGACAAAATAGAAAATTATTATGAAGAATACATTGATTTTTTTATTCAGAATTTTGCGGAATTACTAGAAGTGACACTACTTAAAAAATTATATAAAAAAAATTAAAAAAAAATCCATTTTTATTTTTTGATATGGTATAGATGAAGGATAGACCTTTCTAAAAAATTAATACACTGTAAAAAAACCCTTGATCTTTTTGGTTTTTTTCGTCAGTTAAATTTTTTTTTTGTTATAAATTTTTTTTTTAACGTGTCATAAAGCCTGTTAAAATATCTTTTTAATGATACCAAGATCATGGAAATCGGTTTAGCCGATTCTGAGTTATTGTAGTTTAAATGGAGCTCTTTTCGACCATTTTCGCGTTTTTTCGAAAACGTTCCCACTGTGTCACGCCCAAAAAATCGCAAAACAGTCATTTCTAAAAATGAGAGTTTGTTTGTATTGATCAAATTTAGCTATGAACAAAATTTCATCGATATCTGAGGGGGTCGGGTTTAATGCATCTCGATTTTTACATGAAATTCATCATATGTCGATTTTTGACAGGGTAACTAAAATTCACATCGAATATAACCAAAATTTTGTAAATTTAACGGATTTATTTTTGCTGTTCTTATTTTTTTAATTTTTAGCAAAACCATCTGCTAAATTTAGCAGGTTTTTCTGCAAGGTAATTTTTAACAAATTTTTAGTATCTTTTACTGCTATTTACACAATTAGAATATTATATGGGTAAAGACGACAGCAATTGTAGTCAAAAACAAATAAAATTTCAATTGAAGAAAGGACGACTAACATTACATTGAATTCAACTAAAATTTGTCATTTGTCTTTAATGTTCAAAAAAATTACTAACAATTGCAGTAAAAATTAACCACATATGTTAGTAAAAAATAAACAAAACGCAATAATTATTTTTATTTTTTTAAATAACAAAAAACAGCTGTAAAAACTAATGTAAAATCATAAAACAGTCATTTGTTGTGGTTTGTTTTTTTAAATGAACTACTAGGTTAGTAAAAAATTAAATTTATTCTACAAATGACTGACATTTACATTAAAAATTAAGAAACTGTAGTACAATCCAAACAAAGCAGAAGTTCCCTTAGTGCAGGTTTATTTCTATAAGTGCAAGAATATTTAGTCTTAATTCGGTACTCTCCATAATCGGCATGCTTTTTGTATTTGTTAAGCTTCTAAACAAATATAATTTTAGTGTATAACAAATACTAAACATTTTCAGTAAACTAATTAAACTTTTCTTCACAACGTGAACAAAAATTTTCTTAAAATTTAATGAAAACTCTTTTTTTTTTGTAGAAACTTGGATGCAATTTTTAATAAATAAAATGATATTTTTCATAAACTTTTTTGAAAATTTGCATTAGTTTAGTGAAAAGTTTCAATGGTTCAACTTTATTGGTTCTATGCAAAAATTCATTTATGATTTTGTGAACAAATCTGTATTTTAAAATATATGAAATATTATTTTATTTAACTAAACCGATTCTTAAAATTTGTCAGAAATAGATCGTGGTTTTTGACCTTTTTTTTTAATTTCCATATGGCAACCCTGACGATATAATTTTTATAAAGTTAGTAGTATTTTAATAAAAACCATCCATTATTTTTGTTTTTAGTGAAACCGCAATAAATTTTGGAATAGACTTTGAGTATTTGAAAAGTGCATGGTTCGATCGGTCAGATTTTCAGAAATTATATGCAATCAATGAACTAATTTCTAGCGGAGAAATACATTTTAATATTTTTTCATCAACATAACAATCAAAAATATAAAAGATTAGTCTTTTTTATATTTTTAAATAATTTTTGAAAAAAAGGTTAAAAATTCTTAATTTCAAATATATATTTTTCAACTCTGGAAAACAATTTTTATAATTTTCATAATAATTTTAAGGTTTTTAATTCACTTTATTATCTTTTTCCAGTAAAAAAAATATAGCCGTTTAAAAGTACTGGGTCAAAAAAGAACAATGTGTCAAAAAGAGTTAAAACTGACTACTATTTCATTTTCGTCCTGAATATTTGTTTTCCTACAAGAACAAAGATTTTAAAATATTGAAGGTCTCGGATTTTAAACTCTTCCTGTTAAACTAATCGTAGATTTTGAACGCGTTTTCCACATATATACTTATAGTTTTTAAGATTATGTTTAACAGTTTCCATCCGATTATGAAAAATTCTTAAGTTCTACAATCTGTATTCTTAACGGTATGAAGTAAACAAATAATTGTATAAAAAGAAAATTTATTTCAAACAAAAAAACCAATAAAATCATTGTGCGTGGAAACGGTCGCCCCAGACTGTTGCTAAACCTTTAAAAATTCCGGACTGATGCCTACGGAAAATTCCTAAAATTCTTAGATACTACGAAATTTCTCCACACAAAAACTTCTTCAGATTCTGAAAAGTTCTCAGATCTTGAAGAATATTTTTTTTATCAAAACTTTATGTTTCTGTGGAAATTAAAAAAAAAAAAAAAACTGCTCAAATTCTACAATTTGAACTCATTTCTATATCAAAACTCTCATGATAATATTTAATTTAAAAACCCATTTTGGGTCATATACAATAATCTGACGATTCTGAAACATATAATCCACATAAACAATTTTCAGACTCAAGATTTTTTTCCTGCATAAAAGCTCTTAAATTTTGAAAGTTTAAATACTCGTAAGACTTTGACGGCATTTTTACAAAACAAAACCATTTAGATTCAGGCGACTAGATGGAAAAGTTATAAATCGATGTACAATGCCAACCCAAACTCGCAGATTTTAATGAACTTTGGATATGTTGTAAAGGAGCAAAAAAACAGGCATTTTTTAGATCACGTTTAAATCTTAAAATGTAGGGTTAAACATTGATTTGTTTTTGTATGAAATCTTGTCTTTACTTTACGAACACTGGATTGATTTGTAGGCAGGGTTAAAGTACTCAAGAAAACAAACATATTGATATTGCCTATGTAGTGGACAGAGAGTTGCCACATTTTTTAATTATTTGAAATAGAAGGGGATAAGTCGCATAAAAACCGAACGGTTTCGAATATCGGAAAAAGCTTAGACAAAGATCTTAAACAGAAACCCGCAATTATTTTGGAAAAAAACGTTTTTTTTTGCCGGTTTTATGATATTTAATTTAGTTTCGGGTTCTTAATTGCAGTCGATCATATTACTTATATACATTTAATTGATACAGTGCTGTAGTTTGCAGTTTGTTGCAATTTGCCAACTTAGCACATCGTCAAGATTAACTTTAGATACCTTGCTATGTTCTCAAGGCATTTTTTTTTTATTAAAAAAAATGCGAAAAAAATAATTAAAATGCAGTTTTGGGACGAAAGTGCTCTATACTAAGAAACTACTCAGTTCACGAAATAATTGCAAATATAATTGTAAATGTCAGGCAAAAAAAATACATTTTCAAAAAATTTACGCCAATTCCTCATAAGTTTGTGATGTTCGTATCCCGTTATTGGTACGCTGACGCCAACTTGGAATACCCCAAATTGTATAAAATTACACAGTTTTTTAAATATTGTTCTTTCAGTAATCGGCGCAAAAAACAGTATGGAAATAACAGTGAAAGTTTAATAATCGGAAAATTTTAGTTTCACTTGTAAACCACCATACAACTTTTCGCCAAGCAGCGACAAGGAAATTACTAGTGTACTGACTCCAGTGTGTATTGGTTTGGATCTGAAAGTTAAAAACTTTGAGCAAAAATAGTACAATTACTGAAAAAACTCTTGTAAATCATAGATGCCCAAGGTAGTAGTATTGGTGAGAGTGAAGAAATAACACTGGAAGAAAACAATTTGCTATTCATTTTATTTAGTCGTCAACGAGATTGCAACGAAAGCACATGTGTGGCGGGTGTGATATATTTCGAAATAAAAAGATTCTTCGAAGTGTTTATAAATTTTCCCTCAATTAATCATTGTTCAATTTGCAATTAAAAAGTAATGAAATCTTCTATGTTGATACTCTTATTGCAGTTACGCAATAAAAGTTTATTTCTCAATCTAGAAGAATTCAGCTTATTGCGTTTTTTTGAGCAAATATAATTCAAATCTGAAAATATTTGTTCGCAAAGATACGTTGAAGGAAATAAAGATAAACACTTCAATGAAATCTTCTTTATTTCAGGATATATTGTACCATCCAGATTTTTCCAGAATTCTATATTGTTAAAATTATCCGGCAAATCTATTTCGCTTCGAAGTATAATAAGTTCTGTTTGTAAAAGGGTTTTGAAAAATATCCAGTAAATGCTGAATATTTTCAAAATCCTTAAACCTGTCATTAAAGTTATTAAAAGCGTTTCTAATATTTCCAAAAGTTCCAACTTTTTCCAGATTTTCTCCTTGTCCTAAATAACAGAAGTTTTCGGAAAGTCCGAAAAGTCTTCAGAATCAATTTGAGCTGCAAGTAAAAATAGCTGAGTTTTAAAATCTGAAAGAATTTTAAACATATCCGAAATTTTATTATCTTTTCCCTGCAGCTTCAAATTTAACTCATTCAAAATGTTACAAATGTCTGTTAAAAACGCCATGTGTAAAATAAATTGATAATCTTTTAAATATTCTTTCTGCAAGTGTAGTTTATCTCTCCCTCTCAACATGCTGATTTCCTATTGGTTGATTGACGATCAAACAAAAAAGCGTAAGTATACGTGTGAGTTTAATTTGCTGATATCAGCTACTACTGGGCATCTATGTTGTAAATTTAAATTTTCAACTTTTAAATGGCCATAAATTCTTTAGGCAGATTTTTTACTTGAAATTTAGCATGTCGTAATTTTTGAAATTTAGCATGTCGTAGATTTTTCAACTTGAAATTTAGCATGTCGTAGTTTTTATTTATAGTCTACCTAAACCTGTCTATTGTTTCTCTCAATTAAACAAAGCCTTAAAAAATAAGAGGCATTTAAAGTCAGTTTCAACAGGTGTCGAAATTTTTGAAATTCCTCATATATAGTTTTTGTAGTGTTAGTGTCTTCTTGTATTTTCTTGTTGTGTTTGTTTTGTACTTGAACACACATGCAAAAAATATAGGTTTGCTGTTAGCCAGCCAACATATATAGGCAATTTAAACTCAAACGGTAGATCGAGCCCTACTAATGTAAATTCGATTTGTTATCACTACTTTTAAAGATCAAAATTTTCAAATTTTAAAACGTTAAAGAATAAATTATTTTAGAGCACTGTTTCATTGATTGCATACAATTATTTACTATTAAAATTGTTGAGTAGTATTTTTACTACAAAAAAAAAAATGTTGTTTGGCATTTTATGTGTATAAATAATGTCTTTTACACTACATTTCATTTGTAGTTTATAGTAATTATGATTGGTTGTTACAGCCGACAACAACAACAATTACTCATATCAAAGTATAAAATTTATAATTAAAAATTGTTATTTGTCTCAATTTAATTTTAACTATTTTTACAAGTAAACTAACTATTAACTGGAATGTTTGATAAGTTTAATTGTGAGTTGTTTTTTATATATATTTTACTTTTTTTTGTAAAAGATTGATGTTACAATAAAAGAACCAACTAAATATTTCTAGTTAATTTTATATACTTTGTTGCAAATTGTTGTTCAAAATATATTTAAGTCTTTTACGTCGAAGTAATTTTAAAATTAGCTTTTTAAGAAATAATTGACTTAGTTTAAAACTGGATTACTACACACAGTCAGAAAATTAGAAAAAGTCGATTTGGTTTGAAGCGCGATATATATTTTTTTTAACAGACTTTGTCTCACTGATTCCAAATCTGTTTTTGGAATCAAATTTTTCCATCACGTCACAATTTTGAGAAAACCGAGACTAAAAACGAGAAAAATTGTGTTTTAACCATTTTTATAGTTGTTTACAGTTTAAAAAATTGTATTACATATTAGATTAATTAAACTTTATTATGTATAATAAGTTAACATACGTTTCAAATTTGTTTATTACACCGTGCAACATTAGTTTTCACACATGGACAAATCAATATACGTGAAACTAGTAAACAGACTCGTATATAGTTAAACTGCGTTTTCAGTTTTTCGCCATCACGTCAAAATTAATTTTAAAAGTAGTTTAAAGTTTAAGAGCAAAAATTTCCTTAAACAAATTCAATTCTTCATGTAATTTTTAACCAAAATAAAATATTTTTAAAGGCTTGATATACTTAAAAATACTTTTGTCGCTTATTTTTACCAAAATTTTTAATTTTTCTGATGGAAACAAAAATCGAATATTTTCCATAGTGGTATATATTTTTGATCTAACACTACAAAAGATACATTTTTTATATAATTAGAGGGCAATAGAAATGAATGTGTACTGAAATACACCAATTTGCACTCAACATTTAGAGGCACCTTCGTGTTTTCGCTCATAACTTTTTAAACGCTGTACAGATTTTTGGAATATTTAATGAAAACATGTCCATTAATCTCAGAGAACTTCTGCTGTAAATATTTGTAGTTGTTTAAGTTGTAATACAGTATCTTAATTTTTAGGTGAATTGTAGAAGGAATTTAATATTTACACATGTAGTTCATTTAAAAAAACAAACCACATCAAATTAGTGTATTATGATTTTACATTCATTTTATACTGTAGTTTTTTTTATGTAAATAAAAACTTCGGGTTCTGTGAGATCTTTAGCCAGATCGAAATACTAGTATCAACCTAGCTAATATGTTTGATTTGCTTTATTTTTGTAAATATACGGAGGTTGAAAGCTTGTTATAAATTGAAAATAACATAAAAATAATCTCGATGTATATAAAAACAAAAAACTAATATAACTGTAAAAAATATTACTTGAGCCAGAGTACAAACTAAAAATTTTTTATATAAATAGAACATTTTTGGTCTTCAAAGTTTAGTAACGTCATGATGCTTGTTAGGAAAAGACCTAACCACGTGCTTGATTACTAAGAAGACAAGAATGGAGCAAAATTGATTATTAATAGGTTTTTTGTTAAAGTTCTGCCTATTATGGAGGCTCTAACTTTTCTAAAACTTCGGATTCTGATGAGATCTTTAGCCAGATCGAAATACTAGTATCAACCTAGCTAATATGTTTGATTTGCTTTATTTTGTAAATATATGGAGGTTGAAAGCTTGTTATAAATTGTTATAATTGAAAAATAATCTCGATGTATATAAAAACAAAAAACTAATATAACTGTAAAACAAATAAATGTTTGTTTATTTTTTACTAACATATGTGGTTCATTTTTACTACATTTGTGGTTCATTTTTTGAACAGTAAAAAACAAATGACAATGTTAGTTGAATTTACTGAAATGTAAGTTGTCCTTTTCTCAAGTAAAATTTTATTTGATTTTAACTACATTTGCAGTGGTCTTTACCTACACAGTATTCTAAGTGTAGGTAAAACTGAACAAAACTTCGTGACGATCCTGAAAACTTATAACCAGCAAATGTTCTCATCTTAAATTTGATACTAATATTGTCATCCTAAAACGAGTACAGGCATTTTAATTTTTTTTGGAAAAATTAAAACTTCAAAGTGCTTTTAAAAGAAATATTGACGTGATGGCGAAAAACTGAAAACGCAGTTTAACTTTATGAGGTCTCTAGTTTCTCGTACATATTGATGTTTCCATGTGTGAAAATTTGTTGAAGGTTGTTATAGTTAAAAATTGCATTTGAAAAATACTACATAAAAAAAATTACCAAATATTACACTTTTAAATCTCGCCTAGGACATGCTTAAGACCAGCTTTAATTTATTTTAGGGTCACGATATAAACTTTCAACTTTCCTTTTTTTTAATGTCGGCGAAAAACGGTAAAATTATAACACAAACTTTGTTTGAATTGCATTTCACATATAAGCTATCTGTAAAATTGTACGAATTTATAATTCTTTTCACTTAATTTCATATAAAAATGTTTATATGATGAATTTCATATCAAAGCCTATAAAAAAGGCACATTTTGAACCCGACCCTCTCAGAATTTGATGTAATTTTGCATACAGCTACATTTTACCTATACAACCACATTCTCATATTTAGAAAATGCATTTTTGAAAATATGTGGGCGTGGCAAGGTATCGAAGTTTTTTGAAAAATGACGATAATATGTACTTTCAAGCTGTGATTACTACAGAATGGCTGAACCGATTTTAAAGATCTTGGTACCATTAGAAATGTATTTAAATTAGCTTTCGAAAACATATACTGCAAAAATTTTATATTGCACTGAAAAAATTTTTTTGGCAGAAATAAAACTTTAAACTAGGAAAACACTTCAAAGGCCAAGGGTTTTTTTCAAAAAAAAAAAATTTTTAGAAAGGTCTCTTTAATATATATAACATATCTAAAAACTAAAATGGCTTTTTATTTCTTTTTTTTTTAATTTTTTTCAAACATTTTGTTAACTTCCTTATATTTTGATATCATTGTGTGAAAAAAAATAAAGTAGCTATACTTTGAAAGTTATACAGATTTTTTTGTAATTCTAATAGATTAGAACAAGAATCGTACTATCAAATTTTTCAGACACCCCCAAAATATGAACTTACCCTTGGGAAATTTTTTTTTTATTTTTATTTTTTTAGATTTAATATATTATTTTGCGCAGCTCATACTAATGACTTTCGAAATATTTGCTAACTTTTAGTGAAGTTTCATCTAAAGATATAAAAGAATGGAAGCTTTGAGTTCCTGTAATAGTTTTAACATTTTTATGCAATTTCTAAATATGAGGTTGTGTTTGTATAGGTAAAATATAGCTGTATTCAAAATTTCATCAAATTCTGAGAGGGTCGGGTTCAACGCATATCGGTTTTGATATAAATTCATCATATATTTTTTTGTAGAAGGCATTTAATCTGAACGCTATTTTAACAATCAGTTTTAGAAAAGTGTATTCTAATTACTTGTCTCTATTCTGAATCATTAGAAAGCATCAATCGTTTGATAAAAGTCTTCAAAAGAGCCAAAATAGACATTTTTGACAACTTTAATCGCGGTTTTCGCAAATTTGTGACGCGATGGAAAAATTTCTGTGACGCATTTGGAATCATCAAATAGTTTATAAATCAAATACTGGCATTCAAACCAAGGAAGCTTGTCGCGGTGTGCTAGTAGCTATTTGTGCTCTTAGTGTTGAAAAATAGTTTGAAAGTAAGCGACAGGAGAAGTACACAGAAAAAACTAAAATCGGGTTTTAATTAAAATATTTGTTAATTCAATTAAAACTTTAGTGGAATTCGGTCCTATTAATAAAATAGTAGTAGAAAATAAAATTATTTGTAATTGTTATTTGTATTTGTATTGATATTGATTTTATTTTTAGCTAAGATTTTAATCATATCTATTAAAAACTTAATTGAATAATTGTTAATTGTAGATACTAAAAAAAACTTTTCTTAAATTTTGAAAAAAATCGCCAAAAAAATATCAAAATTAAAAAAAAAAAAAAAAAAAAAAACGATTAAAAATGTAAGGAGAGACTATTAAAATAATATATCGACAAAAATTAGGAAAAAATCTTTAAAATTGTAAAACAACAAAAAAATTCCAAAGTTGGGAAATAATTGTCAAAATCGCTAAATTTGAATAAAAATCTCCCAAGCTAAAAAATACCAACATGTTACAAAAATCATAAAAAAATAATTAAAATTGAAAAAAAAATTTGTCAAAACTTAAAAAATCGCCAAAATTGAAAAAAAACTGATAAAGTTTAAAAAAATCGACAATTAAAACGTCAATATTGAAAAAAATCGCAAAATTTAAAAAAATTACCTTAATAAAATTGTAAACCTCCCTATTTCGTAAACCTTTTGAATAATTGACTTTGCTCTTTCTGTTTAAATTCGCCGATTTTTTTAATTTTGGTTTTTTTTTTTGAATAATTTTTTTCATGTCGGCAATTTTTTTTTTTTAATTTTAGAGGCTTTTTTAATTTTGGCTTTATTTTTCAAATTTTGACGTTTATTTAAAATATATGCAGTATTTTTCTGTCAGTGTAGTCGATTTCTCTTTTTTAGTGATTTTTTAAATTTTGTAATTTTTTCTACTTTGTTACAATTATTAGTTACAAAAACTGAAAATTGTTTGTGCCTCAAATTTATTTTCAATTAAACATTTAATAGATATTATTAAACTTTTAATTGAAAGTTAGTTTGAAATTAAACAAATGTTTAATTGAAATTTTATTGACAATCATTTTTTCTGTGTACTTTGTTGAATATTTCATATTACCCATCAAAAATTATTTACACGCGGATTTTTTATACCCTATAGCTTTCTGAAAAATTGCTTTCAAAACTAGTTTTATTGTTGCTGAAAACAAAACTTTAAAAGATTCATAAAAAAAACTCCCCCACGTTGTTTAAATTTTCTCTAAATTTGACTATTATTTAAAAATTTCTAAAAATCATCCACACATTTTTCAAATAACAATAACTTTTAAAATCTCTTAAATGAAACAATTTAAACAAATTTAAATCCCACAAAAGAACAACTTGAAATCGACATCAAAGGACCAAATAAAACATTTTACATCGATTTTTCCAATTGTCATGATGACATTGATTTAAATGAAATACAAAACAATGTGACATTTTTTTAAAAATTGTTTTGAAATAAAAAGGTTCGAAACAACAATAAAAACAGGTAGAATTTAAAATAGAATAAACAATTTTGAAAATTTGAAAGATGTTAAGAAAAGGTAAAAACATCTGTTGATTTAAGATGATTAAAATGGAGAAAGAGGTTCATAAGAAAAAGAACAAGAAAAATTCTAAAAGAACAACTGACCTGCTACTTTGAGATTTATGTTGGAAACATTGTCATACAATGTTAAAGGTTTAAACATATTAAGGGTATTCATGTCAGAAATGTTGGTCTTGGAAAATTAAAAAGTGTAAAATTTTTCAAAAACAACAAAAAAAACAAATAAAATAATTTCCAACAAAAGTTGTAAAATTGTATGGGTCAAAGCAATTTCAAAATTGTCTTGATAAAAATTACTCTAAACATATGTTTTGTGTAATATTTTATAGCGTTGCCAACTAATTTTACAAAAAGTAATAAAAAAACGCAACTCTAAATAAAAAAAAAATATATAGAAATATTAAGCAAAAAATTAATTCTAAAATTACAAATATTAAAAAAGATGTAAATAAAAGGAAAAAAAACACATCCAAAAAGTGGACCAATGCTGAAATACTCTTATAATACTTAATTTTTTGTCTGATAATCGAGATTTTTCTTGGAAAAATAAGATTGAATTGGGTGTTCATATAAGTTTCCTTCAGCTCAAATCTATTATAAAGTTTTTTTAGAAGAAACAAAGGTAGACCAAACCTGGGTTATTGTGAAATGGGTACGTTATCTTTAAACTTGATTTGGAAATGCAGAAAAAATAAGATTGCTTGCATTCTCGCAATCATAATTTATAAAAAGAGGCGCTCAGTTATTTCGCAATTTTAAATTTTATCAAGAGCAACATTTCTGACATGAATACCCTTATTATAATAAGGAAAATGTCAGTTTGAAATTTACTATAATTTTTCGATGATTCCATATGGTTGTGAATTTTATTAGGGAAGGTTTCCAATGTTTAAACTCAAATTTTTTTAACAAGACTGTAACTTTCAAACTATTCCAAAAACACTGTTTTTATTAAAATTTATATATGGGGCAATTCATGTCTACGGTAGACTCCCTGCTCTGGAAAATCTTAACATTTCTTAAAATGTAGATGAGTCAATAAGCGGAATATGAAGGAAGTGAAGGTGCACTGAGAAAATTATCAGCAGGATAACAATAAAGTTTTGCATTATATCTATGAAATGTCACTGGATGGAACTCGTCCATTGAAACTTTTAATTAATTTAATGCAGTCGTCATAAAGTTTAATAAAAAATTTAATTTTATTTACTAAAAATTTCATACTGCCAATGAAAAACTTTCATTAAAAACATTTTCATAACATTTATGAAGCTTTTTCATAAAGTTTAAGAACTTGTTCATTCACTTCTTTAAGAAAGCATCATTATTTCATTAAAACTCATCCAAAAAAAATTCTTTCTGTTTGGCACTAACAATGAGAGTCTCTCGATGTATTCTCTCCAATCTTAATGAAATTTAGATATGCGATAAAGAAAAAAAAAAAAAAAAGAGGTACTTTGAAATTGATTCATTTCATTTCCTACAGGCCACTGATAAAATATGGGACATATGTATTCCATTAGACGTCAAAGGTAGAAATAGGAGGTCTTTATTAATTTTCTTTATATTTGATATATTAGGACTACAGTCAAAACTCGACTTACGACTCAAGCTATTTTAAAAATGTTGACATATTCGTGTTTAGCATATCAAAATAATTAAAAACCATGTGTTATATGACGTAAACAAGACAATAGAAAAAAACTTGACACGTCTTTCGCTATTACTTGATTGTGGTATTCGTTCACTAATTTTGACTGTTGACGACCAATGTGATATATATGTATGTCCCATGGTTTTTTTCATAGAAAGAGTTGCGCAAAGTGTTAAAGGTCGTGAAAGTGTTAAAGGTTTTGGTACCAGTACACAATGTAATATTTCTTGCCAAATTTCATAAAAATCCGTAAATACGTTTTCCTGTTAAGATGATGTCCTTTAGAGGTATACTTTTAGAATCATGCATGTCCTTGGACCAAAGTAAGGCCTTTTTTAAAGCTTAATCTTATATTGTGTGTACCAGTTACCAGCAGTTTCTAGTTAACATAAATATGTTTTTAACATTTTTGAAAATTGTGTTTATTTCACAATATTTATTTTTTTTGAAATTTTAATTTTAACACTTTTTTGTTTCCACGCAAAATTACTTTACAAAATTTTTTGTAAGTTTGGTTATCTATCGAAATAGCATAATTTCTTATTGCAAAACACTAATTTGGAACCTTTATGTCCAATTTAAAATAAACCGCTTATAGGCTAGCTTGCCGGTTAGAAGTTTAAGAGAAAATATCTTTTTTGACAAGTGAAATGAGGAGCCAGGAGGAAGCCTATTAGAGTTGGGCATTCTAGTTTTTAGTTTATTTGCATTTATTTAGCTAGTTCGTTTTTTAAGCTCATAACTTTGTTAGACAATTTTTTTTCAATTATTCATATTGTTATATTGGCCAATGGTTTATTTAACAAATCTGAATAATATTAGAGAAAATGACAAATGATCGGTTAAAAATTAACTAAATAGTCCGAAATGAACAGTTAAATTTTTGCTTATACTGTGCAGATTTGTTAAACAAACAATTGGCCAATATAACAATATGAATAATTGAAAAAAAATTGTCGAAAAAACATACACTTAGAATACTATGTAGGTAAAGACCACTGCAATTGTAGTTAAAAACAAATGAAATTTCACTTAAAGAAAATACGACTTACATTTCAGTAAATTCAACTAACATTGTCATTTGTTTTTTAATGTTCAAAAAATAACTAACAGTTGTAGTAAAAATGAACCACATGTTAGTAAAAAATAAACAAACATTTATTTTTTTGTTTTCATTTTTTTAAATTACAAAAAACAACTGCATAAAATGAATGTAAAATCATAAAACAGTCATTTGATGTGGTTTTTTTAAATGAACTACAAGGTTAGTAAAAATTTAATTTATTCTACAAATGACTGACATTTACATTAAAAATAAAGAAACTGTATTACAACCCAAACAACTACATATTTTTAAAGCAGAAGTTCCCTGAGTGTATGAAATAAAAGAACGAAGTAGTTCAATAAATGCAAAGGAACGAAATGAACTATAATGCCCAACTCGAAAGGCTATGGATCCAATTTTTTGTGACGTAATTATTATTAAGTCGCTAAAAACAAAAATAAGAAAAAATTAAATCGGTTCTGCCGAAACTGTATGGACAAAGGACAGGTTTATTTACCAACAGAAATGAGAATCAATAAGTCAATTCTTTGTAGCCTAAGTGCTATTAAGTCGCAGATCACATAAATAAAAAAAATCTAAATCGCTTCGGCGAAAAGTTTAAGGTCTTGTATAGACCATAACGATTTTTCTACAGCACAACACTCTAAAAATCAGAGATGGTTTTAATAGAAAATTATCGAAGTTGTTTCTTTAAATGAAGTTCTCCTAGTCTTGAAATCAAATCAAAAATAGTTAGTCCCGGTTCACACACGGCAATTTTACTTGCGCAAGTCTTGAGTTTATAGAAGAGGGAGGAAAAGAGAATGGAAGGGTATAAAACGCAACGTTTTGTTTTGTCATCCGCAATTTTCAACACGAAGTTTCAAAACGAAAATTGCTGAAACAAACTTTTCCTGTGTAAACACAAAAGCAAGTTCAAAGGAGAATTGAAGAAAACTTGCGCAAGTAAAATTGCCGTGTGTGAACCGGGACTTAAAACCAAAAATTTCTCCAACAGTATCTTAAATTATTTGTGTTTTCGTTAGGATACCTTCCTTGCTTATTACCGAAACTAGATTTTATTCCTTTTTTTTTGTTTTGTAAAATAATCTAATCTTTTAAGAACCATGTTTAGATGACGGTGTATTAATTTAACTATTATATCTTTCTATTGCTCTATTCTTGTTAATCTCTATAGATAGATTTTTTTTCTATAAGAAACAAAAATTTTACATGTCTTTTTCGACCATAAAATAAATAAAAGAACATGCATGTTGTTAGTGTCTAAAGACCAGGGGCCGGAAATTCATGAAAATGCATGAACTTACCGTAAGTCTGCGAACAGGGTAAGCAAAATATCTTTGCGAATTAAAAAATTTGCGTTAAAATGGCATCGTTTTGTTTGTGCATATTTTGCTATAAATGCATATTTTTAAATATTTAGCTTTAAAAGTTTATTTTGAATGCATATTTTTATTTATTTTGATTTAAATGCATATTTTGTATGCAATTTTATTTCAAATACACATTTTTATCGCATTTTTTTTAGTTTTAATCTCAATTTTATTTTATATTTGACCACCGAGATGAAAGAAGATCCAAGCTTTTCATGCACTGTTGAGTGTTCTCCTAAATTTTTTTACAAACTGGGATAAAAAAAACCCGTTTTTAGTGTTCTTTATGTGCGTATTTTTCATTATAAATAATTAAAATTTAGTTTTTATATTAAACAACAGGAACTAACTTAAAAATTTTATTAAAATTGCTTAAAAACATGAAAAATAACACAATTCAACAAAATCAAAAATAATTAATGCGTCGGAGTTGCGACCTATCATTTCTAAAACACTTTTGGATACAGATCACGAATATGGCATTAGAATTGGAAAGTTAGATATAGTTTAGGAAATATTATCAAAAAACCTTTTTTTTTACAAAATTTTGATTTTTTGATAAACCTTTTGCAAAAAATACAAAAATGTAAACAATAACGCTACTTGTTTGCAGCATTCAAATAGTACACTGATAGAAATTTGTGCGTAGTATAAATGAATTCCTTCATTAATCCAATGAATTTTTTCATAAAAAAGTCCCCAAAGAAGCGTTTCATTGAGTCAATGAAAATTAAAATCAATTTTAATGAATGGTTTCATTGACCCAATGAAAATTTCATAAAGTATATGAAATTTTTTTCATTAATTAATAAGTTTCATGTGTTTAATGAATAAAATTCATAGTTTGTATGAAATATTTTCGTTGATATTTAATAATTTGCACTTTTTATGATTATTTTAGCATAGAATTAATTTGGTGGTTATTGAGAAATTATCATTCGTTGATATTATTTCTAAGGTCTGGTCTGGTCCAATTTTAATTTATTTCTGCATATATTGCTTTATTTTTACAAACTTGTTCAATCTTTCTTTACATTTTTTATAATTTGTGTTAAAAGATGACATATTTTCTTATATGTCGGTACAAAATATGTAATTCTTTATCGATCTGGCTTGGAATTCTGTAGAACGATGGACGGTTATAGTCCACTTTTTGTAGTATTTGTACGACCATATTAGATAAAAATGTTAAATATTGTTAAAAAAACAAAACTTTATTATCGTTTAGCATAACGTTTTTGTGTAACATCGTCAAAATGATAACAATTTAGGTCTCGTTTTGAAAAAAAACTATGTCGTTTTTCTTAGAGAATCTGTTCCCTGGAATTTCGTCAAAAACTGTACACTAATAGAATTTTCCTTCATAGTATTAATGAAACGATTTCATTAAAATCGATTCATTGGTTTAATGAAAAACTTCATTAACTGAATGAAAAATCATTAATATTGGTATTTTTTTCATTAACATTTTTTAGGATTTTTTCATAATTTCATAAAAAAAATTCATTAAATCAATGAAAAATTTTCAAATTTTTTTGAATAAAAATTTTGACTTGAAATAAGAAATTTTTTTTTTTTTTTTTTTTTAAAGAGAAGCAACTCAGGAAATTCTTCCTATTAATTAATGTGTTGCTTTCTTTGGAAAGGGGATAGTGGAGAGATGAAAGGTGGTGAAAGATGAAGGGCTTCAAACATGGCAACACTCTAAATGCGCGAGTAGATAAGTCTTAGAACAGTTGTTGCTCGCCACCTGATGAGAGTAGGCGAATTTATTGGAGCTTTTTGTTTCATAGCCCTAATTCATTATTTTACTTCGGTAGGGTTAAGTGCTATGGAAACACCGAAGGTGGGCGCAGCGATACATATAAGTGATAGAAAACTCATACATATTATTTTTCTAAATTGATGTTGTCGTCACCGGGAATCGAACCCGGAACCATCTGTGTAACAGTCCAACGCGCTAACTATTACACCATTATTACAACGCCCACATGATTTAATGAAACACCTTTCATTGACTCAATGAAACGTTTCTTTGGGGACTTTTTTATGAAAAAATTCATTGGATTAATGAAGGAATTCATTAATACTACGCACAAATTTCTATCAGTGTAGCTCTAGGCAAATTTAATAAAAAAATTTATTTATATCAACGTTTTGGTTAATTCTGTTTAAAAGAAATTTTTCGGGTTTTTTATTTCAAAATGATAGTACAAAAAAAAAATATTTTTTTCTTATTACAAGTCAAAATTTTTATTGAAAAAAATTTGAAAATTTTTCATTGATTTAATGAATTTTTTTATGAAGTGTGCGCCCCGGTAGGCTAGTTGGTAGCGTGCTGGCTTATCAGTGCGGGGGTCGTGGGTTCGATTCCCACCAGAGGCACTGGTGTGTTTTCGCTACAACGCGCCGAAGGCCATAGTAGCTAGTGCTCGGTTAGGGTAATAGTATATAATTTGTAATTATATGATTATTAATTAATTAATTAATTTTTATGAAGTTATGAAAAAATCATAAAAAATGTTAATGAAAAAAATACCTATATTTCTGAATTTTCATTCAGTTAATGACATTTTTCATTAAACCAATGAATCGATTTTAATGAAATCGTTTCATTAATACTATGAAGGAAAATTCTATCAGTGTATGAACTATGCCCTTTAATTTGATATATTATACGTTTCGAAAGATGCGATGTATTCAAAGCTGAAATTTCGCAATTTTCACGATTTCGTTAATAAAAAAATCTACAACGAAAAGAAGATCCAAAAATTTTAATATGTATCTTTCGTAAACATCACTGGTTAGACAATTTATTAAAAAACTCGCAAAGTTTCACTTTTAGTTTAAGGAAAAAAATTGATTTAACAACAAAATTTTCATATATTTTTATGTCTTAAAAATGTGGAGGAATCTGTGGCAAATCCTAATTAATAAAATTCGAATAAAAACATTAAAGTATGTTAAAAAAATGTTTGTTAATCAATACCAAACAAATTCTAGTTAATGAATGCGCGTTTTCCTAAAAAAAATAGCAATTTTAAACTAGGCATGTCAGAAATATACTTTTTAAATTTTTTCCATAGTACATTCATACAAAATTTATTTCTATAAAAAAGTTATAATAATTGCATTTTAGACTAAATTTTCTGATAATTTTGATATATTTATTAATGGTTTTTTGATGAAATAAATTAACATCATGTGCTAAAGTTTTACAAACTCAATTAAGATATTTTATTATATTCACAAAAAATTATTTAATATCATTTTAATTTGCAAGGATATCCTACATCCTTTATCCAATTGCAATTAATTGATATGGGTTAAAATGGTCAAAGTCCATACTTTAAAGCCATATTAAAAGTTAATCGTTCTTTATTCAGGTATATAAATTAATAAGGCTAAAATTAAAATTTGGTACTCACATTCGTGATATAAGTCCTAAAATCTATCAGAATTGTTAAGTCGCATTTTTAGTGTTTAACTGTGTAATTAATTTAAAGTGCCTCTCTTTCCGCATTTTTTTGTTATAAAGGGTGTCCCAAGAAGAACGCAATTTTTAAATCTGGCAACATTCGAAGTGTCATTGTTTGACATTTGAACAATTGTTATTGTTTGCTAGTAGAAGGTACGAGGTTAGTAAAAATGGAGCGCTACACGAATGAACAACGCATTCTCATTGTGAAATTGTTTTACCAAAATGGTGAAAGTTTTGCGGCTACAGTTCGCAAATTGCGATCAATTTGGGGTCACAATAATGCTCCAAAAGAGTCAACTGTAAAGAGATTAATGGATAAATTTGCCGAAACTGGGTCTGTTAGTGATGTAAAGACAACAACGCGCCATCGACCAGGTCGATCGACCGAAAATGTCGCAGCTGTACGTGATGATGTCGCTCAAAATCCATCCACCTCAATTCGACACCGAGGTATCGTGAAATGATAACCAGTTTTTTCTTGCCTAGAATTGAAGAAATGAATGTGGAGGGCATGTGGTTCCAACAAGACGGCGCCATATGTCATACAGCCAGAGAAACAATTCAATTGCTGCATCAGTCATTTCCCGGTCGTGTTATTTCGCGTTTTGGAGATCAGAATTGGTCGCCTAGATCGTGCGATTTAACACCATTAGATTTTTTTCTTTGGGGTTTTTTGAAGTCGATGGTTTACGCGAATAAGCCGACGACGACTTAAGCCTTAAAAGAGGAAATTGGACGCTGCATTAATGAAATACCGCAGCATTCATGCAAAACGGTCATTGAAAATTTCATTAAAAGATCGCGTGCATGCCAGCAAAGCATAACCTCATTCTGTCTACTTTACGATATAATAAAGTTTCACGATTTTTTTTAAATATCTGTGTTTTATTTAAAATTTAAAAATTGCGCTATTCTTGGGACACCCTTTATATCCCAGTTCAACTTTTTGGTAGATAGACATGGGTACGACTTGGTTTACCTTAAAACATTGTGATACTAACTCAGAAAATACAATTCACAACAAAAGAATTAATTTCGTTTAAACATGTTCCGATCACAACCGTCAATGTTGAGCGGTCATTTTCTATGCTTAAATAATTTTTGAATAAATTTTACTTTTGAAAACATAAAAAATATTTACTTATATACAAAAAAATTGAAACAAATTTTAAGTGCATATTTTAAGATTTTTCATTCATATTATGGGCGTCTAAAACACTCGTTTTTTGTGCATGAAGTTCCTATCCCTGCTAATGACGTTGTTTGTGCCACAATGTCTGGCATTTCTAAATGGTTGACTGATCTTTTTATTGCGGCTGTTGTCTTCTTCTTATTCGACTCTTTTGAAATTCAACAAAATTCTTAAGAATTTTTTAGTTTTCGTTTTTTTGTTTGTAGGTTTGATGATCTTTTCTTAAGATGATTATACAAAAATTAACGAAAAAAGAAATTCATTTTCTATTTGGTTTATATAAACATTTTCTCTAAAGAAAAAAGTTTAATAATCTATTCTTGTCATAGCGAGACATGTAATCTTCTTAGGAATATTAAAGATACGTTGAGAATCTTGTTCAAAATGGCGTGAAAATGCACTCAAGTGCACTCATTCCCATTTTTTTGTTCGAATTGAACACGGAACATTTGTTTTTTATGGCATTTATGTGGGGTTTTTATGTTTAATTTTTTTTCTCATTTCGGGTTTCTGGTGTAATTTGTTTAAATTTAATTATAGAAAATATTTAAATACAAAAATGTCATTTAATTTTATGTAATATTTAGATTAGATAGGATTTGTTGTTACGATTTTATGAGTTTTGGGATTTGAAAGAAATTAAAATGAAAGAGTTATTCAAAATTTCACAGATTTAATTTTAAATACTGTGACATAACAAAAATATATAAAGGGTGTTTTTTTAAGCCCGATAGAATTTGAAATTGTAAAAAATAGTTCAAAAAATTAAATGTTATTAAAAAAAAATATTTTATTCGAGTGATCATTTGAATATTTGAAAGAATATTTGAAAATGATTGCGGCCATATGGCCAACACGGCTGTTCTTGACGAAGCGCATTCTGGACGTCCAATTTTGGGCAACTCTTTCGAGCATTGCTGGCCGTATATCATGAATAACACAAACTCCAAGACTTCAACTGTCAATTGATACCAATTTATCAGCATAAACCAGTGACTTCACGTAGCCCCACAGGAAATAATCGAGAGGTGTCAAATCACACAACCTTTTAGGATAATTGACAGGTCTATTTCCCTAAATCAATTTATCGCCAAATGTTGATTTCGATGGTTGCGGTCGCCCTATGGCACATATCGCCATCTTGTTGGAACAACATCTCGACCGGATCAATGTCATCCATATTTTCTAACACAAAATCATTGATCATGGTTCGGTAACGATCTTCATTGACCGTAACGCAAGTTCCGGCTTCATTTTTAAAGAAATAAGGTTCGATGATGATGCCACCAGTGTGTAAACTGCACTCTACGGTGCATTTTACTAAATGCAATAGAGTCTCAAGGGTCTTTTGTGCATTAGTCTCACTCCATATGCGCCAATTTTGTTTATTAACAAACCCGTTAAGGCAAAAATGAGCCTTATCGCTCTAGTTTTCGGTGACTGATTTTCAAAGTAAAGCTTTATAAATTGGTACCGTTGTGCAAGCGTGAATCTAAGCATGGTGATTTGCCAGAGTATTATACTGACCATAAATGTCAAAAAGTGAGAGCAGTATGACAGTTCTTTTGACAGCTAACCCTTCCGTAAGTTCTATCGGACTTATAAAAAAACACTCTTTACTAAAATTTTTCTAAAGAATTTTTCAAAGAGCAGTTTGGTTGGAGTTTGTACCTCCTGAGACCATTTTTGATACCTGTTTTGGACGTTTAACGATTTGGAAATGTCATATTTTATAACTCGTTTTTTGTTTTTTCCAAAAACCACTAAGAAAACTAAATATTTTATCATAATAGTCACTAATTCTACGCCTTATTTGAGTGAGAAATAAAAGTAGCCCACAGTGTTTTTTGTCACACATCTATAATATTATGGACCCTGTGCTATTAGGTAACCCCCAATATCATATTTTTAAATATTTATTGCTTTTTAGCACTTGTTTTTAAAGCCCGATTAAAAATGTCGTAGACATTTTTGCAAATGATTTAATGTCTTTTTTGTTTAGGAGCCAATTAAAGGCAACATAAACTTCCGATAATGCTGATTTTAGGTACACGATTTTGAACCGTTTTTTAAAGCTAACTACACTGAGAGAATTATCTTCACTTCAGTAATGAATTTCTTCTTAGGTATAATGAAAATTGTCACTGGAAATCGTCCATTAAAACTCTTCATAGATTCTATGAAACAAGTTTCATTAAAGTCATTGTTTATGAAATGTTTGTAGAATTAATGAAAGTCTTCATAAAACTAATGAATTATTCCGACAATGAAGCGTTTATAGAATTTATAAAATAGTTTCATAAAATTAATATTTTTAATGTTAAAAAGTTCTTTGAATTAATAAAACTCTTCATTAATGTTTTGAAAAATGCATTATAACTAAGCCATATGCTTTTTTAAACAATATCATTGAAATAATAAAGCACTTTATAAAATATGTTGAACACTGGAGAATTAAATCTTAAAACTAAAGTTTGAAATGTATGATAATTAATAAAATTTTGAAATTTTTAAATTTTATGAAAAAATTAAAAATTACATCTTAAAAATTTCCAAAAATAAATAAAATTTCTTGGATATAATGAAATTCTTCATTGAATCTACGAAATTTTTTTATGAAATTGTTTCATTAATATCATGAAGAATAATTTTCTTAGTGAAGATTATAAAAATTTTAAATTTTTATATAAGAGAAAACTTACAAGAAAAAAAACTATGTTAACCTATTCTAATTTAGTAAATGGACAATTTTAAAACGCTTGTAATTAAAAAACTAATTATTATTTTTTTGTGAAAGTATTTTTATTTATAACACGGAATAGACTATAAATTATTAATTCACTATTTGTAGACAGCCAATGGCTCGCGGTCTTCTATTAGGCGCAGTTTATGCTTGATATCTCCAATAACGCTTTCGACGACATTCATGTCAATTTTTTTTTACACTGCTTTTAATTTTTTTTTCTTTAATTCTTCAGTGCATTTTACCATTTTTACTTTTCACATTACACTTGAACGTCATCAATGCCACGTAAAACCCGGTGAATTATAGAACAAAATATTTGAGGTGCTGTTTTAAGACCGAAGACAAGCCTAGTCAATTGAAACAAGCCAATATGTGTGTTTACAGTCAGCAACTCTCTCGAACGCTCAGAGACTGGAACCTGTAAGTAGCCTCCAGTTAGGTCAAGCTTAGTAAACACTTTTCATTCTGTAATTGACGCCTAAATATCATCTATATGTGGCACTGTGATCCATTTCCACAAATTTGTTATTGGAATTTACACATATTGTGATGAACCCATTCCCTTTATTAACTATAACAAGATGACTGGCCCAACTAATTCTGGTCACTGGCACTAACATGCCGTCGTCACATAATCTATGCAAACTTAATAGTTGGACAATTTTAAAACGCTTTTAGTTAAAACCAACCAAGCGCGATATTCTATTTGGCGTATTTTATGCTTGATATCTCCAATATCGCTTTCGACGACATTCATGTTAATTTGTTTACACTGCTTTTAATTTTTTGCTTCAATACTTCAATGCATTTTGCTTCTTCAAGCATTTTCAAACACTTTTTGGCATAAAAGACCCCAAAATCCTTCAATTTGACGTGCTTTTGTGACGCTTGGAGTATTTGTGTATTTCGGTACAAAAGTTATGTTTTGTGCATTAAGCCATTATAACGTTTGTTTTTTTTTTTGGCAGCTTACTAAATTTGGCCAAAATAATACGTCGTCTTTAGAGTGTCTATTTTTGATAAATTTTTCCAGTTTTACTAAACATTTATTAATGTAAACAACCGCGTTTATAGCCACCCTTGTACTTTTGGTTCAAATTTCACGCTTTGGCCGAATAAATACCGTACCTTGTTGGCAGTTTTTTTCAAGTCATCAAAATAAAATCCAGAATTAATACTTCTGTTGTTCCAAGCAAAAGAAAAGTATTTTTTATCATCCAAAATTATTTGAACATTTTATTTTCATGAAGTTTTTTCTTAATTGTCTGCAGTTTGTTGGTATTTCTGTCAATTGTTGTTTACTATATTTAGATACTGTCTTCCTTAGGTAGTGTTTCACGTTCATTTGCAATAAGTTTTTGCAAATTGTTTCCTTGGATACTCGAAATTTTCTGGCCCACTTACGAGTTGATGCCACAATTTTAATAACCGCCGATTTGTTGAATTTAACAATCTCAGCTGCGTTAAATTTTTTTGACCGTTCTTTTTTATTTCGCTTTCCATTTTCAAACCGTTTGAATATGAAATATATATATTAAATATGGAATATTTGAATATGGAATCCGCTTCGTTTTTAGGATACCGTATAAGCATGTCATAGAAATTTTTTCTTAAACTAGTTTGTTTCAACCACTTTTTTATAAAGAATGATTTTTAAATAGCTTTCTGATTTGGTTAAAAAAAAAACACATAAAATTTATATAAATTTATAAATTTTATATAATTTAATGTTTAAAGATGATTTCATGTAAATGCTGACCGCGCCTCAAATGGTCTAATTTTGGCATACTCTCTCCAACATATCGGCCGGTATCTCACGAATAAATTCTTCAATATTGTTTTCCAGTTCGTCAACCGTTGCGGGCTTGTCCCTATAGACATGAGAGTTAACATAGCCCCATAAAAATAGTCTAAAGGCGTTAATTTGCACGATTTAGGCGGCCAATTAACCGGCCCCAAACGTGAAATAAACTGTTCACCGAACTCGCCTCTCAATTGGGCCATTGTTTCGAGAGCTGTGTGGCATGTGGCACCGTCTTGTTGAAACCACATGTTACCCAAGTCCAGCTCTTCCATTTTTAGCAAACAAAATTTTGTAATCATCGCACGGTAGCGCTCGCCATTCACAGTAACGTCCCTGCCTTCGTCGTCTTTGAAAAAGTACAGTCAAATGATGCCACTGGCCTGTAAGGCACACCAAACAGTACATTTTTCGGGATGCATTGGCAGTTCTTGCAATGCTTCTGGCTGCTTTTCACACCAATTACGGCAATTTTACTTGTTCACGTATCCAGTCAACCAGAAATGAGCTTCGTCGCTGAAGACAATTTTCCGATAAAAAATCAAACTTTGCCTGCGCCCATTCACCAAAAATTAGGCGTAGTTAGTGGTAGGTCGTGTGACTTCAATGCTTGCACCAGTTGTATTTTAAAAGGTTTTACACCCAAATCCTTCCGCAAAATTTTCCACGTAGTGGAGTAACATAGGCCCAATTGCTGCGAACGACGCCAAATCGTTAAATCACGGTCATCAACAACGCTGGCGGATACAGCTGCGATATTATCCGCTGTGCGCACTCTACGTATGAGTGTTGGTGGTTTAATGTCCAATAATGTAAATTTCGTGCGAAATTTAGTCACAATATTCCGAATAGCCGCCTCAGAAGAAGTGCACGATGCACTTTCTTAACCGAGCATGAATTTTGATAATAAAATTCAATAATCCCCAAGCGTTGTTCGTTTGTAAGTCGATTTATGGTTAAATTAACGACCAAACTGAACATGTTTACCAGTAACATGTTACACGAAAACAGCTGAGCTGCCAAAAACAGTGTTGCCAAAATGAAAGTTGCTAAAAAATCACCCTTTATTTACAATAATGCTTATAACATTTTATTGACATGTATTTTGAAAAAAAAAAATCATGCCTACTTAGCAGTAATTTATATTTGAATTTTGTCCATTTACTTGGTTGGCATAGGTTATACTTATTTCGCTTTCAGTCTTTAGCATGGTGTCAGGTGTGTAAATTTATTTTTTAATTTTTTTTCGTTCCGATTTCCTATTCTAGCAACATTGTATCTAGAAGTTGTGTCTTCATTTTCTCAGATTATTATTTCTATTATCATAATCTTTGTTTTATTTATGAAAATAATTATTATCATAACAAGCTTCTCATTTTCTTGATATTTTTTTTTTTGTCTTGATATTTTGAACTAACAGATTGTATTACAAAATTACATTTCTTCAAGTGCATGTAACTTAATTTCAAATCATACCAACCAAGAACTTGCATAGTAATTTATGCCATTATAATAATTTTTTAGTTTTTTTTCTTAACACTTTAGATATCAATCAATCAAGATATGTATATGATTCTACTTAAACAATTATCTTTTAGTTTCTGCTTTTTAAAAGTGTTAAATTTATAAATTATACGAGTTAAAAAAAAGGGGGGAAATTGTTTTTTTTTTTTTTTCAACAATAATGTAACACCTTTTCTTTACTTTTTAACACTAAACTCAATGAAATACAAAACTGGTGGTAAGCAGCTGCCTTGTTAATATTATTTTGTTCAAAAATTATTAACATAAATAATACAAAATGCTGAAAAATGCAGCGAAATACGAAAGAGTATGTATACAAATTCTGGGATTGTAAGGTAATATGAAAAGAAATAGGAAATTTTTGTATTCAGTTTAAACGAATTTTAGATAACCCTATATTATGAACCAATGTTATACTTTATTTTAGTTTTGTAGTAGTGAAGAACTAACTGCAAAGTTTGGATCTGCTGCCAAAAATTTGTAAAGATCGGCATTATGTTGAAAATTCGTTTCGTACACAAAAATTTGTTAATTCGATTTAATTAAATATTTATGGAGTAAATGGGTTTCAAAGTTCCTCGAAACTTTTTTGTTCTAAAAGTTTTTATTATTTGTTGTAACCCAATAGAAAGGTTATTCAAATACATTTCAGTTGATACACTGCGTTGCAAAAAAAAACAAAAAAAATTTCGTAAGCTAAAAAATAGTAAAAGAGTTTAACCGGCCCAAATGTAAAACCAATGGAAAATTAATAATATTTAACAAAAAAAACAACTAATTTGTTTTGTATGATGTGAGCAAGATTATTTAAGTTCAAGATCATTTGTTAAACAAAAAACCGTGCAATGTTTATTTATTAATTAAAAAATTTCTTCATCCGCTAATTTAATGCAGACTTTATCTACTGACAGGTATTTACATGTTTCATTTCAGTCCTTACATGATTCATTTCGTTTTTTATTTTACTATTGTACTATTTAAAAAGGAATAACAAAATCAATTAGAGTTTCACAACTATAAATGCACTTAACTTAATTAATACACGGTGATTCAGTCACGACCCGCCGAATTTCAACAGCGTCTTCCTTGGCTCATTTCATGAAAATATATCCACTACGACCATCCCCGAAAATGTAAGTGTGCGAAATCGCAGCAGTTTGAAAATTTTCGAGTTGGTGGTCGAAGGGTGATAGGGTAAAATTGCTAACTTCTGAACCAGTGGTCGGATTTTGGAAAGGTCTTTGGGAGACCTTTCAGAATCAATAACAACAGTACTGTTATTTCGCTTCCAAAAGCAAAAAAAAAAAATGTTTGCAGTTTAATCAAATTTTCATAACTTTGGAACGGTATGCTTCGTTTAGGGCATTTTGGAAATATAAGAGGCGGGGCTGAGCAAATTGAGGTTATGTACCGGTTCTTATGTCTTTTTTTCCATTTTTTTTTAAAGCTCTGTATCTCTGCGATTTCTTTTTTTTTATTGATTCTGAAAGGTCTCCCAAAGACCTATCCAACAAGGCCAAAAACAAAAAAATCCGACCACTGGCTTACTAACCTTGTAGTTCATTTAAAAAAACAAACCACATCAAATAACTGTTTTATAACACAAAAAATGTGTGTTTCATTTTTACTACAATTGTGGTACATTTTTAGAACATTAAAAAACAAATGGCAATGTTAGTTGAATTTGTTGAAATGTAAGTCGTCCTTTCTTTAAGTGAAATTACATTTGTTTTTAACTACATTTGTATTCGAAGTGCGAGTAATAATTCTCTGTACATTCATCGATTATCTGATTGAGACTCTTCCTTGAGTTGCTGGCACAGTTGATTATTTTACTCCGGTCCCGAGCAGAAAGCTTTTTTTCAGGCCGCCTGTTTTATTTTTACCATAAGCATTCAGATTATTTACAAAATTTGTGACAATCACATGTAAACGTTTTATTTTTCTAGTACATCAATCTATTTAAATCTATTGCGTTTTCGCGCCGTGATATGATCGCGATTTTAACAGACAGACGGACAAACAGAAGGACATCGCTAAATCGGCTTAAAATTTAATAATAATTAAGAATATATATACGTTATGTGGTCTTAAAGCCATTATTGGATGTGTTACAAACGGAATAACAAACTTATATATACAAAAATGTCGGGTTTTAGGCTCAAAAAGTCGATTTATGGAATTTATTTTTATTTCCAAAATATACCTACAAATTAGAAACGATTATTGGCATACAATTATTTATATTAATTTATTACATTTGGTCTTATTTGGGAAATGTCGAAATGAAAAAATTTTATGTAAAAAAAAAAGTGTTTAATTTTGTAAAAGTCTACAGCCAGAAAACAGTTTCAGTGTGGCCACATAATTTCTTGCCAATCAAATTCTGGCGTATACTATCTTCATAGACAACTATCTTCATATTAAATTATATTTTTAGTCGTGAAAGCTAATATTCAGTTGTTTCATTCAATATTATATTATATTCCATAAAATACTATTACATTCCACAAAATTTTATTGAAATTAAAAAAGTTTTTTTGATTTTTCAAGTATTAAACCGTAGTCTTCAGATTAATAGTAAACTGTCCTATTCATTGCACCACAACTGCTTTTAATTTTCTTTAAATTATTGGCTGTTTGAACATTTTAGTATTCTATTTTACTTAAAAAAAACTTTTCCGGGATTTGAACTCGGAAACACGGAGTAATTGGCTGCCGCTCTACCCATTACACCACAAACAATTATAAATGTTGAGTGCTAAATTCGAATTTAAATATTTTGTTAGGAAAACAAACATATTCTAAAATTTATTTGACAATACCAATCATTAGTTGCCTCTATAATCAATGCAATCCACACTTCGGTTGGTTCTACCAAAACACTTATTTAATTGTATATTTGATTGAGAAACCCGTATTTGCAGTTCCAACTTCTGATTATCGACAATTTTTTAAAAATTTGATAGCCGGTACCAATTTGTTCCCATTTTCACTAAATAAATGGTTGCTTCTACCGAACACAATTACTAACCGAATTTTATTTGAAAAGTTGATAGGAAATACCAATAATTGTATAATATGATTGTTTTTTAGGTCCTGTTTCCTCTTTTTAATTGCCAGTACAGTATTTTTTCTTCATTAATCGATTATAGGTAATTCCTAATTAAATAACGTCCTATTAAATAAATTTTAATTGTTTTGACCGAATTCCAACCAATCTTTTTTTTGGGTGTATAGTTTAAAAAATTTAAAAATATTTGATTTCTTTCTATCACTTATATAATTTTCACAATTCGCGTTTAGCTTTGCAAAACATAATTAACTTTAACTCAATATCTGTAGCTAATTTTACGGAAGACTTCAAGCCATTATTCTGACTTATAATTTTAAAATCCGCCAAGGCTCGGATAAATAATTTAATTTTTGACCTCTTTTGGTCCAATAATTATTTAAAAATACAACAAAGCCTGCGATGTTTTATTGTTTAGTGCATGAGAATTAATTAATCTACTAAAATAAGTCCATCGATTGTACAAAATTTTTACAAATAGGACCGATAGGATCATGAATTTTTCAAATTCACTAAAAAGAAGATTCTCTCCAATCTTAATGAAATTTGTATTATAGAGGAAAAAAAAAAATAAATAAGCGACACGTATTTTTTTTAGTGGCCCTAAGGTGGGGTCAGAAATTATTACTCTTTTTTATGGAAACATGTCTGAAAATTACGAAAATCAACGATGAAGTAGTCGGGAAAACAAAAATAAGTAAGTTATGGTTGCCATTTATTTGGAAGTTTAAAAATATAGGTGAAAAAAGCTCTTCGGCATTTATATACATAATTTTTAGTCTAAACCAAATGCAAAACTTGACTCGAAACGTACACACAGAGAAAAATTTTGCCATTTGCCAACTTATTACTACACGAATTCGGTTATTACTAGAAAAATCGGTTTCTACAACTAAATATTGGTTTTCACAACAAAGTTCGGTTTATACAATTGAATTTTAGTTGCACCACCAGTTGTTACCACCAAAATACACTTTTCAATTCGGCTGCCACTTTATTTCTTTGTATGTAATAATGGCTAGATTAGAAAAGATATCGATTTTTTCTCCGATTCCTTATCTTACACACAGAAAACAGAACCAATTGCTGCAACTGAAGTCATTAATATTTGGCTATGAGTACTGACTATTCAATTATACATACGGAATTAAAAAAAAATACATGTTATCACAATTGAATTTATTAAGTAGATCGAACCGAATTTAATTAAGTAATACACCATATCCAATGTTTTTATTTTTATTTATTAAAATAAATATACAGTCAATATAAATATGATAGAAATAAAGAGTAGACCGGTCTACTTGTAAAAACCCGTCAGCGCGATTAGAACAAAGTACTTTTTGCATAAAAACATACAGTTTTTTAACGCAAAAGTACTTTTTCTCAAAAAATTGTATTTTTCACAAATAAGTACTCTTTTTCCAAAAGAATTATATTGATTTCAAAAAGTATATGTTTTCAAGTACATCTTTCAAAGAAACTATCCTTTTTCAAAAAAAAGTAACTATTTCACAAAAAAATATCCTTTTTCAAAAAAAAATACCTTTTCGAAAAACTAAACTTTTTCAAAAAAAAAAATCTTTTTCAAAAAAAACCACTCTTTTTTTTTAAAAAAAAGCATCGTTAGTATATCTTTTTTTTTTAAAGAAGTACAATTTTTCCAAAAAGATACATTTAAAAACAATGTCACTTTTCCAAAATAGTATATTTTCTCAAAATAAGTACATTTATAAAAATAGTACATTTTTCCAAATAAAGTAAATTGTTCAAAAACGAGTACCTCTCCAGAAAAGTATCTTTTTCAAGCAATAACCCTTTTTAATGAAAAACATCCTTTATAAAAAATATCTTTTTCCAAAAAGAACCATTTAAAAAAAATATCTTTTCTTAAAAAAAGTACGTTTTTAAAAAAAGTTAGTTTCTCAATAAAAGTGACTTTTTTAAAAAAAGTACCATTTTAAAAAAAGTACCATTAAAAAGATACTTTTTTGTTGTAAAGTCACTTATTTTGATAAAAGTGAAACAATGAACTTTTATTGGAAAATATATCTTTTGATACTTTTTAAAGAAAAAAAAACTTTTTTTTAAACGTACTTAAAAAAAAAAAACTCCTTTGATAAGGTACTTTTTTGAAAAAATGTTCTTTTTGAAATCAGATACTTTTCTTTATGGTCCTTTTTTGGACAGGTAATTTATTTGAAAAAGGGAGTTTTTTTTTGTGAAAAAGTATTGTTTTGAAAAGGAGTACTTTTTTTGAAAAAAGTACTTTTTTAAAAATTTATTATTTTGAAAAAGATACTTTTTTCAAAAATATACTTTTTTTAAAGATACTATTTTGAAAAGGTTAGTTTCTTCAAAAGAGTACTTTTTTTGAAAAAAAGATACTAATTTTTTATATTTTTTTAGTAATTTTTTTATTTTTAATGTGATTTTGTGTTTAAAAATCATATATTTTTATGCAAAAAGTAGTTTGTTTTAATCGCGCTGACCGGTTTTTACGAGTAGACCGGTCTACTTGGTTTTCGATGTAGCCAGGTTTTCTGGGATTCCCGTGTTTTCGTTCTACCCGGTATTTCGGTCTATCCGGGTAAACCGAAGACCGGGAAACCCGGAATAACGGTCTAGACCGTAGGCTCTACTTAAAAATTATAAAACATCTAGAGCAATACCGTTACTATGTAGTTGTGTTAACATGTTAGTTTTCTTCAATTTTACCCCATATTTGAAGCACCCATTTTTATAATTTAAGAAGAAAAATGTTGCGCATTCTAGTAATCCGTCTTACAAATATGTTTTCAATTCTGAAAGAAAAACCTACAATAATTTTCTTTTATATGTACACAAAATTTAAGCTTACCACATCAGCATCTTCTTCTTGTTTTTTGCAACTATTCCATCGTGTTTGTTTAATTTTATTCCGTATTTTCTAAGAATTTGTTCTTATATGTATGTTTTACTAAAAATTTTTTTGGTTCAATTTTCTTTTTGTTATTTTTAAATAATTAATTTGACATAAATAGCAAATAACAACTATTTTTTTCAGAACAAGGTATGATAGTTACGGCAATTGGGAGCAAGGGTTATAATTATAATAAAACGGCTGTGTTTACTGAAGATTTTTTTTTTTTATAGTTGCATCGACTAGTAGTTTTCCCAACCATATTTAAAATTTTATAATTAGGGAAATCAACCAATTGTCTGTCAATAAGAAACTTAGTTTGTTAAGCTAATTTTTAAACTTGCACTAGACAAGCTAACTGGTCCTGATTAACATTTGTATGCACATACAGCTAAAATATTTGTGTACCAACTTAAATAATGTAATATCGAACGAATTCCAACTGATCTTTTCCCTGTGTGTAATTATTACCCACGCCAAGCAGGCAACGTCGACTCGCCCGAAGCTTCCGCTACCGACGCCATTGCAGTGTGTCCCGTTTCTAAAATATTGTGAACATTTTTAAAGCATAAACAATATATACATATGAGGCGATCTTTTTAAAATTTGAGCGGAATCTGGTGAAAAATAAAAAAAAATTTAGGGAACATCGAAACTCTATAAATGTTATAAATTGTCAAATTCAAGCGTTGAAAAGTAACAATTTACAATTCTGTTGAAGAGTAGCAATTTATAATGCGAAAATCGGTAGTGGATCATGCTTTTATAAATTTAAAAACAATTGGCCTTTAAATGGGTGATTTGGTGATCTTGACCTAGGTGTCAAATATATAAGTACCTAGGTGTCAAATATATAAGTACCAAATTTAAATGAAATCCATAAGAAAATAGATATTTGCTTAGCACACAACTAATGTGGGCTATGCAAATTTTATATATTTTAGGAAAAACTGACCAGATCAAAACAAATTTTATGGCAATCTTGCCCCTGAAAAAGGGATCTTAAAGACAAAGTTTTAGTGAATAATTTAAATGTGTATAACAAACACCTTAATCGTAAACACAAGTTTTTAAAAGTTGGGCGAAAATGTTCGTGGTCGATAAAAATATATGGCAAAATTGCCTGGTATATGAGAATCACGTGAAGTAAATTCAAGTGAAATCCATTAAAAAATAAAAGAAATTTAGAGACCATCCAATACATTATGCGTGGATCAGTTGTGCCACTTTTGAGCAAGTTATAGTGCGAAAAAATGTTTAATATAAAGTAAGCAGTGCATTTAAAAAATCAAAAAGTGGGCGTAGAATTAGGCGTAGTCGATGAAAATTATGTGACGATCTTGCCTGCAGTTTGAGGAATACGTGTGAAATTTTTGAGCACGTTCCAATGAGAAAAAAATGTTTTATCTAAAGTAAAATATTGCATTTAAAAACTTAAAAAGGTGGGCGTTAAAGTATAAGTGGTCAATGAAAAGTGTATGTGCTGAGGAAATCCGTTGGAAAATAAAAATTTCGTTATTAAATAGCAAATTTATATTAAAAAAAGTATATGGCGACCTTCCTTTTAGTAATTGGATAAACTGTACCAAATTTCAGAGAAATCCGTTAAAAAATAAAAATTTGTGTAGTGAACAAACAAAGAGAAAATGAATTTTATACCGTGGAGCTCGGTTCTAAAGAACTCGTAGGGACCTGACAATCTAGTTCATTATAAGCAAAATTCGCTATGAGCGTATTAAACATATTCCAAAAATTTATAAAATGATACGATTTTTTTTAAACAAATTCTACCATTAAATTACGTTTCATTCAAATTTTATTTATTAATTAATTAATTCGTTATAAAAAAAGTTCGTTATAACCGGTGTTTGTTATAACCGTGTTGCACTGTATATACAATTATACAAAATTTTAATGTTGAGGTTTTTTATAGGATTTTTGTTCTGTCAAAGTTTCAACTTCTATTGCTGATATTTCCGATAGAGGGATCATTAAAGAAGCACTGCTTTTTTGTAAAGTTTGGTTGAAAATTTTCTAGTGGATATATGATGTATTCTTAATATGTTTAAAACATAAAATGACTTTCTAAAATCGGAAATGAGGAATCAGTCCAGAATTTAGTCAGCTAATATTCAAAACTTTGTCTTTTAGATCTGATTTAAACTGGGAACTGCAGACATATTTGCTAAAAAAAAAACACTGCAATACTAAAGAAGACATCCTACGAATGACCATTATATTTTAATCAGAGCTTTAGATGTTAATCAGTCACGCAATCTTTAACAAATCTAGAATCGTATTATACCTGATACTTTCAGATCTTGTCGAGTACACAAATAATGTTACAAATGGATTGACACAATTAATATACCCTACCTTTCATATTAAATAATTATTTGGGTATTCAAATTACTCGGGTTTGGTTGTGTTCGAATAAACGAGTAACTCGATTTTAAGATTTTTAACTTACTCATTTAATCGAGTAAGATTTTAAAATTAATCGAGTAACTCGAATAATTTAAATTATTTTATTTCATAGTGAATTTTATCGTTGATCTATAAGTTTATGTGTGAGATTTTATTCGTTCGGTTTTAGATCATGACAAATTTTTCTCTAAATTAACAGAAAAATTATAATTCTTATATGATAATTTACTTTGACTAGCATGAATGGAATGCATTTTCTGACCCACTACGGTCTTCATCAACATTCTTCGTGCCATTTAGTGTTAATCGTAAGTATCCTCTATTTAACTCACACGTTAAAGAAATTGGGTAACGTTAAATCCCACATAACTCTGTGTGTTGAGTTAGAATGAAATTTACCACAAACGATTTCTATTTATAGTGTGTTTGTTTTTTCTCTAGTCATTACCATAATTGCCAGTTTAACTTTCAGTTAAAACTTTAAATGGCAATTCTTTTCTCTAATGTCATCATATACTATCCTTCTACATAAGTAAAGCATATCAAAAAACATTAAAGATTTTTTTGTTAATACATATGTCGAGCATATACATTAAACGATTTTTACACTGTACCTGGTGAGTGATTTAATAGTGAATTTTATCGTTGATCTATAAGTTTATGTGTGAGATTTTATTCGTTCGGTTTTAGATCATGACAAATTTTTCTCTAAATTAACAGAAAAATTATAATTTTTATATGATAATTCACTTTGACTATTAGAAGAAAAAAAAACACAGAAAAAGTTATTAGACACTAGCATTAATGGAATGCATTTTCTGACCCACTACGGTCTTCATCAACATTCTTCGTGCCATTTAGTGTTAATCGTAAATATCCTCTATTTAACTCACACGTTAAAGAAATTGGGTAACGTTAAATCCCACATTACTCTGTGTGTTGAGTTAGAATGAAATTTACCAATTTCGTTAAATTTTTTCCTTAAAAATACATAATAACACATAAAATAAATACAAAATCAGAAATTAAAATTATAGTTTGAAATCTATGTGATTAAGTTAAATATAGATAAAAATGAAATAAATGACTGTCCTGCCCAATCCGAACTGTTAACACCAAAGGATATTAATGAATTAAGTTCAACTCAAATCTTGCTAAAAATGTTAACACAATGTAATAGTTTTGCGAATGTTGCGATTTTTTATTTTTTTGCTGAATATTTAGATATATAAAAACTTTGCTTCATTTCTGGAAATCAGACCATTTGTTCTTAATTTTTTTTTATAATTGCGATGTTTACATAAATCAACCCTTCAGATGAGCATAATAATGTCTGTAATTGTTCAAGAATAATTTAAAAATATCTTTAGAAATTTTATGCATTAAAGTTTGCGTAAAGTTTGTTCTACAAATTGACCAAAGAAAAATATTTTTTTATCAGTACAGTATTACCCATATCGTGGTCCCACATAAAGAAGTTATAACCCTATAATATTTTAATTAAAACGATTACAGACACTTTGCTTTGTAGAGAACATGTTCGATCATACATTATAAAAAAAAATGTGAAACAATTTCATTTTTTAAAAAATATATTTTTTGCTTTAAGTCGAGTTTTCACAGATGTCAGTTAAACTTGATTTTGTTAAACCGAACACGAATTTCGTTTGTAATTTCCAAGTTTATGAACAAATATTTGTCGAAACTTCTTTTTCTCGTTTATAATTTTGGCCTTTATTAAAATAAAACATAATAAACCACATTCCAATAGCAGTACTCCAGTTACAAACTGACTTAAATTAAGTTTAAAGATAGTCTATATCCCAAAAACTCGGCCTTACTCGATTAATCGGCCAAAATTGTTTGAGTTATTTGTTACTCGAAATTGGATATTTTTGAATTTACTCGAGCAATTGTTTAATCAAAATTCATCGAATAATCGTGTAACGGTTAGTCGATTGAATGCCCTAGTAAATATCATGAAAAACAAAGATGATGAAAAAACAGAAGTGCCTTTAAGTTAAGCAGATAAACGTAAATTGATAACAGATGAAACGTATAAGCAGCAACATACAATATGAGAACTATATGCACGTAAACTTAAACTCAGTCAAACAAAAAAACTACTTTCAAGGAAGGTAACCCCCAATTGATTGCGATTAAATTTGAGACATATTTTGTTGTACTTTTAAAGTTTTTTCATGCTTAATCACACACACCGATTCAATAACTTTAATTGCTAAAATTCCACCAACAACAAAAATTGATAATGCAATTAGAAATTGATTGATCTTTAATTCAATTATTTTTCAATTAAATAATAATTCATTTGATTAAAAAGTGATCAATATCGTATACCTTCCCTAAAAGCAAAAACCAATTAGTTAAATAGTTGTTGCCATGCCAAGTGTTTTTTATAGCTTGAATTTTATAACATTGAATTTAAATCGGCATGGAATTCTCATTTGGTTAGCAGATTTATTTATACTTATGTGAACAAATTCACACAGAAATTACTCTTTTTTTCTGTGCAGAAATTAGCTCTTTTGTTAAAAAAAGAGTGTTTTGTTTTATTGTTTGAAATAATTAAAAATTTATTTTTTGTGTTTTCTTTCTCTTTAAAAATAAAAAAACTTTTGAATTTTTATAATATGCGCAAGATTACTGAAGTTCAAGATCTTTTGTTTTATGTTCAACAAAAAACCGTTATTAAACAAAATAAAACTTTAAAAAATACATTGTTTACATTGTTTTAGAATAAATTAATATTCAGATTTAAACAACTGAAACTAAATTATTTAACTTAACAAGTGGAAGCATTAAAGTCCGATGTGCCGAATTTGGTATTAAAAAAGATTAAATTCGGCTGTGACGAATTTTTGGATACCCTCCATCTCGGTGTTTTCATAAACCAGGGAAAGTGCAAACAATATTAATATCTATATTCTTTGTAAAAATAACAAAAATAATGTTGTTTTTATAAGTAAAACAAAATATGACTGATTGATTAATGTCTTTGGGATGTTTCAGAAGAAAAAAATGTTTAATTAAAGTTTACTAAAATGAATCTGAAATTCTGCAGTGGGTATTCAAAGGTTATTCTGATTACCTAAATAAGAACGTGTAGTGAAAAATATATATATTTGTATAGTTCCTTATGATGTTAAAAAAACTGTTGTAAAATTCGCCTGTTGTTTGTCTCTTTGCCTATATAATAATGAAAGAAAGTTACTAAAATATATTTTTGGATCGTTAGAAGAGATGCAATGAATACAAACGCATAAAAACAGTTTCGAATAATCAGAATTTTAGATAAATTTAAGGGAACAAAAATACACTTGCGGAGACATACATAATGAAATAATTATGAAATGCCAGTTTACATTACAACACATGTGTTTATACTATACATCACATAAGTAAAACGGAAAGTGTGATGAAACTAAGTTTGTCAAAAATTATAAAAGAAAATCTTTCGAGTGTTTTCGAGATACAAAAAATTAAAGAAACTGGTATTTCAAATTATTGTTTTTCAGCTCAGTTGCTTGTGCAATTCTCGTTTACGACTCCTAGAATAAGAACCCTAAGAAATTTTCCCAAAATTCGATTGGTTTTTACACATCAATACTTTAATTTAGATTATTTTTGTATGTATCAAATAAAAATTAGGGCTTTTAAGGAAAACAAATGCATATAATCAAAAGATTTTAAGATGAAGTATGCACCTTATATGTCTTAAATAAAAAAGTTCTGAAAGTGAATGTCCTTTAAATTGAATGGGGTTTTTAATAAATGTAATTAGAATGTAAGAGTTTCCTTGCAAATTTATTAAAGGTTGAGAATGAGAATAAGTAAAAATAGTGTACGAAAAAAAGTTATGAATTTACATTGTTGGATTCGGGGATTTTGTTCCTGGATATTTTTTTGATCTGATAACGATTAATGTGTCTGGCAACTCCGGTTAATGCAGTCAAATAAATAAAGAATTTTAACTAAACTATTTTGTTCTACCTTTTTCTTATTGGTGATTTTTTGATTTGTTGGGGTTAACAAAAAAAGGTATATGGCAAGCCTGGTATATGGAAAACAAAAGCATACTTTATAAATTAGCTTAACAATTTTTCGAGGGCTTCTCGCATTTGCACTTATAACCAGTGTTGCCAGGTATGCAAAGCATAAAAACGACAAACTTTCTAGAAAAAATCGTCAAAATCGTCATCATATTTTGAAAAATCGTCAAAATAAAATATATTTGTTAGAAAAGGGATAAAGTTTTAATAAAAAATAAAATACAATAATGTTATTCACATTTCAAATGTTAACGTGTTATCGTTGTAATATAACACGATTTTTGACACTTCTCTTTGGTTTAAACTTCGAAAATCATTATATTTTACAACGATATTCATATTTATAAAATGTTGAAACAGTGTGCCCCAGTAGGCTAGTTGGTAGCGTGCTGGCTTATCAGTGCGGGGGTCGTGGGTTCGATTCCCACCAGAGGCACTGATCTGTTTTCGCTACAACGCGCCGAAGGCCATAGTAGCTAGTGCTCGGTTAGGGTAATAGTATATAACTTGTAATTATATGATTATTAATTAATAAAATAACAAAAATATAATGTTGAAAGATCAAATAAATACAACTTTAAATCAAACTAATTTTACCACTTGAACTGTTAAACACTTATATCTGCATAATTCTGTGAACAACATTTCAGTGGCACAACTTTTTAAATATTAAATTCTTTTACAAAATTTGGAAATTCTTTAACAATAAGTCTGTTCGATTACTTTTCCTGTAAAGTTCAGTAAAAACTACTCAGTAACAAAATTACAAATAGTAAGACAAATTTACAAAAAAGTAAACGAACAGAAAATTTGTAGGAATTATTAAATTAGATAAAATAGCTTGTTTTAAATATTAAAAAAAAATCAACTGGTCATTATGGAAAAGGAAAAAGTTAATTGAAATTATCGACCAAAAATAATTTAAATGTTTTTTAACTTCTTCCATAGTTAATTATTTAATCATTTTCACTTTCAATCCATAAACAATTAAAATTTAATTTAATTTTTGTTTACTAAAAATACAAGCATATTTTTTTATTTTTTAGTCATATGTTTTTTTCATCTTTCAAATTCTTTCTGGCAAAAATGTATCCAGTAAAAACTTGTAAGTTCTTTGGCATCAAACTGTCACTTTACTCTCTCTTTTTACCAGTTTTTACTGCGTATTTGTCTAAACGAACACCTTCCAGTAAAAACTTGTACAAATTTTTGTGTTATCGAACAAACTTAATGTTATATTTTTAATTATTAAATTTTGGCACTTTATTTATATTATTAGGCCTGTTTTTTAAGCACCGGATTTATTTTTGGATTTATTTTGTTTCATTTAAAGTTGTATATATCATCTTTCAACATGAAATATATTCGGGCTAGAGATCTGTTTGTTTCGCAAAAAAAGTCCATGCCTTGTGTTTTAACATGAAAATTTTTTTATTTTTATTTAAATCTAACTCCAATTAAATTTTATAAAAATTTAAAGAAATGTTCTAAACATATAAACACAGAAACTAAATTAAGCTAAACCCGTAATGAATTTATAAAAAAATAAATGCGGTTTGGATTAAGTTTTATTCAATTCTAGGATTTGCATTTTTGCAAAATTGTATTTCACATCATATTAGCATATAAAAGCTAGCTATCGATCAAAAAACAATGTTTTTGCTTTCAATTTTTAACGAAATAATATAAATTTAATAATCGAGCCGGCGATTTTATGAGAATGATAAATAAGTAGATCTTGCTGACATATTAAATTATTGTCAAAAAATCGTCATTTTGGAAGCAAAAGTCGTCAAATAGTCATTTAGTTATTTTGGGTATTAAATATCATCAAAATGACGACAAATCGGCAAACCTGGCAACTCTGCATGCGATTGCTACTAATTCATACGTACATACATATATATATATATTCCCGTCGTTCCTATAAGGAGCATAGGGCCGTACATACATACTGTATTACAAAACAAAACAAAAAAACAACAACAATATTTTGTGGGTTTTTTTTTGTTTTTAAGTGTTGATCATGACCGTGGATGGTAACCGATTCTATGTGGTTATTGGTCGTAGTAACGCTATTTTCTTTTATTTCGGTAACGGTATTTTAGGGGAAACTATACTTCAGTTATTTCGGTAACGGGATTTTAGCGTTAACGGTATTTTAGCGTTAACGGTATTTTATTTATTTCGCTAACGGTATTTTAGCGGTAACGATATTTTAGATATTTCGGTAACTTTATTTTAGGGAAAAAGATTTTTCAATTATTTTGCTAACGGCATTTTAAGGATAACGTTATTTTAATTATTCAGGTAATGTTAATGCACACCACAATTTTTAACCGCATTATGCCCGAGTTTAAATGACTGTCTAGTTTATGATCACACTTTGGGAAAATATATCTATTTACAGAAGTTTTTTTGTTCAGATCTTGTTAGATTATTTCGGTAACGGTATTTTAAGGTAACGGTATTTTACGGATAACGGTATTTCAAGAATATCGGTAACGGTATTTAAGCGATAACGATAGTCAGTTGAAAGGTGTTAGAATCGTGGACGGTAATTCAGCGATATTGACAGCCATCCCTGCTTGCGTATATTCTTGTGTATAAGCATTGGATGTACGTATGTATGTATGTATGATGAAATAAAAAAAAAAAATTTTAGAGGTCTTCCCACATTTTCACTCATAACTTTTGAACGCGTTAACCGATTTTGATCATTTTCACTAGAAAACTGCTCATGATATCAACAAACAATTTGACTGAAAATTAGCAGTACCTCTTCTGTATTGGAGGAGTATTTTGTGTTTCCACAGACAGACGGACGGACAGACGGACAGACGGACATGGCTATATCGACTTCTCTATCCATGCTGATCAAGAATATATATAGTTTATGGGGTCCCAGAATTTTTTTAAAAGAATTACAAACATTTGACAAAGTGAATATACCCTCCTGCACTATGGGATGGAGGGTATAATAAAGTTATAATCCTAATAAGAATTAATATCGAATTGAAATGAATTTAAAATATTTATTACTAATACCACTATATACATATACATTTACAAAAAACAACCATAGTTGTTTTGGTACGTAAAGACAACTGCAAATGTAGTTAAACATTAATTAAATTTTAGTTGAATAAAGAACGACTTATGTTGCAGTAAATTTAACTAACATTGTCATTCGTTTTTTACTGTTCAAAAGTTAACCACAAATGACGTTAAGATGAACTACATGTGCAGTAAAAAATGAAAAAACACTTATTTGTTTTATTTTTTTAAATAAAGAAAAACTACTATATAAAATGAATGTAAAATCATAATACAGTAATTTTATGTGGTTTGTTTTTTTAAATGAACTACAATTGTGATCAAACCCGGAATTTCTTCTACAAATAAGTATTTTTTTAACCACATGTGCAGTAAACCACATGTGTAAACCAAATAAAAAAACTACTGTATAAAATGAATGTAAAATCGCAAAACAGTAATTTGATGTAGTTTGTTTTTTTAAATGAACTACAATTGTGGTCAAAAATGAAATTTCTTCAACAAATGATTGTTTTTTTTTTGTAAATAAAGATACTGTCTTACAACTTAAATAACTACAAATATTTACAGCAGAAGTTCCCTGAGTGTACATTAATATTACAGAAAACAATAACAATGAGCTAAAGTTTGCTTTTGAGCAATAATATAAACAAATGTCAAGTAAGTTCCGAATTTGAGCAAATATTTAATTGATTCCATTAATTTTTAATTGACATTGTTTATTTTGAACAAACCGATTTAATTAAAAAAATTAGTGAAACATTTATTTATTTTTTAATGAAGTTCGAGGTCATTCTCTATATTTCTTTATTAGGATATTGTCCTAACAAATAATCTATAGAGTTTTTTTGTTTTCAAATTTATTATTTGACCCTTTCAGGAATGCGTTGATAGATATATTTCGGGAATTTTCTATGTTCCCATCATCAGAACACGTTTTGAAAGAGGTAACAATCCCATGCAAAACATCAAACATTCATATAAACTAGTTTACTCACTAAATGAGAACTATGTATATATGAGCTCGACGTTAAAGATTATTACCATTGATCAAAAAATAAATTGAAAACTTGTTTTTTTGTGTGTATGCCTACCTTTTGTAAACACGTTTTTGTTTCTTTCTATTTTTTTTTATTTGTACATTTGTTTTTAAAAAAGCAAAATGTACAGTGGGAGTAGTAAACAAGACCATACTTTGTCTTTTATATAAGTTTGATATAATTTTTATTAAAAATAAAAATTATGTTTTTTTCGATCTTTAATTGTGCAATGAAAATTATTCAAGTTCGAAGCCATACTCTATATTTCTTTATTAGGATATTTCGTAACAAATAATCTGTTGACTTTTTGTGTAAATTATGTGTAGCTGTGGGCGCTGTGGTGTAATGGTTAGCGCGTTGTAGTATTACACAGATGGTCCCGGGTTCGATTCCCGGTGACGACAACATCAATTTAGAAAAATAATATGTATGAGTTTTTTATCACTTATATGTATCGCTGCGCCCACCTTCGGTGTTCCCATAGCACTTAACCCCACCGAAGTAAAATAATGAATCAGGGATATGAACCAAAAAAACTTTAATAAATTCGCCAACTCTACATCAGGTGGCTAGCAACAACTGTTCTAAGACTTATCTACTCGCGCAATTACGGTGTTGCCATGTTTGAAGCCCTTCATCTTTCACCACCTTTCATCTCTCCACTATCCCCTTTCCAAAGAAAGCAAACACATTAATAGGAAGAATTTCCTGAGTGTTGCTTCTCTTTAAAATGAAAAAAAAAAATGATGTGTAGATTTGAGAAACCAATTCGATAGCGCGTAAAAATATTTAAAACAATTTCGAAATAAAATATTCTCCTTATAATTGAGATTTGACCGCTGGAAAAGTTTCATGTTCGTTTGCTTTGTCACCCTATCACTAATTCAAATTTCATCCAATTATGTGGGTAACCCCCAGAGATATCTTCCTGGTTAACCTTAAACTTAAACCATAATGGCTGCTCTGCTCAATCTTTCTTTCCTCTTCTGGCTGTCAGTCAGTCTTTTCATTTTAAACATATAACAAAACTACATACTTACATAAATTCACATTATATTTATAATGTTGCAAGGTTAAAAAAGTGTGTGTGTGTGTGTTGGTTGCCTTTTCCCATTTCGGTTCAAATATTTTTTTGTTCAATTTGTGTTCGTATGTTGCATTTTATTCCTCCTGCAGTTTTTAAACTCGCGTTCTCACTGCACGACTCCTACACTTACATTATAACACCTCGAGCTACAGAGACCTATCATTTGTACCCATTTTATTAAGAAGATGAAGATTGACTGCTGTTTTTTTTACCCCTCTGTGCAATACTCGTTCGCTGTTTATTGTTGTGGTAAAAAGGAAATGTTTAGTTTTTCTTTCCTTTAGCAGTGGGTATCTTACATATATGTTGCACATATGGAGGATAAGAGTTAATTTTTGAAAATGGAAAATTACGAATTTTAAGTGAGACTAATGCAAATTGTTGCAGAACACGCAGAAAAAAACGTGTATCATTTACAAAAATTGACAGTCAAAGTTTCGTGGTAATTTTACAGCTAACTACATAAAACATATATTTTGTATAAAAAATTGCAGATAGCCTAAAATATCGAAACGTAACGTAAAGTTGCTCGAAACTCTTTTATTTTATAAGTTTTCAATTTTTTTAGTAGCGACAGGTTGCAAGTTGCCACCCCCGTGTATTTCGCCATTCTATTGGTATAATGCCCTAAATTCCGGCTGTATTCGACGTTAGATGAGTAGTTTCCACTTTTAATCAAATTCTGAAGCGGATATGCACAATAATGCAGTGTTTACTAAACGAAGTGTCAATTGCTTAAAAATTGTAAAATCAAAATTCTGTTTTTTTTTTCCTGTACAAATAAATTTTTAATATTTTTTGCGAAAATTCGAGCTGAATTTTTTTTTAGTGTTGATTTTTCATTCAATTAACATAGAATTCCAAACATATCATTTATTTGCATTTTTTTTTTATAAATTTCATAATTCCATCAGAAAGAAGTTTGCAGGTTGCCGCCCCAATATTTTTTTCTGGTTTATACTGATATCAATTATTTTTAAACGAGATTAGACTCAAAACCCGCTGAAAAACACTATATTTATCAGCAGTGAAAAATGTTACCGATTTTTTAGCTAAATTAACAAAATATGTTAGAAAGCCAAGGTCTTTTTTTCAAAAAACATATTTAAAATGTTATAAAAAGAATACCTAACTAAACTATACGATTTACCTTTGGATTACATTACTTTTCCACAAACTTTCGGAAAACAAAAAAAAGTTGATTTTCGTTGAATTAATTTCTGATTGTGTGATATTTACTTTGTCATTTAAATTACCTTTGAGTCAAAAAAGAGTGAGTTTTTTTACATTTTTCTTATGACAGCTCGACCCAAGAACCACCGCGCTATTAAGGATTCTGATTCATTGCTCGAAGTAATCAAGATCTTTAGAATAAATCCAAACCCAATTTTCTTAATTCGACGGATTTTTGGACACTCTAACTGTACCACAGAAAACAGTTTTGTAGTTCAACCGAATTTTTTGCCAACCAAATTTTTGTAGTTCCACGTACTATCAGTATTATTAATTTTAATAGTATTGTAGCAACCGACATTTATTTATAAATTTCGAATTTTTATTGTAAAAATTGAATATTTTATATTGATGGACTATAATATTCTATAAATAGATTCACATGCATTCAACAAAATTTATTTTATTAATAAAAAAATTTTATGCCTCGAACTGGTCTCGAACCGGCGATCTTCCGTTTGCCAGGCAAGTGCTTTACCTCTAACCTAAACCCAATTCAAATATGGTTTTTTAAATTTCAACCATGAATATTTTCAAGTTTCAAATTTAAATATTTATCTAAAAATAGATTTGCATGTACAATACAAATTCGGTTGCTAATATCAATATCTTGTTAGAGTTACCAAAACTATAAAAAAAAATTATATTATTCTAAAATTATTTTATTAATAAAAAATTTTTCTCCGCGAACTGGGCTCGAACCGGCGACCTTCTGCTTGTCAGGCAATTTCTTTACCTCTAGCCTAAACGCAATTTGAAATTGTATTTTCCTATTTCAACCGTAAATCTTTTTTTGTTTCAAATTGAAATATGTATATCTAAAAATAGATTTGTATGTACTACAGAAATTCGGTTGATGATCTCAATATTTTATAAGAATTAACCAAACTATAAAAAATTAATTTATTATTTTAAAATTATTTTATTAAAAAATATTCTTATGCCGCGAACTGGACTCGAACCGGTGACCTTCTGCTTGTCAGGCAATAGCTTTACCTCAAGCCAGTGCTGCCAACCCAATTAGTTCAAAAATCGTCAAATTTGGTTGAAAAAATCTTTAAAATCGTCAGTTTGAGAATGAGAAATCGTCAAAAAATCGTCATTCCGAAAACTATTTACATTTCAGTAAAAAAATTTAAATTTTACGTTTTAATCACTTTAATTGTAATTATTTCATAATTTTAATGTTCTTTTTTATTAATTAATTTACAAATGACTCTGAGTCTTAAAAACACAACTCCCAATACTTATTTCGAGGAATAGAATTTTAAAATCACTGACCTATTTTAAAATCTGCAAAATTCCTTTAGTTTTAAATTTTTTTTCCGATATTTGGTTTCACAAAATTTGGGCATACATACAATAAAAAGGGAATTAAAGAAAAATATTGATTTACCTAGAATCAAAAATGTAGAAAATCACTCTTTATTCAGTGATTTTAAAGCAAAATTTTTTAAAATATTAAAAAAAATAAAGAGTTTGGATTTGCCTTTGTAAAATATATAAAAAAAAATCCATTCGAATTTCGTTGTTTTTTAATTTAAATTAAAATAAACCTTTCAAAAAGATAGAGTTTATATTTAGTTGATCATTAAATGGGTAAATGAAGAATTTTTATTCGATTTGAGATCATTTTATCACATTTTCCTTAGATGTTTTAAACAAAAAGAAACTTGATCAAATTTTGTCAGTAAATTTTGGAGAAATAAATTAAAAAATGTAAAAATTCTTTAAAAATTGCAAATTTTTTTAAATCGTCATTTTCCATGCAATAAATTTTGTGAAATCGTCAATCGTCATTTCATCATATTTCACTTCAAAAATCGTCAAAATGGAGCCAAATCGTCAAAGTTGGCAGCGCTGCCTCTAGCCTAAACTCAATTTGAATTTGTATTTTCAAATTTCTACCTTGAATATTTTTTTTCAAGTTTACAAATTAATATCTAAAAATAGATTTGTATGTACCACAGAAATTGGGGTGACAATCTTAATATTTTATTACCAGTTACCAAAACTTTGCAAAAACTTTATATTATAATAAAATTGGTAACGAAAACTTATATTTTAATTAATTTAAAGTTCTTACAATTAAATTTATTGAATAATGATTAAATTTTATTGGTTACAATAAATTTCCAACAAATTTATTCTCTGTGTATACTCTTTTCATTTTTTACACATTAATTAATATTATTATTATTTTACGCAAATAATTTTCTTGAGACAAACTCGTGTTGTAAACAACCGCGCTCTTTGAACTTTTTTTAACAATTTGATTTTGTATTTCAAAAAAAGCCAATTTCAATTTGTATTTTTTTATGCCGTTACTTGAAAAGAAGCTATAGATTTCTGATGCAATGGTATTGAATTTTAAGATTGTTTTAGTACTTGCACTAACAGTAAAAAGCCAGTAAAAATGTTTGCTAAAACTACTACTAAACTACTACTAAAATTAGTTCAATTACTACTTGCTAAATATTAATAAGATAAGAATAGTGAAAGTAAATCTGTTAAATTAACAAATTTTTAGTTTTATCTGATCTAAGTTTTAGTTAAATGAATATTGCAAATTAATGTGGTAAAATCAGCATAAATCTTTTATATTTTTGATTGTCATGTTGATGAAAAAATATGAAAGTGTATTCTTCTGCTAGAAATTAGTTCATCGCTGCTTGTATATCATTTTTGAAAATCTGACCGATCGGGCGATGAATTTTCAAGTACACAAATTGTAAAATATTCCAAAATTTATTCCGTTTTCACTCAAAAAATAATTAGTGGATTATTTTTATTAAAATAATACTAAACTTATGAAAATTATGTAACAATATTATAACAATTTAAAAAAATGGTCAAAAACCTCGATCTTTTTCCAAAAAAAAATTTAATAAAGATTTGTTCACAAAATTGTACAAAAAGGTATATCTTGTCAAAGTTTCAAACTTTGGCTGCTAATATTTCCTCCAGAGGGCTCTTTAAGGCAAACAATTTTTTAAAAATTTCTTAATTAGGCATTGGTCCATATATTTGCAAAGTTTGGTTGAAAACTGTCCAACGAATTGCCATTAATATGTTAAAATGCAGTTACAAATCCCCCCTGTTTACATTATAATTTCGCAGGCAAACTGGATTTTGGCTTGAAAACAACAACATTTTGTAAACAAATCAATATAAATAAAATAACCTCAAACAGCAAATTTTTCTAAAAAGTTATTTTTCTATAGGTTTATTAATACTTGCTGGCGGAAGCCAAAATTTGCAACAATGTTAATTTTGCTGAAAAAATTTTTTTTTTATTAGGGATGACTTTTGGAAGCCTGATATTTCTTTTTATTCGTCTGGTCACCAGACCAATTGTATTCGCCGGAAACAAAAATAAGTAACTGGACGATGAATTGAAGTAATCTTTCAATAAAAAATACCATTTTATTGGGTTTAACACTCGTTTTATTTAGTTTTCTTAAATTAAATAATTTTTAATGAAAATGAAAATTATTCAAGTTCGAGGCCATACTCTATATTTCTTCATTAGGATATTGTTCTAACAAATAATCTAAAGAGTTTTTTGTTTTCAAATTTATTGTTTGACCCTTTCAGGAATGTGTTCATAGATCTATTTCGTGAATTTTCTAGGTTCCCATCATCAGAACACGTTTTGAAAGCGGTAACAATCCCATGCCAAACATCAAACATTCATATGAACTAGTTTACTCACTACATGAGAACTAATATATGAGCTTGAAGTAAAAAATTATAACCATTGATTAAAAAAATAAATTGGAAACTTGTTTGTTATGTGTAAGGTACACCTCTGGTGAATATTCAATGCACCTTTTTTTTGTTTTTCTCTCCTTTTTATATTTTGTTTAGTTTATAAACAACACAGGGGGAGTAAACTAGACGGTACTTTTTATTAAAAATAAAAATAATGTTTTTTTTCGACCTTTAATTCTAAAGAAAATTCACGAAATAGATCTATCAACACATTCCTGAAAGGGTCAAATAATAAATTTAAACACAAAACTCTATAGATTATTTGTTAGGACAATGTCCTAATAAAGAAATATAGAGTATGGCCTCGAATAATTTTCATTTTCATTGCACAATTAAAGGTCGAAAAATAAAACATAATTTTTATTTTTAATAAAAATTATATCAAACTTAAATAATTTTTTTATTTGTTTAAATTTTTTCCCACAATGTGATGCCACATTTTGCAAATTTCTCCCCTAAAATATGTTAAAACACAGTGTTGTTTCGCTACAATCTAATTTTGAACGTAATTTTAAACCCAATTATCGGACAACCTAATTTGAACGTAATTTTAAAGCAGATTGTCCGACAATCTAGTTATGAATTTGTATAAAAAATATGGTTTAAAATTAAGTTTCATAAAAAGATTTTCACCAAACTTCTGTTTAAACCAGATTTCAGGTATAATGTAGATTCATTATAAATGAGAACTCTTTTTATCACATGACATATCCAAATTTTATAAAGAGCTAGCGGTCCACTCTAAACAACTATGATTTTTAGTGGAAAAATTATTTAAAAAACCTCACGATTGGGCGTCATATTAAGATCCTGCTAATAAGATCACTCAAATACAAACAGCGACGTTTGCAGAAAATTTAAGAAAATTGTGTTTCGAGCTTGTCGCTCGACAATAATCGGAACGAGTGGCAACTCTTATTGGAAACCCTTTTTTTTTTTTGGGTAACTGTTTTGTTTTTAACATACTCATAATTAGTTTTAACACCCAAGTACATTAACCTCCATTTCGCATAGTTAATGCCGCGAGCTCTTAAAAAAATGTAATTAGAGGCATATTTTCACCTTTGTATAGATAGTTTCGTAACATTAAAGGTGTTAAAAGCCAAATTCTCCAAAAAAAAAAAAAAATACACACCTTTACCGATTCGTTTTCGTCATACTCATGTCATTACTGAAATTAACGTTGGTACATGTAAAGAATATGACCAAGACATCAAATCATTAGTAGCATCATCAAATATTATGTTGGCTGGTTGCATACTTGGCCTGTACCTTATCATCATTACTAGCACTACCAACATTATCAGCAGCAGCAGCATCAACATAAACTTCAGTTTGGTTGCTTACATTCGCACTTTAATGCATGAACGCTAATAAATCATCAGTTGAGCGTTAAAATAATGATGATGCGTCTTAGATCTTTTTTGGTTTTTGTTTGTTACTTTTTTAAGATTTTGGAATGCATTCAACCAAAAAAAAAAAAACAAAACGTTTTTTGAAATCTTTACAAACAACAGCACTATTTATCATTAACACCTTACCAACAAAAAAAAACAAAAAAAAGTAAAAAATATAATGAATTGTTAAAATTCCGTCATTATTTTCTTTCCTCAAAAGGTTTTTCTACTTTTTGTATAAATTTAAAAATTGGTTTTTATTTGTTAAAATTATTTTCTATGGAAAAAATCAATTTATTTCAATTTTTTTTTTTATGTCGTAGAACAGAACAATTTTTATTCAATTTATTTGATGTACATATATGGTCACTAGGGTGTCCTTGACATGATTGAAGGAATATCACTAGCTAAAGCTAAATGCGTAAAAAATAAATAATACATTTTTGAAGGGGATCTATACGCAGAAAAAACTAAAAACGGATTTCAATTAAAAAATTTACTGAATCAATTAATATTTTAATTGATTTTCCACCTATCACGGTAATGATAATATCAATTAAAACTTTTATTGAAAATTAAAAAGGAAAAAAAAGTTATAAATAACTTCTACAAAAAAATATGAGACTCACAAAAAAGTGTGTGAACGACAAGTCGGTATGTGTGTTTTTGTTAATGCTGCACCTGTTTGTATGTTTGTGTGTGTGTTTGTTTTGTTTGTAAACAAATTCAAATGCATTTGGTATTTTATTCCGAAAATTTAAGCTACAGTGTATGAAAAAATAATTTGAGAATTACGTCTAAAATAAAATATGTATTTATATATTTAAAAGTCAATTAAAATATTGATTGATTTAATTAAATATTTGTTAAGAAACAAATTTAATTTAATTCAAATCAAATCTTTAATTAGATATTTTAGGTTGTTAATTTTGTCTGTGTAGTTCCCTTCTAGCGATTGAAGATTTTGATACTAGTGTATTTTGAATAGAAAATATTGAGTTAATTTAGTAGTCGGGAGTTAATTTAGTCTCCCATTGCATTTCTAAGATGCTAATTTTAAAGTTTTTGTAAAAAATGGATGTTAAAAATTGCGCTTGGGAGAGCCTGTTAATTTTAATTGCTCTACGGAACAAGTCTAGTCCACAAACATTATCTTAAAAAAAAGCCTCAGTGTACCAAAATTAATCATACAAAAATTTAAAACATGGTTTTTGTAACGGCCTTGTCATTGCGCTACTTTTGACACCAGTTTTGTACCGATATACATTAACACTGGCAACTTCAAACGCAGCCAGGGAACTAAATAGCTCGTCCAAAATGATTTTTACCTGTTTTGCTCATATTATAATACTTATCGTTTTTTGTGAATGTTTTTTATCTGGACACCCTAATGGCCACAAAGTTTTTCTCGCCATGTTCTTAAGAAATGTCTGTACATTTAAGTTTTTGTATTTTATTTGCAGTTTTAGTGGCTTTCTGTTGTCTTTTTCAATTTTATTTATTTGTCTCCTTGAAATTCTTTAACAAAAAAAGTGTTAAAAGTTTGTTTGAACAATTTTAAAATTCCTTTCATCCAATTTGTTGCATACGTATGTTGTTGTCTGGTAGTTGCTGGCTGCTACTGCTGATGATGGCTGATTTAAATCCTACGTGTTACTGTGGTATTGTAAGCATACATAAATTTATTTTTTAGCAAAAAATCGAAGACATAATTTAAAAAAAAAATCCTCTAAATAAAGTAGACGGGAACTCATCCATCCAACAAGTTTTAGCTAAATTCAGAGGTACTACTTCTCCTTGTTTCATTCTTGGTTAAACTTTCAACCCTATGACTTTCAACTGTACCTAATACAGTGCGTTGCAAAACTATAATTACACAATAATTTCACTAAATTTTGTAAGTTAAAAAAAGTATAAGAATTTAACCGGTATAAATGTAAAACCAGTGAAAAATTAATTAATCTGGTAACATTGTGAAATAGAGATGGAGGAGATCAGAAAAATAAACAAAAATCTAAAAATAGAATATTTGTGTTGTTAGTGTTGTCACTTCTGAGTATAATATACAATAACAGAAAAAGCTAATAGGAAAGAAAACTGCAATTTAGCTGCATTATATTCGAGGCCATACTTGGGTGTGATCGCTAAACGGTCATGACTTGGTATTATTACGTTTGTAATGTAAGAAGAGCGCAGGTTTGATTCTTACAGCCGCAGGTTGTTGAAAAATTTATCAGATAGAGACAATCTGACAATTATAAATACACAAATAATAATACAATTTAAATGGAAAATCACTGATGTCGCCTGTCCATAAAAAGAGGCAGAAACTAGTCCAGTCTGATTTAAAAATTAATAGTGTTTATAATTTTTAGAGAAAAACGTTTATTCTTCTTCCTAACCTCAACATATCTACAAATTAATAATCTTTAACAAAAAAAAAAAAACAATTCATTTATGTTTAAAGCGATTACTATTTCAGCGAATTCAAGACGAGGACTTTTGTGGCATGGTAATAACATTTTCAAAGACATCAGCTTTTGGTTAGTAATTCTCTGAGAATCCTTTAAGAGCCTAATTATGGTTGATTTGGACACATTTAGCTTTTATTTATCGATTATCTGATTGAGGCTCTTCACACAGTTGATTCTTTTTAGTCGGTCCCGATCAGAAAACTTTTTACGGGCCATTATTAGGGGAACGGTTTATTTTTCTAGAAAATTCCCGGTTTATTTTTCTAGAAATTTACCGTTGTATGTAGTACTAACAAAATATTATTACACAATTTTTCTCTTAACTCAATTAAGTAATCTCTTAAATTTTACACAATAAAAACGAACTTAGATTTGTTTAAGAAGCTAGGTTCCTATTTTAGCTTTTTAAACAAAGTTTTATTGGCAATTTTTGTGTAAATATGGCATCTTTCGGATAAATAAATTTAGTTTTTTATTTAATAAGAGCCGCACTCCTCCTCCACAATCGAATTTCGGCAAAACTGCACTTTATACGGTGTTCCTCTAAAAAAAAAAATTAAAAAAGGAGGCCCCAGGGACCCGGCACCAAAAATCGGTATGCGTTTGAGTTCACACACTTATATGTTTAAGTCAAATGAATAGAAATTTCCTCAAGATTTCAAAAATCATATTTTGTAATCCATGATACGTAGCGCCCTCTACAGCTATTTCAAGTATATTTTAAGTACAAAAATGGGGTGGAAGTTTTTTAGTTTTCTTTTTCTTTTTGTTAATTTTGTAAAATTTACTGTTCAAATACTGAATTTTACATGGATAACCGAGTGGAGGCGATAGTACAAAATTTATTGGCTTAAGACCCGGCCTTTGGACGAACTTTACTGAGGAAAGTTTATCTGCGTGACCGGCATTCGGCCGGGCTTAGAGGGCTTATTCTATGTGATAGGCAGTTTAGTGGCTTCGCTGCGTAATTGTTTTTCTGCGTGACGGGCCTTTGGCCGGGCTTAGGGGTTTTTTCCTATGTCATACGCAGTTTTTAAATTTTCTGATTTTATCAAAAAAAATTCATTTGTAATTTCGATGTATTTGTAAGAGTTTAAAAGGTGTAGAGGGGGCTGCCTATCATTGATTCTAAAAATAATATCGTTTTTGATCCCGATGAAATTTCCTTTCATTAGAGTACAAACACTTGTATGTTACTACGCGTACCGTTTTTGGGCCCTGGGGGATCCACAGGACCCAGCCCCCTTAACAGAAAATATAAAAAAATTTGGTTTTTTCAATTCTGGACCACCTACTTTTTTTTTTTGGATAGCCGCAATTTCTTTTCGGGGTGTTTGGCAACCAGTTTCCACAGATTCCCCTGTGTGTTCGGTAACATGGAAAACCCTAGGATCGTTATCTAGCCCTTACACTCAGGGAAAAAAGTTTCATCATATTGATGAAATTGTTTCGTAAATCGTTTGTCATCAATTAATCATCATATTTATGAAGTCTTCATAGATATGATGAAGAGTTTCATAAAAATGTATGTCAAATGTTTCATAAATCTTTATCATAAAAAAGTTTCGTAAACTGTGTGAACATATAGAATAGAATTCAAGAATTTTCATTTAAAATTAAAAAAAATGTAATATGTAATTTAGAATCTATCATAACATCACTGAAAGTCTGAAATTCTAATCAGTTAATGTGTTCTAAATTTTGCATTAAGTTTTGTGAACGTAAATGTAATTTTAATAAATTTTAGTGAAAATTCTTAATCCAATTAATGGTTTTAAATTCAAAATTTTTTGATCAATGGTGATAATCTTTTACTTCGAGCTCATATATATATCAGTTCTTATGTAGTGAGTAAACTAGTTTATATAAATGTTTGATGTTTGGCATGGGATTCTTACCTCTTTCAAAACGTGTTCTGATGATGGGAACCTAGAAAATTCCCGAAATAGATCTATCAACACATTCCTGAAAGGGTCAAAGAATAAATTTGAAAACAAAAAAACTCTATAGATTATTTGTTAAGACAATATCCTAATAAAGAAATATAGAATATGGCCTCGAACTTGAATAACTTTCGTTTTCATTGCACAATTAAAGGTCGAAAAAAACATAATTTTTATTTTTAATAAAAATTATATCAAACTTCTAAAAAATTAACTTTTTAAGTGCTTACCAAGCTTTAAAGTTTAAATTTCAATTATTTTATACCGCCAGTAGAGGGCGCGTTTAGGCTATATAATTTACTGCAAATGAATACTGGGAAACCAACGTATCTTTCTATGCTTGGTAAAAAATGGGTTAACACTAAAATATTAGGTATATTCCTATAGTTCTGAACATTTGCTAATGAGACGATATAATTTTCCTTGAACTGTGTAATTTTCTCTTCTTTTAATGAACGAACCCTGAAGAAGGAAAGTCGTAGTTTATAAGTTAAGGATTAAAATGATGCTTGAATATCAACAGAAGAGCCTAAATCTCTCTTCCCTATTCGCGTACAACATTCCGCAATTGTCCCTATTCGACGGAATCTCCTCTAGAAAACACTGACATTACCTGGTAGGCTTAAGCAAACTTGGATCTCGTGTTTACAGGATACAAAGTTAGACATGCAGCTATAGCTTATATTTAAGTTGTTAATTATTAACTCGGATGTTTATTGCGCTAGTTGTCTTTTTATGTGAAAAACCCCCTACCCGAAATAGTTTCCTGAATTTGATGCAGTCTTATATGTTGGCACAAATGATACACATCCATACAAATTGTATCAAGCTCAATCACTATCTGATAACACCTACTCTATGCTCACTGTTGAATTTTCAATTGAGTTTTAAGTCCTAGATGATAAGTTATTTAATGTGCCAGTAATTTTCACTTTTTAAGCAAAAGTTCGATTTTATTCGATTTCGCTCTAAGTTCACATCTTATTATCCAATTCTCTGTTTGTTGAGTTTTGAAACAAGAAGACGAAGCTCCGCAGAATAACATAAGTCCCGGCGCCTCGTCACCACAGAGAGGGATGCAAGTGATATACTACTCCAGTGACTGTACGATACAGGCCACTGATATAGATGCAGATACCTTGTGCGATATTCTTGTCGTTGAATTCGACTTTCCATCTGCGCAAACCACTGCAATAAAATGCAAAATATTAAAAAGATCCCAAGTCACTTGCCGGCAGCTCTTGGATATAAAAACATACAAAACGATTAGGCTGCCAGTAATTAACTATGCTGCGCCTGTGTTGTCTCCTACTCTCAGCTTATCCAGTGGAGAAAACTCCAGTCCCGCTAATACTCTGCCATTTGAACCATAACGTTCAGATGTCCTCATTGCAACATCCACATGAGGTAGAGTAAGAGAACTCTGTTAAATGTCAACAAAGCAGTTCCTGATTTGATGGGAAGATCTATTTTAATGGCAGTCTAATGGAGTTAGAATCCCCAGGGAGGTCAGAAAGTAAGAGTGGTGCTAGCACAATTGCGTTCGTGATAGTGTATACACCGCAATTCAAAGTTGTCTTGGCTCAAGCCCAAGTAGAACTCACTACGTCAACCACCTCTTTAGCTATGAAGCAAAACACTCAGGAAATTCATTCTATTAATTAATGGGGTTAAGTGCTATGCGAACACTGAAGGAGGTCGCTTCAATATGGAAGAAATATAGAAAATTCATACATTTAAATTTTATAAATTGATAATGCAGTCGCTGGGGGTCGAATCCGCCACCTTCTGTGTAGCAGTACAATGCGCTAATCATTACACCACATTGCACACCATGTCGTTTTTTTGTTTTTTTTTTCTTCAACTTCATATCTTTTTTTTTGAATCTTTCCTTAGAAAATCGTAAGCTAAATTAGTAATTTATTGGATATTGCCTATATAACTGGCAATATTTTGTATTAAAATCTTAACCTAGGCATATTATTATTTTTATTCATTGACCACCGGACTATACGGTTTAGCTAGGTCTAAAGACCACCGATGTCCTTTAAATAGTAATAGCTATCGAGCAAGTGGATTATAATGAACGATTAATTTCCTAACGTATTGGAAATGTTGTTTATTATCCAGTCACTAGTATAGGTGTCAACATTGAAATCATCAAGAATGCACAAAATCAGTACTAGAAGTTCCGTTAGTGTCTAAGAAAGTAAACAGGGTGTATTTTACTACACAAAATCTCTTTATAACCTCACTATCTTATGAAACACAGACAACGTTTTGTGGTCATATTCGTCTCTGTTGCCAATTGAACTTTTCGGCTTAGAATCAATTTTCGAACCAAAAGTCCACATTTAAAAAAATGTTCGCTAAAAACGCGGCAGCGGCTTGAGCTGGGTCCTGAAATGCTTAACAAAAGATAAGGCTAAATATTAGTTTTTCCTAGTTTATGAAAATATATCCATATGAGCATTATAGCTTCCAGACTGTTCAATTTTATACATATCTAAAAACTCGTAAGATAATTCAAGGACAAAGAGGACTCTTTTTTGTTTTTGCAAGCGGACGATCAGCATTCTTATGGGGATTCTAACTACGTCCTAATCGATATGTTGAATATCTGCTCGATTGGGTAACTAACATTGGGATTATTGAAGGGGCTTTGAGTAAAAGAAGAAGAAGTGCAGTATTTACTCTGTAAGTGCTTAGGACTGAAGAAGTGAAAACTTAAATATCTGGAAGATAGATTTATCGACGATCTGCACAGTAAGCAGAATACAACTTTGTCAGACCTCGACAACTTTTGAGGGTTATATTTGGACGTGGTTTACATGCTAGAGGGACTAAAAGGAATCTCCATGGACTGCATGACCTCTAAATGTATTTACCTTTGCTGTACAGGGATCCCATTCAGCCTTGTCTAACAAACGTAGTGTTTAATGAGGACTTCATAAGAAAACTGATGTATATTAGCTTCATTCGTTCACGGGTTACATAACAGCACGAATCAAGCATCCTGCTTTTAAATTTATAATTTCCATTGCTTGAAACATCTTATATCCGTCTGAAATTCAAATCTCTACTAATACAAAATGCAAAATCCGCAAATTTGTCACATAGTATTTTTAACTACATTTAAATTGATCATAAGCCTCACATTATTAAGTGATTAACTCCCTCATTTAAAGTCTATAAGTGATAGTTAATAGCAACCAGCTTATATACCTGCTACTGAGACGACTACCAAGTTAATCTTGTCTCAAGATTACACATTATAGATATCGCTAATAAATTTCCTTACTGTGTAGAGAGAAACCCGCAATGTTGTACCCACTGTGAATAAAATAACACTAAATAGCATCATATCATACCACCATTGCAACCTATTGTTGTTACCTGTTGTTGAGTAGAAAAATTGACAATAAACCAAAATGAAAATCCCCTTCACTTAAATACGTATAACACCAACAACAACATCATCATCAGTAGCAATCGCTAATAGCGAATTATTTTTAAAACAAGTGATTTTTATGTGGTTACAATAACAAAAAGCGTTAAATTGCATAAAAACAGGTAGTTTTCAATAGATGGTGTAGTATGTTGGCTAAGTTGCTAAAGTGTTGTTTGGGTCAACAACAAAACACCACCAACAAGAACAACAATATGCAACTTGCTATTAACACACCACAACGAATACTTCTACTAGATAACACCACCAACATCAACTATCGTTACCATTGCTGACAATACATTTTGTTGAAAAATCGTCAAATTTTGTCAAAAAAAAAATCGTCAAAATCTTAGTTTTGAGGATGAGAAATCGTTAATCCCAAAACTCCCTATATTTCAATAAAAAAGTTTGGAGTTTACTCAAAACTTCGTTTCAATACTTATTACAGCTTCTTTACTAACGCTCCTTGTTTTAAGAGCACCACTTCCAAAACACCTTGAGCAGAATAAAACGGGTAATATCTTCAACATATTTTCAAATCGGTGAAATTCCATTAAGAAATATCGATTATAATATTTTTTTTAGACAAAAATGTTTTAAAAAGGTTAAGTTTTCTTTGATCTTCTTTTATTTAATTCTTCTTATTTTACACGAGCTTAAGATCATTTATTTATTATTTACTAGCTGACCCGGCAAACGTTGTTTTGCCTTCAAATTGTATTTGTATTAATTAGGTGACCCGCCAGACGTTGTCCTGCCTAAAATTTTATTTAAGACTGAAAGTAAATAAATGCAAGACATGCAAGCAAAGCTCCCGCTTGCTAAAATAAAATAATTTTTCTTTAACATGTCAGTCAGAAACGTTATTGTAGTTAGTCAAATAGATGCGATCAAAGTTAAAACTTTAATGGCTGCAAACATAGCTCCCGTTTGGTGAAATAGTATTTATTCTAAGACAGCCAATCAGAACCGTTCTTAATTAGTGAAATGAATTGTCATATACATTATTTGAAAAAAAATCAGTTGAAAGAAATAAATTTGTAAAGGACAAAAAGATTAAAACTTTTAAACAAAATGGGCGTGAAGGGGGGCGTGGCGTATGAAACGTTTATATCACCCTTGGCTGGAGTATATAATGTGTATACAATTTGAAGTAAATTTGTTAAAAACTATATGGAAGCAATTACATAATTCAAAAAAAGTGGGCGTCGAAAAAAGTAGCCTATTATTCATGCCAGTGTCCCAGTTAAATGCTGTGAAAATTTCAGGAAGATCGGTCCAGAGGTCTGGCCTCCTATAAGTTAAAAACAAACAAATAAACAAACACACATTCCAGATTAATTATAATTTAAGGTAAAATGGGGCGAAAAAGGGGGATTTGGTAATAAAAAAATGTATGGCTACCTTACCTGTAGATAAAAAGTGTATACAACTTTGGGTAAATACATATTACAAAAAAAGTATTTTGTATATCAAATATTGTTTGTGGTATAAGTAAGTATCTGAATTAAAAAAGGGGGCTGTGAAGTGGGCGTGGTTCATAGTTATATGGCGACGTTAACAGTATTAAGAGCAATATACTACCAAATAAATAAAAATCCGTTGGAAGGAACAAATTTGTACAGAGAACAAAAAGTTTAAAACTTTCAAACAAAGTTTGGCGTGAAAAGGGGCGTGAAAGGGGGCGTGGTGTAAGAAATGTTTATTTCTACCTCGCCTGTAGTATAATGTGTATACAATTTAAAGTAAATCTGTTAAGAACTATATAGGAGCAATTGCATAATTTAAAAAAAGTGGGCGTAAAAGTGGGCGTGGTCGAAAAAAGTACCCTATTAATCATGCCAGAGTCCCAGTTAAATGCTGTGAAAATTTCAGGAAGATCGGTCCAGAGGTTTGGTCTCCTATAAGGTACAAACAAACAAATAAACAAACACACATTCCATTTTATATATATAGATAATTATTTATTTCCAATATTTTGTCTCCACATTGGGTGACTTCTTCAAGGAACAATTATTATAATTTGATTGCAAAACTTGTTTTTTTTTTGTTTGTTTTATTATTGTTATAATAATTGTTCCCTGGAGAAGTCACCCAATGTGGAGACGAAATATTGGAAATAAATAATTATAATTTATAAATAAAGGATCTTAAGCTCGTTTAATATAAGAAGAATTAAACATGTTTTATTTTTGATTTGAATTAGTTCAATTCTTCCAATTTTGTTTTTTACTACTCATCGGGTAAACAAAACAATTCGGTTAAAGCGTTGATATTTTTCCTACAAAACTTGGGTAAATCTTCTACCCCATCTACATTGGTCCTCTGAAGATTTTCGGTGACTCAAAATTAAACATGTAAGGACCTGGCAGTAGATAAAGTCTGATTTAAATTAGCTGATGAAGAAATTTTTTAATTAATAAATAAACATTGCACGATTTTTTGTTTAACAAAAAACAAATGATCTTAAACTTTAATATTCTTGCTCACATCATAATTTATGATAAAAGATCGAAAAATAAACTTTTGGTTTTAATTTTTTAAAAAATTTAAAAGTAAAATATTTTCACAATTTTTTTTGTTCATATTAGGTTTTACAAAATTTGTGATGATTAAAAAATGGTTAAGAAAAACATGTATTTAGCAATAACTAAAAACGTTGAAAATCACTTTTAAAAGTAATTTTGTACCCAAAACTATTTATATCCTTCGAAAAGTAAAATTTTTGGATTTCCTTTACTGAAATATATAAAAAAATTTTAATAAAATTTAAATTATTTAAGAAAAAACTTTCAAAATACCCATATTTTTAAAAAGTGTCATTAAATTTTATAAAGCCGTCAAGTATCATTTTATCATATTTCACTTCAAAAATCGTCAAAATGGACACAAATCGTCAATGTTGTCAGCACTGATCATTCCAACTGCCATAGAGAAAGAGAACCTTATAATTAACGCGACTTTAACAAACAAAATACAAACACTACCCAGCAAAAAATAGTGCCTACCAAGAAGCAGTTCTAGAAGGCATTATTTAGTTACCGAGCGCTACCAAAACAAATCCAGAAGGCATGATTTTTGCTCGCGATATCTCACTTGGTATGTCTCTTTTAAGCAGGTGAAAAGTGCTTCTTTCATGTGATCTAAGAAGCAATAACGAAGGCAGTAAACAGCGCTTTTTTGTGTATGGACAATGTTAGTGCTTCATTATATGCATTCTTTACTGCTTCATTGTATGTATGTATTATTTCACTGCTTCAAAGAAGGCAGGTTATTTTTGCTGGGTATAGTTTAAATGACATGATCATGTTAACCAAGTTAGTCAACCATATTAAAGCCAACTTGTAGACCAACCAACCAACAGTGGCAATAAGTTATTCTAAACCATAATTAGCAACTAATGTTGTTTTGTTTTTATATTAACTCGGACTATCAGAGTATCAGACAATGTTAATTTTAGCACCAAATTTTAAGATATATTAAATAAATTATGAGGGTTTGTTGCTTTTAGAAAAGAACACGCGCCAAAAATTAATTATTTAAAATTTAGTAAAAACAATTAAATTTTAATGATTTGGCATTAATTTCATTTAAAAATATTTTGTGTAAAACCGTAATAAGTCGGTGTTTAGTAACTTTAACACGCTTAACAAAAACTACCACTATGGAAATATATTTTTGGGAAAAATAATGAAGTATAGGGGGAGTCTTGGTTACACTCATAAAAAACAAAAGTTTGTACAAAAGTTTGTTAAACGGGTTCCAATTCAGTTGAGCTAATTTGTTCTGTAGTTATCGTTTAAATCAGTCATTTAACTAAAGTTATTAGTTATCTCATTGTTGAGCAGAAACCCTTTTCACTTTTTTTTTTATCTTGCATGTGTTTTCCCAAAAAAATAGTACATCGTTTGGGCCTTCCAATTACCACCCAATCGCGAAAATCTTTGAAAATCTGGTAATAAATGTTATTGCCTTTGGTGTTAATAATGTCTGGACTTTCTTCGAGATTGTACTATATGCTTCAAATAGGGTACCCAGAAAGTTTCAATTAAGTGCTGGGGTAGCGAAATATTCTACTATTTATATCTTATCTTTCTTAACCCTTAAACCTCTAAGACCGTCTACAGAAGGTCATCACTGCAATCCAATTAAAGGAAAATTTAAAATTTAATTACCTTCTTTTTCAATTTGTTAACCCTATCTACTCTTTCGTAAATGACAGCAATATTTGTAGTTAATTTTCCTGTGTTCGTGGGCTAATTCTTTTGAACCATTCGAATAACTCTGACTTAATGTTGTATATTAAATCATAGAGCAGTAGATTAATGATTGGCATCGGTATATTAAGGGGTTATCGATATTATGGAATCACGTACTAAAATATGGAATTAATTTCTATTAACCCTCCTTCCTCACACTATTGTAGAATACAACTCAACAACAGTGTAAAGTTCATAGCATAAAAAATATGTTTTAAGACGGAAGGTTTAATAACTTGTTCTAGATAACATAGGGAGGAAGCCGATTCTAAAAAATATCCTGCATACGGTTAACAGGTTGCCCATGTCTATAACATTAGTCGTTCATAATAGCTTAATATATGTCTTCTCCTGAAAATTTCATCTCCTTCAAAATTCAAAGTGTTTCTTTTTGTAGGGCCCTTTTGTTTTTAATACAAAATCCAGCATGATGGAACATTTCTATCAGCAAATCTGGCCAATAAGGTTTTCTAAGAGTCTTGAAAGGGGAAGTGTACTGCCCAGTGCAACGGTTTTTATTAGTTGACTGATGGATGATCCATTAATTACATCCTTTAACAACTCTACTCTTTTGGGAAAAACTTGTTACTGCAAAAGCTTGGAGAGTACGCAGAGACTTACTGAGCGATATTTTTCGTAGTACACCCACTGATGCTACGAATGTTAACCTGAATCTAACCTACGGGATATTTAAACGAACTGCCTCCACACCGATCCCAAGGGATTTTATCATTCTAAACTTTTGGGAAAAATTGTTACTGCAAATGCTTGGAGAGTGTGCAGAAACTTGCTAAACGGAAGTTTAAGTAGTACACCCACTGATGCTGTGAATGTGCCTCAGTGGGTGTGCAGAAACTTGCTAAACGGAAATTTACGTAGTACACCCACTGAGGCTGTGAATGTTATTCTAAATCTATGGGAAATTTAGACGAACTGCCTTCATACCGATCCCTTTATGGAACGGACATGTCATGGCGTTATCATTGGAAGCGGTTATTGACCCATTAATTATTATTATATAATAATGTCTTTTACGATAGTTCTGTGACATTTTTGATGTTAATCCAATGACATTTTATAGGACATGTCGCAGAACTGTTTTTTTTTGAGGAAATTTGTGTGACCTATCCAAGGTTAGGTCTGTGAAATGTCAACAGGGCTCAATTTTTCCTACTATAACAACACTATGTATTTATATTTTTTACAGGTCCTTTCCATATAAAGGTATCGGTATGGTGGCAGTTCGTCTTAATTTCACTTATTGTACATCTGAATAATCTGTATCAGATGTAACCGCATGGAAATCTTCCATTAGTAGCAGGGCTACTGGGCAACATTCATTTATAGATCTTATAAATAATTATAAACAGTAACTACACAAGCCCCAAAATATATTGAAGCATATTTTGGGGAAAACCACATGTCACTAAGAGAATTATATTCCTCTAAACATGTCTTCACTCTGACTACAAGACCTTTAATTTCCTTCGGAAGGGACTAAATATGGGTTCGTCTAGTCCTATATATCTTTCAAATGTGATATTAACTTTACTATAATGCGAAAAGCTGGACGGTATAAGGAAAGACCTAAACGCCTTATAGTGCATGTGAAGATTCTGAGATCCTGGAGTGATTAAACTCCTGCTATACTGACACAATATCGATAACTATCTAGTAGGTAAAAGGTATGGATGCTAATGGGCTTTCTAGAATAGCGCGACATATGGCGAAAGACGACTAGGTTTTGGTGATTTACCGTGGGACAGCTTTTTTGAGTCACTGCTTAGCACTTGCATGTTTCAGAGTAAGTTGTTTGGGTGATTTTCTTTTTTGATATCTGAAAGAAAGTTCCTGAGTTTATATTTCAAAGCTCTTAACAACCCCCAAATAGTAAGGAGTACTCTAGGTAATATTGCATTTCATTAACGTTAAGTAGAGGTCATAGTTTCTACTTTTAGTTTCGATATAATTCAAGTATCAATTACCACCGAGAAGAAAGAATCTTGAACTGTTTATGAATCGAAGTTAAAGTTGTATCCGGAATAAAACTTCGATTGCCATTAAATTTTGATATGGTATATGGGAGAACTCACGTTTTTTCTTATCGGCCAACAACATGACCGCCATACTATCTGCTTTCAGTAGACTCTTGCTGTCTATGGACTCTTGTCTTCCAACATGGATCCTTTTTTTATTTTCTGCAAAAAGAAAAATAATATAAATTAACTATTGCTACCGACTGGTGGAGAACTTGCACTTCTTCGATTTATTGGCGGATAAGTAAAATGTTCTAAAGACTTTTATAACGGTCAGATATCTCAAAATTATGAAACGGGTTCAATCTAGCTTAGAAGTACTAAAAAATATTCAGAAATGATTTCCACAAAAACTACCTAGAAAATTCTTCACCTTGAAGTAGTCGAAACTAATTAACATTTCATCTTTAGTAAAAATTTATGCAAATCTTTTACAAAAATATAAAAAAACTACTTAACTTCCCCACACGCAATACATTGTGAATACCTGCAATACATTACCAAAAACGGAAACTGTTAACAAATCACGTCCTTGCCTAATTACCCTATACGAAAGAAGCAATTTTTTAGTTAACGTGTTGCTGTTAATAATATATTGCAAACACAATATAAATTGATGCTACGAACAACAATAATAATAATCACGACAACAATAAGAACAACGACGACTACATTGCAACAACAACATCTGAAATAAATTTGCAAAAGGCAGACAAAAGTCATTTACACATACTATGCCAAACATTATCAAATGAAACTCTGAGAATGAAAATCAGAGAAATAAAAACGTTTACCAACACTTTTTTTTTGCTGTTCAGCAGCATCCAGCCATATGGATACGGGAATGAATATAAATGAGAATTACTACGGGCTACAAATACAAGGCAGACAGACAGACATTGAAAATCAAATGTCTTCAAACAATCAGATTTAATAATGAGATATGCCACTCAAAATGTTTATTCGTTTATGGGTTTTGTTGGAGTTTAGGCTATAATGAAGTAAAAAAAAAAAACTACATATGTATATACAAGGGGAGATTTAACTTTAAGAATATGAAAAGAAAGAGGAATAAGAATACCTCTTTCGAACAAAAGGGCCATAAACCTTTATTATGGTTAAAAGAAAGAAAAAACAAAACAAAAAATATTACTACATATTGAAGAGCAGGGATGGCATAATAGTACTGGATTTTAGTACATTTTTTAACTACAATGTACCACAGATTTTTTTTTTAAATATACTCGTAAGAAATTGTGTTAAACCCCGTCATACGGTTTGAAATGGAACACAAAGCCGAGACACCATGAACCAATCGTTTATGTTTTTTGAAATCACTATTTGTTTTCTATCTTGGGTAGAAACATATAATTCTGGGTACTCAAATGAAAGGAAATTTCCTCAAGATTTCAAAAATGATATAATTTTTTGATCCATGATACGTAGCGTCCTCTAGAGCTATTTTAAAATGGGGAGGAAGTTTTTTTAGTGTTTTTTTTTTTTTGTTATTTTTGTAAAATTTACTGTGCAAATAATGAATTTTACATAAAAATATGACTTTTTAGTTGCTATTGTTGGCATAAAACTATAAAATTCGCATTAGGGGTTTCTTCTCCAGTCCTTCCAAAGTCCGGCTTCGCTGAGAAAAGTTCTGTGTGACCGGCCTTCGACCGAGATTATGGGTTTTCTCCTATGTGATAGGCAGTTTAGCGGCTTCGCTGAGTAAAGTTTTTCCATTTTGAGATTTTATCAAAAAATAAATTATTTTGTTGTAATTTCGATGTATTTGTTAGTGTTTTGGAAATAGCGCTGCAGGCAAAATTTGTAAACGTGTGTAGATTGCGTATCATAGATCCTAAAATTTATATCATTTTTCAATCCTGAGGAAGTTTCTTTTCATTAGAGTACTTACACTTGTATATTACTACGCGTACCTGGTTATTTTTTAATTCTGGAGGGCACTACCTACTTTTTTTTTTGAGAAGTGAAGTTTAGCCGAGTTATTGGCAAGCATGCATTTATCACAATTCAACACAGCGCGATTGGGGAAATATAATTGGATTTATAAATGAACTGTGTAACAATGTTGTATTTCTCATAACAGTGTTTTAAGTAATCCTATTAACTCATTATTGACACAGTGTTCCTTTTTCGACCCAGTACTTTTAAACTTTATATTTTTTTACTGGATAAAAATAATTTATTAATTTAAGACTCCTAAAATAATTCTCTAACTTAACTACGATCTCGAACAAAAAAAATTGTTATTCAGAGTTGCCAAATAATTATTTAAAAATTTTTTTTTTTTTTTTACCTTTTTATGGAACTTTTTTCAAAATTTATTTAAAAATATTAAAAAACCTAATAGGGAATTTACTCATTCAGCCATTTTTAATCTGTTTTATTAACAGTTAATGAAATTTGTATCTGGCTACTAGTTCTAAACGATTCTGTATTCATACTACTAATTTTGTGCAACTCTGTGTTTTGATATAATTTCGGTTGGCAACGCTTAAAAACTTACTACAAAGTCAGGTAAAATTAACATTAAGACCCTGCCTATTTGTTAAGCAGAGCCTACGTTTGTAGGCTTACAAAATAGAGCTTAACTGCCTTGCATACAATAAAGCAATTAGTGAAGAAATGTTTTTGTGCTTGCCTAAATGCCTTCTTTGAAGTAATGAATAATACATACATACAATGAAGCATTAATAATATCAATGCAAAAAATACGAAGTCTTGAGTTTATTGCTTCTTAGAGCAAGTGGGACACCGCGAGCATAAATCATGCCTTCTGTATTTGCTTGGGAAGCGCTCGGTAATTAAATAATGCTTTCGAGAACTGCTTCTTAATAGTTATGCACTATTTTTAGCTGGGAAGTAACTTCTTGGTACATTTTTATTGCCAAAATAAGTACAACAATGAAAACCATATTTATTTTATCATCTCTGTTAAGAATAACACGGTAAAAACAAAACGATACAATGAAAATAAAATATTAAAAATAATTCTATGGATAGTTTTATCAAGAAGATATAAAGAGTAGAAATAAAAAGAGTGAGCTACTTTTCACTCTCCCACGAATATAAAGCGCAATTCAGTGACTCTTCGATGCTCTTGCGTACTCATCAAACCAGTTTTGTTGTAATGAGATTTTCAAAGATTTTCAACATTTTGGGGAGCACAACTACTCACGACTCTCTGGTGGATTTTAGGAGAGTAGGTTGTTTTTCTGTTATTGTTTAGTAAATGTTTTGGTTTACAGATTTTACTATACAGTATTTTAAAATCGGCCTGTTGCATTTAGTACCTGATGTGTTGTACGTAAATAATGACGTAGTAACGCATCTTGCAGATATTTTTTATAATTTTGAATATTTTTTTTTTAAATATTAAATAATCAAACGTGCGTTTTAACTGAAATCAATAAGAATTTGTATTTTTAATAAAAATTGTAAGAAAAAAAGTTCCTCTATAACGCGTTCTTTGTGACCACAAAAAAAAAAAATAATTATATCGTGTGTTTTTTTTATAAAATTAAAAATTCTTTAAACGTCTGTCTATTCGATTTCGTGATAACCAAATGTATCTATCGGATATTAAATAAATACATATGTTTTTTTCAAGAAAAGTAAACACTTTTTTTTTAGACATAACCAATATTTGTGTGTATAATATTGTTTAAATGAATGTACGTGTCGTATCTAAAAATATTGAAAAATTCCAACAACAAAACATCAAAAATTCTCTCATTATAAACAATAATATTCAAGAGGCGTGCTTACAAAATTATCAACGAATTTTTTTTTCATAATATTTTGTGATTAAAATAAACAAATTTATGAAAAATATGTAAAAAAAAATCAATGAAAAATGTTCAAATATTTATGACGAGATACAAAAATATCTTAAAGATTATTTAAAGAAAAGTAAAGAAAACTAAGAAAACACATAAGAGAATTTACAACAATATTATAACATTGAAATCTTTTTACAAGAAGTAAATGAAATAATGAAAGATTTTAACTAAAAGATACAAAATATATCTTAAAGATACTTTTTGAAAAGTTGTGTTAAAATAAAGTAAACGGCTTGTAAAATTAATATAAACAATTTATTAACATAGTGTATGAAATTTGTAAAAGCACCTAAAGGATACAAAAATATCTTAAAGATACTTTTTTTTTTTTTTAAATACAACAAAATATTGGATAACATTTTGAGTAAAACGTAAGAATTGTATTATTTTATTACAGAAAGATACGAAATCAAATTAAAATAACATTTGTTAAAGTTTAAAAGATGTTAACAAATATGAAAATATCTTAAAGATACATTTTGTTAAGAGAAGCATAAAAAAATATTAATAAATAAATGATTGAATATATTAATGAAAATCATAATTTTTCATTGAAATGTATTCCTTAAGGACACAGAAATATCCTGAAGATACATTTTCAAATTTACTTAAAAAATATCTAAAAATGTAGAAAAGCGATTTTTTTTTTTATTTAAATCACAACAAATATTAAAAAATACCCAAAAGATACAAAAATATCTTGAAAATGTTTATTTTTAGAGTCAGGGAAATGTTTTTGATAATAAATACCTACCATGGATGGTAACCGATTCGATGCGGTTATGGGGTTAACGCGATTTTTTGTATAGGTAACGGTGTTTTAACAGTATCGAAATTATAGTTATTTCTGAACGGGTTTTTTTAGGTGGCATTTTAATGATAACGTCGTTTCAGTGATTTTGTTAACTATATTTTAAGGGTGTAAGCAAGGTTGGCAACCGAATCTACTAACAGGCTTAGTAAATTCTTATTGTTGTTTTTCGATTTTAGTATCGGTACCGGTATTTTATTCAGTATTCCGAAACATTGATGTAATTAAATATATTTACATAAACAAAAAAATAGTTTTTAATAATAATAAACCTGGATTTTATTAAATTTTTAAATGAAATAACCCTTTCACTACCGACTTTTTGTTTGTGGGTATATTTCTATTTGGACTTCGGATTCTTGTTTGTTGTATAAGGTGGCGCAAAAGTAATCCTCCTATCAGAAAATGCTTTAAATTATAAATATATATAAATAAAAAAACATCGGAAGGTTATTTTTGCGCCACCTTATATTTAAATTAAAAAGAAAAAGATTGACATGTATGGCCCCTCCTACTACGCACCAAAAAATGGGTCCAAAAATCAATTTTTTAAACTTCTCAGCTCATTTTTTTCCACTAAAACATTCGATTATCCAAAAGTGCTTTGTTCGATTTTGTTCTGGTCATTAGATAAAGCTACGTGCCAAAGTTCGAGTTACTAGTTTTGCTAGTTTCGGAGATACACTAAACGCCCATTTATTCGGATACAAATGCTGATTAAACAAATCTGTCTTTGTTAACAAATATCCCAACTATATTTCCCTGATGAACAGATTATGCATATAATATTTTTTTATTGACCAATATCCTAATGAACACGTTTAAACAAAAATATCAAATCTTATTGCATTATCAAATTTTTATATTTTTTTAAAAAAAAGTCAAAACGTTCATACAAACACAAAAGTTTTAAGTCCCAATTAATAAAAGTCCTGTTCAGATTTAAGAAATAGTTTCGAATTTTATAGGGGTCTGGCTAAAAATGGTTTTAATATATTAGTGTATAATTTGATGTAATTATATATTAATCAACATAAATAAAATTATACAACTTAGATCTAATAACATTAGGTCATTAGATAAAATTTACTCAAAAATGACTCAATGTTAGTAGATCTAAGTTGTATAATTTGATTAATGTATAATTTGATTAATGTTGGCAAAATTATATATAAAACTATACAATTTTAGGTAATGTCACATTAGCTACACCTAATTAGATATAATTGTATCTATTTTAAAGTTTTATTTATTCGACCTTTCAATATTTAATAAATAAAAATCTTCGAGATCGATGTCTAGTTAGTTTTTCGTATAATGATATATGACGTAGTGATAACAACGATTTTTTAAGTTTTTTTTTAAGTATACATTAAATATTTTCCACAAGATGACATTCGACGAATGTCGAAATATTGGAAAAAAAAATTAATTATTAAAAAAAAAAAACTAGACCTCGAGCTCAACGATTTTTATTTTTTATATAATTCTATCTTATTATACAATATTTTATTAAAACCTTTTTTACTAGGGGGAGACAACAAAATTTTAACCAATGACTTTTATTTGAGACATTATTTACTGAGAGCAATAACATTTGAAAATCCGGAAACCTGGTCCTTTAATGAGTTGCCCAAAAAATGTTAAAGAAAATTTTCTGATTTTTTGAATTAGTATAGGAACGAAAGCTGAGATTGATTTAATCAAAAATATAATTTTTATTTATTTCTTGTTATTTTTTGAAAACCTGGTTAAATCATTTCTTTAGAGTTTAGTTTAAGACAATTTTAATGACTTTAAAAATAAATATTCAGATTTTTCCAAATTCAAATCTCCATATTTGCAGGCCAGAAATAAAATTTGTTAAATAGGTCTTTAAAATACCTTTCAGTTGATATCCACTTCCATAAGTATGAAAAATTTCATGTGAAATTAGAAAATAAAACTGGTTTTGTTATAGTTTTTTTAATTTTTCTTTTAAAACGAGTGAAATATATTTTAAAGAACTTTTAAATAAATCTTCTTTTACGCCCATACATTGTCTATTTCTGATATTATAATTTCTAAAATTCTGAATTTCGAATTTTAAGGTCATACAAGTGACACTTAAACTAATAATTTCTATGCCATATAAAATTTTAGTAGGCTGGAACTTTTGAGCAGTGATTTATCAATTTTTGTGAAATCAAAGTGCAAGAGCAAAAACTTTAAAAATGTTTATTAGTCATAAAAAATCAGTTTCAGCTACCCCATAAACCATTCAAAAAATCTGAAAAAAATTTTAAAAAATCTTTTTGCCAAACTTATGGCAGCTTTTTGATATATCACCCTCATCCACCCCCCTGGATCCGCGCCTGATCAGCGTACATCGATGTTATTAGCCCCATCATGCCCAAATTCTAATGACTGGCAAGTTTACGATCAGTTTCAGTCGGTTGGCACAACTTAGTAGTAGTTTTCACATCAAAATCAGGTTAATTCAACTGAATTTTAGTTGCTACACCCAAAATATTCAGAAATCTAACTTAAATATCGTTGTACTAACTGAATTTATATGTTGCTAACATTATAATACACTTTTCACTTCAGTTGCCATTCTATTTCTCTGTGTGTGATCTTGTCAGATTATATCGGTAACGGGATTTTACGTATTTTAAGGATAACGCAATTTCAATTAACCTTAGCGGTATTTTAGCGATAACGGTATTTTAGTTATTTCGGTAACGGAGTTTTAACGATATTGCCATTTCAGTTATATCTTCAAGTATTTTACTGATAACGGTATTTCAGTTATTTTAATAATTGCCAACCGTACCAAAAAAATAGTATAACTGGCAAACCACTGCTATTTTTGTAAGACCCACTGTGTTAAAAATTACCAAAGGTACAACTAATATTGTACTAGGAAAACGCTATTTTGTTTGCAAATCATGTGTTTTGCCAGTACCAGCCGCAAAATTCTTTGCCAATATTGTTTTTTACCAATATTACCACCACATTTTTTTAATTACCAACGTTATGCCAACTGTGGTGAGTTCGCTCAATATAACGGTTGGTCACTGTTATCAATCGGGTAACAGGCCAATACTGTCAAGATTGTTATGCCAACGCATATGCTTTGCCAACACTTTGCCGATTGTCTATTTCGGCAGTCAGAAACTGCCAGAGGTACAAAAAAGCTAGCACTGGTATACCACTGGTTAACCAAGGAATTGCTAGTAAGCTACCAGTGTTTTCAAAAAGCGTTTTGCCAGTATTTGTTTTACAATAATTTCAGTGGTCTGCAAAAAAATCAATGGCAAAGAATTTTCTGTGACCACTTAGCCAACGTTGGGAAAAAGTGTTTTCAAAATACTATCCAATCAGAAATTAATAATGGTTTAAAAGTCTAACCACTAATAAAGATTTTTTTTTTATAAAAATTATGATAACAAAGTTTGTAGTCGGAAGGTTCCGAGTTCGAGCGCGGTTTCAGCCAAACATTTTTATAAGATTTTTTATACTTTTTAATAATATATTTTATATAAAACAGATTTTTTCGTTTCTGGAAGAGCTCTTTTAAAATCAACTTTTTTTTTGTTTTCCCAACATTGACAAGTTGTTTGCATCAAACCTTATGCCAGTGCTGACATATTTGAGCAGCCATCTGTTAGCCAGCAGTTAGAATTCATCACTTTGTATTTGCCCCGTAAGAATATTAAATAAAAAATCTAATATATGTATTTTAGGGTGCCCCGATAAATTGAGTTTTTTCTCAATTTAATTGAGTTACATTCGAAATTTAAGTGAATTATAATTGAAAACTGTTCATTTAATAAGAAAAAATTTATATCGAAACAAATAAAATTTTAAAACATAGTGTAATAGTCACATAAATTTAAATTTCACTGCGATTTAAAATCACTTTCTTTTAATCATAAAAGAAGCATTAGTGGACCAAAACTAATCAACCAAATTTTTTTGTAACGGCCTTTTCATTACTCAAATTTGTTTAAAAAATTTCAACTTTTTTTTTTACATAACAGAGTAAACAAAAATATGTTATAAAAATCGATTTTATGCTTATAAAAAATGCCCTAAAAGACGGAAAATATGCTATAAAAATTTTAAAAATATTTTCTTGAAAACGCATTTTTCTTTAAAAATCTATATTTTAAAGCTTATTTTTCAATTAAGTTGGACTAACTTCTGTGAAATTTATTTCAATTGCTAAGAAAACCGAAAATAAAAGATAAGTTATTTCAAATTTGGTATGAATTTACAAAATCGGTATGTAAACCTTAGACAATTTAAAGAACTTTTTTTATTAAAACTATGCTCAAATATATGTTTATACAAATCGATAGGGGAATTTATCAATTTCTATGAAACGGTTAAATATCTTATACATTTTTGAATGCGACTCACAGAAAAAAACCAGGGACCAAAAAAAAGTTGCTTTTAAATTTTTAAACAAAAAACGCATATGGGGGTAAATGCCGCAGAAGTGATTCAAGTATAACATATTAATCTTTGTGGAAAAGTCCTTCATAAAAGGCTCTGCTGTTTAAATATTGGATTATGATTTAAATTTATTTTTTCGAGCAAAATTAAGTTATTTCTTCTTTTATTTATTTATTCGAGCAAAAATTAAAGTTATTTTTTTTAACAAAAAATGCAATAACATAAAATTATATAATAATTATAACATAAAATTATATAATTTTTATATAAATTTTGACTAGCTCATACCAAATTCATAAAATGTGAGGAATTTCGATCAAAATGAGCGTTATGGGAACTTTTTAATAATGTCACTAATTTCCAAATGGAAAGAAAACAATTGCGTAAAAAGTAACTTCTACATTTGCTTAAAACACAAATTCAAAATTAACTTTTAATTTTGCTTAAAAAAAGTAAAAAAAAAAAAATTAGTTTTGCCCGAACAATTCAAATTCATAAAAAAAAACTTTTATATTTGCTTAAAAATTTGTCAAAAACTAACTTCTTGCATTTGACTTTTATGAGAAAAGGAATAATAACTACGGTTGCTGGAAAAAACATAATACAACATTTTTCTGGTTGCCCTGTACATCAATATCGCCAACTTTTAACTCTGGTAGGGAACTAAAGATCCCCCTTCAAAATTGCATTACTTATTTTTCTAATATTCAGCGGATTAATTCATATCGTTTAAGTGATATTTATTTTTTATATTGGGACATCCTAATTACACAGTTGAACAAAATACGAAAATTTTGAGGCATCGGGGTTTCGACCTATAATTTTTAAACGACTTTTGGACGCAGTTGACAAATATGGCCTTAGAATTTTTAAGTTAGCTGTAGTTAAAGAAATATTTGCTAAACACTTTTTTTTAAAGAAATTTGAATATTTTGATGAACTCTTTATAAAATAATACAAAATTCAAAACAATAACGCAAATAGTATCAACTATAATCTTTAATTTAGTATAACTAGTATACGTTTTAAAAAGTTTTAAAGTTAAAATTTCTAAATTTTCACGATTTCGTTAAAAAAAATATCTTAAACGAAAATAAGATCCAAGACTTTAATACGTACCTTTACTTAATTTATGAAAAAACTCACGTACTTTCTCTTTTAGTTTAAGAAAAAAATAGCTTAAACTACAAAAATTTGATATATTTTTGTGCCTCCAAAATATAAAGTCTGTGACCAAACTCATTTAGTAAAATTCAGATAAAAATATTCAAATATTTTTAACTGATTTTCTGATTAATACCATTTAAGTTCCAGTTAATTAAAGTGCGGTTTCCTTAAAAATAACGATTTTAAATGATGAGTATTTTTTAATTTACTAGTAAATACATACAAAATTAATTTTAAAGAAAATTTAAAAATTTTTGAACTTTAGATTGAATTTTCGGAAAATTTTGATATGATTATTTAGCTAAAATTAATGAAGTGCGAAAATTTTGCAGATTCAATTAGTGGATTTTATAATATTCACAAAAATGAAAAATAAGTAAAGATTTCACTTTAATTGCAAGGATATCCCCAAACCCGATCGCAATTAATTGATATTGATATAATTTAAAACCATATTAAAAGTTATTCGTAGTATCCCTATGGGGAATGAGACCGGTTCTGCGTGTGCCACAGGATCGGTCCCTTCGTGCCAGAGACCGGTCCTCTGCTAAACCCTACCCTATGTAAATAACTGACAACTTTAACATTGGCTTGTCATAGGAGGGGGTCATTTGTCCTGCTTTAAACCACATAGTGGCATGCCACAGGACTAACCAAAGATGGGCATACCACAAGACTGTCGCAAAAGGACCATGTCGTGTAAAATAAACGAAAACTAAACAGCTTCCAATGGGTAAAATTCTGGCCAACTGGCTTTTTCTTGTTAATAAGCATTCTGGTTAAGTGGTACGTCCTCAAATTACCAGTCACAGGATTGGTAATTTTATTACAATTGACACTGCTTAACCCACTTCAGTATTAAATTATACCAGCCCTTTGATAAGTCCTTCTTTAACCAGTCACTTTTAGGTCAGTTAACTCCTCATTCCCCATAGGGATATGAATTAATCCGAATTAAAAAAACTAGATTTTTGGTAAAAGTTAAATTCGCTAATATTTCAAAAATTGGAGCTAATATTAAAATTTGGTATTCACATTCGTGATCTACATCCTAAACTGTATTACAAATTGATAAGTCGCATTTCCGATGCATATTTACGCCCGTATTTATAAAAAATCTAAATTCAAATTTTAAATACATTTTAGTTAAAACACATTTTAAGCCCTAAAACTGTATTCGTATTTTTATGAAAACGGAGCTTAATGTTTAACAGTGTTATTATTCAAAATACTTTCCTTTTCTAAATATTTATCAGTTAAAAAAAAGTATCTTTTAGATATAAAAAGTAGTATCTTTTTTAAAAAACTTATCAAAAATTTATTGCTTTTTTAAATATATCTCATTAAAATAAAGTATCTTTAAAATAAAAAAAGTAGTTTCAGATTTCAAATACATTTTAGTTAAAACACATTTTAAGCCCTAAGACTGTATTCGTATTTTTATGAATACGGAGCTTAATGTTTAACAGTGTTATTATTCAAAATACTTTCCTTTTCAAAATATTTATTACTTAAAGAATGTATCTTTTAGATATAAAAAGTAGTATCTTTTTAAAAAACTTATCAAAAATTTATTGTTTTTTTAAATATATCTGATTAAAAAAAGTATCTTTAAGATAAAAAAGTAGTTTTAAAAAAATGCTAAAAAATTTTATTTTTCTAGAAGCCTTGGAAAATGCTATGGATTTTCTAAAAATTTAGATTTTTCAAGAAAACATCTAAAATATACAAAAGTATCTATACAAAAAACAGCTTAAAAAGTGCGAAATTTTCACAAAAAAAATCATAAAATTGTATTAAAAGAAAAACAAGCTAAACGTGAAAAAAATTTAAAAAAAAAGTTATTTCAAACCTTCTAATTAAGTGTTTGTGGTAATAGTGTAAATCATAAATAAAAGTGTTTTACATTTCGAGATACAACCACAAAAAATACAAAAACAACTAAAATACGAAAAAAAACTCAACATTCTGAAAACCAAAGTGTTGGTCAACTATTTTTTTTTTTTATTCTTTCGTTTGCTGCTGCTGTTGGCTGCTCCCCATGGATTAAATTTCACCTGATTTTTTTCCTGGGTTTTTACGTATTGCCACCTTTCGTCTATAATTATAATCAACGTGATCACGAGCCTCACACCAAATATTAACTGCAACAACAAAGACAACAACACCAACAACTTTGGCAAAAACAACAATCACATCACTTCCACCTTTATGAGAACAAGAGTTAAGAAGTAGGAAAACAAAAGCTGTGAACTTAAGATTTCAGCATAAATCTTTGAAAAACTCCAAACATCAGTAAACCCCAGAGAATAAGAATTGCTGGAAAAAGGAATAACAAAAATAACGAGCTTAAAAATACTACAACAACATCAACAACTTTTGAAAAAGGATCGTATCGTTTTAATTCTATACAATAATACCTTCTTCTTCTTCTACTGGTTATTGTGAATTTGGAAACAACATTGACGCCAATAAGACCCAAACGTTTTTTTCTGTTTTCCTTTCCATATTCTTTGTTGCTGTTTTACGATATTTTACGATTGTAGTTTTTTTTTTTTACCTTAAAACCTAAAGCTGATCATTATTATCTTCAACATCATCATACGAACTGTTGTTGCTGGTTGAGTGGAGCCTTTTCAAGAATACAAAAAAATCCAGTTTTTTACGTTTAAGGTCTTTTTTAAGTCTTTTGCTCTCCTCTACACTTCTTCTTCTTCTTCAAACTATCATATGAAGTCTATAAGAATCGTGTAACAATTTTTTTGTTTGTTCATATTTTGTTGCATTTCTTTCATTCTTGACTGAAAATGCTGTAAAAGACAACAACAAGTAACCATTCTTACAAATCAAACGTCATTGGGTTTACGATTATTTGTTAACCTTTCTTTTTCCTATAACGCTTGCACCACCACTTTAACTATTTCAATGTTTAAAGCCTGGCTTTAAAACAAAACAAAAACATAATCGAAGTATCAGTTATTATTCTTTTGTCGTGGCTGCCAGAAACCAAAAAGAACTGAAAAAAAAAATCGCTGACGTCGTCGTTACTCCTGTGTATTGTATTTTAAATTCACCAGTCGACTTCAAGTTGCTCTTACTCTCTTTTTGTACAAAAATAATCGTTTAACAAAACAAAAAAAATAAATACGTAGACATGGCGCCGAAATCCAGAAAGAAGAAGGCTCATGGTAAATATAATCTTTATACTACTTTTATTATTTTGTAATATTAATCATAATAATAATATATTTTTTTAAAGCTTAAAAGATTAAAATATTTAGTAGACGATTTCGTGGTAATATACATTTGGGCGAAAGAAATTTAGACGGGATTTGTTTTTTAGTAAACTAGAGATTTAGAGATTAAAATGTTAAGGTTTATGCAAAAATTTGTTTTAGAAAACTTGAGTCTTTGGGAATAATCAGCAGGAAAAATTAAAATAAGGGATTTAAATTTATGAATTTTAAAAAATGAATGCAATTTAGTATATTGGATAGCTATTATTTCTCTCGTTCATAGGATTTCATTAAGACTCACAGAACTGTCCCACAGAACCTTCCCAAAGAAACCTTGCTTGATGTCCTTTACCAATATTTAACACACCTCTCAAATATTCATCACATTTCATTGATATTTTTGAATACAGAATTCTTTGCACTTTTTCTATTAATAAGCTTTGCATTTTGATGGCACTTTCACTGTGAAATTAGATTCCTTCTACATTAACCCATTAATGCCCAGACGTTTTTTTTTAATTTTGAGACAAAATTTTTGTACACTATCACTTTTTTTCAGAGCATGCTAAATTGTAACAACTCTGCTGGCAACCTAAGTTGCCAATGGGCATTAATGGGTTAATACCGCGAAAGTTGAAAAAGTGTTTTTGGTGCATAAATTTACACTAAAAATAAATTACATATTCACCCTCAAAATTTAAGTTTTGAATACATTTTATACAGAAAAATGAAGAAGCCTCAATAATTGCCTATTATATTTTTGATTAAATTAATTTTTTCTGCTGCATATATACCAAGGATCATTGCAATTGGTAATTCTCTTTGCAAGGAACCATTGCTAATCCCTCTAAATATCGTACTTCTCGAACAAACATATAAAATATATTCATCCGCTAATTTAAAGCAGTCTTTATCTACTGACAGGTCCTTACATGTTTCATTTCGCGTCACCGAAAATCTTCAGATTTAGATTTATTCAAATTTTGAAGGAAAAAGATCAACGCTTTACCCGTATTGTTTAATTTACCCGATGAGAAGTGAAACAATACGGGTAAAGCGTTGATCTTTTTCCTTAAAAATTTGGGTAAATCTTCTACCCCTTCTACCCATGTTAGACTCATTTTAATTTTTTAAATTATTTCAAAAGAGAATTAGAACTTGTCTTAAATCCTGGTCTCACAAGGTACAAATATTGTTATAAATGGGCCGAATTTTGTCGCATTAGTACTCGAATATACTATTATAAAAAGAAATGGTAAAACAAACACTGTATTGAAATTAAAGAACAACAACTGACTAACTCTAATAATAATGGAGGGTTGATGTTTGTAAAAGGACCCGTATCCTTTTAGGAATATCAAAACACGACAGAATTCAAGTTTCGACAAACATTCTTAATCGCTATATATATTTCTTAGATTGATACAAGAACCCCCTTGGTTTGTGATACAAGGGTGCAATCTCAAATGCTAGCGCTGAAAATGGGTTTCCAAAATATTCTAAAAGTTTTTATTTCCACATTTTTTGAATAGTTTAATGCGCATATTTCTTTCTTTTGATATCCGATTTGCCTATTATACATTTAGGGAAGTATATATAAAGTTCACAATACCAAAAATGTGAGATTGGGCTGCTTAAGACATATGTTCGTTCATTTTGTCAACGCTATCACATATCCGAATTTTATCGAAATTGGTGGATTACACCGGGATACCTTCCTCATGAGCCGCATTTACAGATCTTAATTATAATAGTACTTACACTGTACAACAAAATGAAATTTTTTCCAAAATTACAAGGTCCGACCTATAAATTTTGATAGAAGAGACAAAAAAAAAGACACACATGCGTTTTGAAAGTTTACATTTGGGTTTCAGTTTAGGGTTAGGTAATGTTTCCCCCAAATGAAAATTTTGAATTGTCAATTGGCATAGAAAATCGAGTAAAGCTTACGTTTAAAGTATATGGTTTGTTCCGCTAATTTATGTAAAATGTTACGGAGAACATTTTTGTAGAATATGTTAACCCTCTAACTCCTCAAGGTAAGGGTCTTTTTTGTCCTTATTAAAAATAAGCAACTAACACCATTAAAACAGGGATTTAAGGGGTTACAATTTTCCGCAAAAATATTCGTCGTGAAATTTTACTATAAGTCCCTGAATACACCAAAACAGAAAATTCAACCAGAAAGTCAGCATATTTCAGCGATAAGTGAATGAATGCTTTTGCTTTTATAAAAAAAAAAACATAAAAAAAATAAAATTTTTACTAAATGCGAAATTAACCCTAAGCTCTCTTTTGTTGTGTCTTATTTCTGACTTTCTGGTTAAATTTTTCGTTTTGGTGTATTGAGTAAAATTTCACGACGAATATTTTTGAGGAACATTTTAACCCCTTAAATCGCTGTTTTAATGGTGTTTTTTTGCGCTTTTTTAAAAGAAGGCAAAAAAAAGATTCTTACCTTAAGGAGTTAAAGGGTTAACATATTCTATGTTCTCCATTTTACATAAATTTGCTAAACACGCCATATACTTTAAAGGTAAGCTTTACTGGATTTTCTATGCCGATTGACAATACAAAATTTGAATTTTGGGGAAACTTTATCTCCCCCTAAAATGAAACCCAGATGTAAACTTTCAAAACGCCGATACAAGTGTCTTTTTTTTTGTCTCTTCTATCAAAATTTATAGGTCGGACCTTGTAATTTTTTTTTTGTGTTGTACAGTGATAAAAGAATAAGGAGTCCAGCTGACAACAGATTTTTTAGCCAATCGAGTGGTATGATTGTTGCAAGAGTTTTTTTCCGTTGTATAAATAGAACATCTGGGGACAAGATACCTTCTGTTGCCCCAATAAAAATTCAGAAAACATATTCGAAAAATTGGATTCGGTTGGAGCAAATGCAAATTTCATTTATAATAATTAAATGTGCTAAATTTCGCCGAAAAAAGTCGTCACTCGTTTCTAGCGTGTTTAATCGTCCATTGATTATTCTATTACTTCAAGGCATTCTATTTAAACGATTTTTAATTCTTTATAGATCTAATTAAAGTAGGAAATCAAACAATTTCAAAAATATCCAGAAAAGTTTAAGTAATTTTATTCCGTTAACACGTAAAGTTAAAAAATTTAGCTATTTTCCAACTGAAATTCTGTTACTACAACTCAAATTCGGTTACTCGCATTTCAGACGGTTGGCACTACTTAATATTAGTTTTCACAACAAAGTTCGGTTACTTCAACAAAATTTTAGTTGACACACCCAAAATATTCAGAAATCTAATGTAAATATCGTTGTACTAACTGAATTTATAAGTTGTTACCATTAATATACACTTTTCAATTCGGTTGGCACTTTATTTCTCCGTGTGAACCACTCTATGAAATGTGTCCGTCCATTTTTGATGCAAGGACACTTTCCCAGTTTAATTTTAATCATTTTTGTAAAAATTAAATTTAACTCAAAATTATTGATATTTTCCCAATAGTCAAAAGATTTGGGAACTTTTTGCAATGAAATGACATTGTGGTGGATTACGTACACCGCAAATATTATAATACTCCCCCTTTTTTATAGATAAAATCTGCAACAAAAAAAAAAAAAAATGGCAAAAAGTGGATGAAGAAATTTTATCTTAATTATGACATAAAATCTAACCCCCAAAATTATTTTGCAGCAAATATAATTTTTAGCTGGCCGTTATTTTATTTAAATTTAAATTTTGTTTTTGTATTAAATTTATGAAAACAATTTGTTCATATAACTTTTAAATTAATCGTTTTCTCTTTAAAAATAAATCATTTCAAAACACATTAATCTCCGTTTCTAAGAAATTGAGTTCAAATTAAGAGTAATTTGTTTTAAAATCAATTTTTAACATTTTTTTCAGTTTACTTTCTGCTAAATATGGATTACGTAATTTTAAAATAAAATATATATTTCAAACACCTTGATTTAGGATTTATAAAAAAATAAAGAATTTGTGGTTTTTTAAAAATTCAACTGCGTTTGAAAACCTTTTTTCTTTGCAGTTCTTTTTTTTTTGGCTAATATTCAGGCTTTATGTAGAACAAACCAATAAAAACCAGTTTTTAAAGAAGGAAAAAACTGTGCTTCTAATACAAAATATTACACTGTTCAACGAATTTGGGGTTATTGATTGTACACTGAATGAGACCAACGGGAAATGAAAATAGACTATGAGTAGATCAAAAACCCCAAAGAGGTTTGACAACTTAGTTCGGATTTCATCTTTATATTCTTTTTAAGTTGAGCTTTTTCAGGTAAATTTTTCTTGTTTTTAATGTATCTTAATGAAATGAACTACCCAGATGAAATGGGATAGTATATGGAACATATATGCTTATATATGGGCTTGTATATGATTGTATATGGGTAAAATGTATATTTGCATGTGCAATAAAAAATCTTTTAAAGTTTTTAATTTTCACCCATAATGGAACAAACGGCAAAAAATAGCCGAGTTTTAAAACGCTATAAAAATTAAATTCGAGCCAAGTGTTCAAAAACGTTGTGGGTTTTGGTCTACTGATAGTCTACTTTTATTTGACATTTTTCTCGTTAAGGATACATTTTCTTGTTGTCCAGTGTTATTAGTCTAATAAAAGAATAACAACAATAAACACAAAAATATAAGGTTTTTATTATACTTTTGGCCAAAAGGTGTTTAAATTTTTGTAACCATTATCTTCGAAAGCACAGCACCAAAATAAAGAAGTGATTTTTTTCAGAGCATTTTAAAAAGATTTTTGTTTTTTTTTTTTTAGTGTCTTGCTCGATTATTGTTTAAAAAGACTGCCTGTGGCGTATTTTGTTTCTTTGGGTATTATTAATGCACACACCTTTGAAATTTACCAAAGAAACATATCTTTTTTTTGTAAATAGATGGTGTTTTTTCGATACAGTCAACAATTTTATTTGAAAATTAATTGAAGATAGTCGTCCTAACCAAGAAAGAAAAAATTTACACGAAATTTGACTATTTCAATATCAAAAAATTTTCTAATGGAATAGTTTGGAACATTGTAAGGCGAAAAAAATGTCCAAATCGCAGTTTAAATTTGGTCGGAATTGTTTGGCAATCTCTTTCGCCAATATATCCTTTAAAAGGAATCAACGAAGTGTGATTGTTTAGCTCTTGAGAATTTATTTTTCGGAACATTTCTTTAAGACAATGCCTTACGTTGGGCGCCATTTGTAACATGTAGTAAATATGAAATTAAGCTATTTGTATGAACATTTTTTTTACATTTTTATTAAAAATTTTTTCTTGGTAAGGCTGATTAAAAAAACCTATTGAGATTCTTAACATTTTTTGTTAAATTTTGAATAATTTTCAAGTATATTTTTAAACGACATTTTGTAAACTCAAATCCATTTGATTTTATCTTAATATGCCAATGATAGTTTTCTACCACAACACTTAAAAATAAGTCGCTAGAATTTTTATAAAAATAGAATCTAGGTATTATTAATATTGTTTAGCAAATGAGGGATTATCTCTCATTATCTCGCATTAAAATTGTCTTACGCTGGGAATCAGTTCTAGCATGAATTAAAAATTGAGTTAAACATAATAATTTTACTCTGATTTTTTCCTGGCATTTCTGTTTATAAAGACAATTTAAAACTCTATTCAATTATGTTAAATTTTGATTATTTTTCAAATCCCGTTTTAAACGTAATTTTTATTCCAAATAAAATAGATTTTTTATCTTAATAATTTTTTCCACGACACCAGAAAAAATCACTATCATGTGTATACAAATAAAATCTAAAATATGTTTATATACAGAGTCCTCATTGCATCTATGTTTTTCTACCTGCCATTAAATTGTCATTTCAAACCAAAAACTATTTTCTATTTTTATTTAGAAATAGAATTGGAAAAACTCTGTGTAATACTCATTAAAACACATGTGTCTACCATAAAAAAAAAATTTAAAAATCCATGTTTAAAATCTTAAAAGAACATTTAAGAACAAGAGAAAAAAAGCATACAAAAAAAAATTCAATAGTTAATACGAAAACGTAACGCACATATGAGAGCAGGACCTTAAAAGTATAAAATCCTAAGTTTGATTTTCAATTTAAAATGAGCAATAAATTATTGATCTACAAAATAACATTTCGGATAAATTCGTAATTTGCCTTATTCAAATTCTTTTAAAACAAATTTTTTTAAACCAAATTTATTAGAGAGTAAAATTATTTGTTTCTCCAGCAACTACATTTTTGATTCAAATATTATAGAGTTTAAAGAAAATAGAAATAATAACACTTACAATTAAGTGTTCACGATATTTGTATAGATCACTCTTGTCACATGCTTCGAAAAAATGCAGACAGCTGATAGAAAAGAAATACAATAATTGATATTATTTACGTAAATAAGTATATTTTCCATTTAAAAAAAACCTTATTATTTTATTTATTTAACCCTTAAACCGGCCTAAGCTTTTTGTAATGAAATTTGTACCACTTGTTTGGCATGAAAAATAAGCAATCCCAGCAAAAAATAACCTGGATTTGGTAAGCAGTAACTATAGTTACAAATGTATACATTTGTATGCTTCCAAAATAGCGCTTCACCGCCTTGCATACTATAAAGCAATTAGGGAAAGCATTCTGTCGTGCTTCCCAGAATGCCTTCTTTGAAGCAGTGAATAATGCTTACAATGAAGCAATAAAGTATGCATACCATGAAGCACTAATGTTGCCAACATACAAAAAGCGCTTCTTAGTGCCTAAGAAGGCATGAATTTATTGCTGCTAAGAGCACATGAAAGAAGCGCTTTGAAAGAGATAAACCAAGTGGGACATCGCGAACAAAAATAATGCCTTCTTTATTTGCTTTGGAAGCGCTTCGTTATCAAATAATGCCTTCCGGAAGTGCTTCTGGGTAAGCACTATTTTTTGCAGGGATATGTTATGCTTTTTTTTTCGTTGCCTAATTTAGGCGATATAGGCCAACATATGTTTAGAGCGAATCTCAAAAACTAATCCATTAAAATTAATACGTTTAGGCATAAAGTATTCCTCTTGCCAAGATTAACTACTTTCTAAAAATAACGCTTTTTGTGATTTTGCTTAAAAAATATAGTGATTTTCGAAAAAACGGAAATTTGTGCGAAATTTCATAACAATCCGTCAATCCTGTAAGTCCTTGAACTAAGGGTAATATAACGGTGGTTATTTATAAAGAAGATTACAAAAGGGAGATGAGCAAATTATTAGAAGATAAGACAACATATAAAACGATACGTATTGACCCAACATTAAAACTGCAACGAACAAACAACAAATTTATTATGGATCTATACAAACAGGAATACATCACAAGGTACGAGAAAATTAAGCTCACATCAAACTCAGCCACAGCCCCTAGATTATACGGCCTTCCTAAAATCCACAAACCCAATACACCACTTCGCCCAATCTCATCATCAGTGGAAGTACCTTGTTATACTCTTTCAAAATATATAGGTAATATATTAAGAAACATAATCTTGGACAAATATAACATCAAAAATGCACAGGAACTTAAAAATAAATTAGACAATATAATTCTGGACGACGACGAAATCCTAATTTCTTTAGATGTGGTATCTCTTTTTACCAATATACCAATACATCTGGCAATAAATAATATAATGACACAATGGAACATTCTACAAAGACATACAAAAATACCCAGGGCGCAATTTCTAAAATTGCTACAATTTTGTCTCAATGACAATAACTATTTTATATATGAAAAAACTGTATACCATCAAACATATGGTATGCCGATGGGAAATCCACTTTCCCCGACAATAGCGGATATTGTATTGGATACGTTATTGGAAAATGTAACCGACGATTTAAAGAAGAAGAATATTGAAATAAAAGTAATGACGAAGTATGTGGACGATATGTTTGCAATAATTAGGAAAAAGGACGAGGAACTCATACTGAAAACTTTCAATAATTACCACAATAAATTAAAATTCACTATAGAAAGAGAAGAAAATAATTCTATTCCATATCTTGATATGAAATTATACAGGGAAAACAATCGTATCATCACCGATTGGTACACAAAAACGATATCATCTGGACGATTAATAAATTTTCACTCAACACAACCTACAACCCAAAAAACAAATACGGCAACTAACTTGATAAATAAAGTTCTTCTCTTAAGCGATGACAAATTTAAAACCAAAAATATTAATAAAGTTAAGGAAATTTTATTAAACAATAGTTACCCAAACCATATAATAAATAATTTAATTTCAAGGGCAATAAATGGTAATTCAACACACAATAATAAAAACGACACAACTGGCAACACCAAATTTTGCAGTTTGTCATACATACCAAAACTTACAGAAAATAAACAAATAAAACAAATAATAGAAAATGATGAAATCACACTGGCATACAAAGCTAACAAAACAATTAAACCATTATTCACACAAACAAAAACAAAGATAGAAAAAGGACAACAAAGTAATGTAGTGTATGAAATTAAATGCATAGGCAACACAGATGAAAGCTGTGGCAAAATTTATATAGGAACAACCAAAAGGAGTTTAAACACAAGAATTACGGAACATGAGACGGACATTAAGAAAGGCAAACACACAACTGCACTTGCACAACACTGTAATGAAAACGAACATATGGCTGATCTAGCAAATGTTAGAATATTAGACAAGGAGCGAAGGGAAAATAAACGATACACATTGGAAAGCCTTCGGATACAACAACAAATAAACTGTGCAATAAACAAAAAAGAAGACAAAGATAAAACAAACGCAAATTATACAATAGCGTTATATTAGTTTCTAACTTCAACTGTGATACTAGTTTTTAGAGGATTTTATTGTGATATTTACTTTTATTTATTTTTTACATTTGTTTTAAATTAATTTTATGTTTTATGTTGTGTATATGTAAAATATATTGTGAATTAAATGTTTAAAATTTGACAAAAAAGACTATATGTAAGTAAAATAGCTCTATAAAAATGTATCAGGTGTTTGATGTTTGTTATTAAATTATTGTTCTTCTTTTTTATATTTTCTCATAATGTTGCCAGATTAATAAAATTATCCCTGAGGATGTTGGGAATATCCAACGAAACGTCGGATGAAAAATGAATAAATAGTCTTTTATTTATTTTGAAAACAAATGACCTTAGAAGCCCACTTTAGATATTTCTAAAAATCTTAACATAAATTAGAGCTTTTTTTTAAGTATAAGCTTCAATCTTCCTTTGTGTTTAGTATAGACTAGGGATACTAAACTGGTTATCCCGAATCCGAAATCCCGGAATTTTCGGAATTTAGTAAATTTTGGGACTTTTCGGGATTTGATTTTTTGATAAAATTTAAGATAAATTACGTTTTTTCTTGAATTTTCTCATATTTTTTTTTCGATGTTTGCGATTCTGAACAACACCTGTATTTTTGCGAATACACTTGTAATAATGCCAAAGTGTTCATTGTAAAATTGGTAAAAATTTGTGATTTTTATATAAAATTTTAAATAAATACACGATATAGTGAAATATTTAGTGGTTCGATATTTTTAGATATTTTTTCAATTTAAAATCCGATATTACAATTGTCATAAATTATGATAAGTATCTTTAGCAATGTCATTTTCGATATCAATACTACACTGAAATTACTATCGTTATTCCAAGGAATTGTCATACCGAAAACTGGACCATATTTTCATGAGAAAACAAATCGTTGGGAAAGGTACATTTAAGGACAAAAAACGTACGTCTTCTTATCACAAGTAACTTCTATTCATGATTAGTTGATGATTCCTTAGACCGGAGCAGGCAAAACTATGTCACGCCAGCGAATTTTCGGTAGCATTCAACGTTTTGTTGAATTTAAAAAATATAATCTTGCGTAAATTATGTGATTGAAGAAAATTGTATCAGAAGTTCAACAATGTGAACTATAAACACAAAAATATCGTTTTTTCAAAAATCGATGAAAACAAATTTCAGATGCTAGATTACCGAACATAAGTAGTAATGTTTTCTGAACATTTTTAACATCAAATTACTAAATTCTTTTTCGAAATTTTCGCAAATCAAGCATATTTGTGCTGACAATCGAATTTGTTGCCAATTGAATGGCTTAGTTGTGATTGCCGATTTTTTTTTTTGTTCACATAATCAAATACCTGATGTCCCCGAAATCCCGGGACTTTAAACAATTCCGAAAAATTCCGGAATTGCGGAATCGAGATTTGCGAAATCATAAAACCCGGAATTTTTAAATATCAATCCCGATTCGCATCCCTAGCATCAACGGATTCTAGTCAATATAAATATGTTTTCATAATTTTTAAAAATTGTGTTCATTTTGAAATTTTACGAAATTTTAACTTTAACGCTTTCTTGCTTCCAAACCGTGCCATGCACACAAAAAATTACTTCACAAAATATTTTGTAAATTTAGTTTTTTTTTTATCGAAATAGCTTGATTTCTTATTATAAAACATTCATTTATTGCAAATTTAAGAAACCCCACAAACACACTTAAAAATTATTGTTTTTACAGTTACCTGTAAAAACATTAAATATATTGAACTGAAATGCAGAAGTTTTTGTAAGTAATTTAAAAAACAACTGTCGAAAATACTTAATTTTTGTTTCCTATGTAAAACATCCGCAATTGCAGTTACAAAACTACAACCGCTTTACTACACAAATTACTGTCATGAAGTAAAATCAGAACTTTTTTGAATGCATTTAAATGATTTCATTTGCATGACTTTTTATAATTTTATTTTTACCATTTTTAAATTTTAAACAAATCATTTGAAAATATAATTCAATCTTTGAATCTCTGTCTGAGAGAGTACTAGAATAATAGTGTGTAACGTATACAGGATATAAAGCATTATTTTTAAAATGACAGCTCAAGTACTGGAAACAACACATACAATATACCACATTCATACATAAATACGTACGATTTTTTTTGTAGTAAAATCTTTAAACAAGAAAAACTGTATAAATGTATAATATACTCGTACTTGTAATATGAGCTGCATACAAATTACTTTAGCTAAAGAGGAATTTTTTTATTTTTTCTTTTACAAATCCATAATGGATTTTAAATAAATCTTTTTTGAGAAATTTTGTTAAGAAAAAGAGTTTGTTTTCCAAAGAATTCCATCTGAAAAACAATAATATTCAATTAAATTTGAAATTAAAATGGTTGTATTGACACATTTTTAAGTACTTTACGTTTAAGAGGTTTTCAATAATTTTTAACAAATTATTAATAATGAATGGTATTGTTTTACTTTAAGAGGAAAATCAAAAATGATTTATTTTGATCTCCCATAGTCAAAATGAGGTCATTAAAATGTAAAATTTTGGCTCTTATTTCCAATTTCTTCAAGCCGTATAAATGGCGCCCAACGTAAATAAATTTAAAAATTTTCTTTGTTCAAAGATATTTTCAATAAATTTTGTATAGCTTTTGTAGAGATCTCTTCTACCGACTTTTAGTTATATTATAGTAACAATATCATTTGACATTCTTCAAGTAATTAAAAGTTTCAAAATTTATTTATTGCCATAATAAAGTGAATAGCCTTATTAAAGAGATACGATAATAGCAATGACCTTTTTAACAAAATATATATTTAACAATTGTCTTATTAGCAAAAAAAACAAAAACATAATATATAAAGCAATGAAAAAATTGATTTTTAACAGCGTAATCATAAATCAAGCGTGGCTGTGAACAAATATTTTTTATATATTTTTTTTTTAAAGCGTTAACAAAATTTGTTAAAATAAAAACCAATCAATAAAAATCTGGTTTAAATAAATTGTATACTAAACAGGCAATGAAATTAATGTTCGAACTTTTCTAGCGGGTGGTAGATTAGAATGAGGCTGATTATGACCTAGTCGCTTAGGTCGAAAGTGGGGCACTTGCTCTAGCGCTGATCCTCACAAGATTTTTTCATCTCTCTCTTACATTTATTAACAATAAGTGTTTTCCATTTATAATAGTAACATTTCAATTATGATCTCAAACCTGACAAATCAAAATGAAATGCAATTTTAAAAAAGATCATCAGTACACTCAGGGAATTTCTGCTTTAAAAATATGTAGTTGTTTGGGTTGTAATAGAGTTTCTTTATTTTTAATGTAAATGTCAGTCATTTGTAGAACAAATCAAATGTGTTGCTAACCTTGTAGTTCATTTTAAAAAACAAACCACATTAAATGACTGTTTTACGATTTTACATTCATTTGTTACAGTAGTTTTTTGTTATTTCAAAAAATATATATTTGTTTATTTTTTACTAACATGTGGTTAATTTTTACTATAATTGTTAGTCATTTTATGAACATTAAAAAACAAATGACAATGTTAGTTAAATTTACTCAAATGTAAATCGTTCTTTCTTTAAGTGAAATTTCCTTTGTTTTTAACTACAATTGCAGTGGTCTTTACCTACATAGTATTCTAAGTGTACGTACAAAATTATCATAATTTAAATTCTTTTAAAAATTTGATTTTTTTTTAAAATACATCTGAAAATAAACAAAAAAATTTCCAATTTGCGATCTGAAATAAATGTCAATGAAGTTAAGAAATTTTCAGCTAAAAATTAGTAAATATACAACAATTGAAACAGAATATTATTTATTTTAAACTTGTGATACTTTAAAGCTAGCTTATTACACAAACTTTATTTTAAACTTATTTTTTGAGTGTACCAATTGTCTACTTAAATACAGTTAAGGAAATAAGTATGCGGTACAAAGTATTAAGTGCGGTATTTTCTATCCAATTATTGGGAACTTTAAATGATATATATTTTTTAAAAAAATTAGTTAATGATAAAATTTTATAGTAAGGGAATGTTCGCTACAATGAGCCATTGGGATTGTCCGTATTTTTGTATGAAAGTGCCAAAACTGTCATCAAGTTTATTATCTGTACACGCAGAAAAAAAAACTGGGAGAATATTATCGAAGTGCTTAGTAATTATACAACTACATGAGTTTAAAGTTAGTTCTACGTAAGTAAGTTCTAGTAAAATATTTACATATTTTTGTAAAATATATACACGCCTAGTAAAAAATTTCTAAAATAATTAATATCTTTTACTAGAAATTTGTAAAACTAACTTGAAATTTATGTAGTTGTACAATTATTAAGCAATTCGATAATGTTCCCCCAGTTTTTTTATGTGTGTATTTAAAAAAAAGTTTCGACGTAAATGCAGAACTTTTTCCTGGTTTTATTTTCTCGTTGCAAAAAAACGCTACATAATGTGTAGTTTTTGTCTTGATACAGTGCGGGGCAGTGAAAAATGTTGTAAGACAAATTGCCGGGCGTTGATGCAAACTTGGGCGCTTGTAATTACAGTTTGCACAACTGTTCGCAGCATTAGCGCTGTCACGTTGTCCATATCGACTAAAATGTTGTTCTTTAACTTTCCCACGGTGCACGGCTTGTTCGCGTACACTAACGACTTAAAAAATCCCCAGAGGAAGAAGTCCGTTACAGTCAAATCGGTAAATTGTCTGGTGAAGTCAAATGGTCAATGTCTTGAGCTCTGATTAGAATATTTTCGACGAAATTCACGTTGCGACAACGACACTGATGAATTATTGCGCGCAAACATTGTCGGAATTACCGCATGTTTTGGAGGCATATAGCATAGCGACTCATTTTTATTCGTAATAAATTTCGCACGTGTCTATTTCACGAATGTCAAACCCCGCAATGACATACGACACCATCAATTTCCAATAGGGTGATACTTATTGCCCACATTGTATAAAATCTGAATAACAAAAGAGTTTTAAGCAATTTTAGCAAACGGTAAGAATTTTATGCACGGTTTTAATACAAATAATTCATTCCAACAAAAAAAGTAATAAATAAGTGCAGATTTTGAAAACAAAATTTTCATAATGTTTGTTAATATGATATTTCGTTTGCTCGCTAGACTGATAGAATTTTCCTTCATAGTATCAATAAATCGATTTCATTAAAATGGATTCATTGATTTAATGAAAAATATCATTAAATGAATAAAAATTCATTGTTATTGTTAATTTTTTCAATTATATTTTGCATGCTTTTTTCATAATTTCAAAAAAAAAAAATCATTAAATCAATGAAAAATTTTCGAATTTTTTTCAGTCAAAATGTTAACAAGTTAACAAAAATAGTTTAGAGTAAATTTTTTTATATTTTTCTATACAGTATATTAGGATTAAAAAAAAATAACATTACAAATGACATAAATATTTTTTTGTCAGACAGAATTAACTAAAACTTTTAAAAAAATTGATTTCAGGAGATCTCATAAAATTTAGCGTATAAAGCGTTGATGTAAAATGACTACAAATTTCATAAAAATTTTTGTCTTAAGTCATCAAAAAGGTTTTTATTTTTTTTTTTTTTAATTAAAGAACACATTGCTTTTTGCTAATATCTCAACCTCTTTAAAAAGTGTGTTATTTAGAAATGCATTTTTTTTTGTTATAAAATTAATGAAAATATTTCATTAAAACTATGAATTTTATTCATTAAACACATGACACTTTTATAACGTTTATGCTAGCATTAATGAAACAATTTCATATACTTAATGTAATTTTCATTAGGTCAATGAAACCATTCATTAAAATTGTGTTAATGAAACATGTTTCATTGATTCAATGAAACATTTCTTTGGAGACTTTTTTATAAAAAACTTATTGTGTTAATGAAGTAATTCATTAATACTACGCTCAAATTTCTATCAGTGTAAAGTGGTCTACTGATATATTTTCTTATTGTTTTATTTTTTGCTGGGCTTTAAAGTTTTTTTTTTTTAATGTTTTACGCATTACTTTAATTATTCTGGTCTATTTTCGACAATTTGTCAACATGGATAACACAAAAAAATATATCTATTGTCGACCGCAGTTAAAAAAGTTAGTTCTGTTGCTTTTACCAATGGTATCCCCTACAGCAGCTTTAAGCGATACATAAAACGTTTTAATGAACGAAATTGTAAACAAAAAATAACCGAAGGCGTATTTTTATTTTATTTTTATATACCTCCAACACCAGGTTTAGGCCCGCATTAGCGAACATACCCTTACTTATTGACTTATATTAACTGCACAAAAATGTTTTGTCAAATTGTTAAAGATCGCTGCAATTTATATAAATTTTTGTATGTCGCTCGCTTAAAACAAACATTTTGCCCATAAAAATAGTGTCCGAAAGAATAAATTTAATGTCCGACAGAATTTACATAAAAATTAATGTATTGAAATTTTTAAAGCCTCAAACCGCCCTAAGCTTTTTTTGCAGTGAAATTTATACTAAGTGCTCGTCACGAAAAATCAACAATTTGTTCTTCTACATACTTTTTTCATTGCCTACTTTAGGCGATAGGGTCCAAAATAGGGTTAGAGCGAATCTCAAAGACCAAGCCATAAAATAAATTACATTAGACATAAATAATTCCTCTTACCAAGATAAAACTATTATCCAAAAATTAAATTTTTTGTGTTTTTACTGAAGAAGTTACAAAGATTTCCATTTTTCGAAAAACGCGAAAATGAGCGAAAACACACCTTAACTTTTATATATACATATATACACAGAAAAAACTAAAAACGGGTTTCAATTAATAAATTTATTGAATCAATTAATATTTTAATTGATTTTGCACCTATCACGGCAATGATACTATCAATTAAACCTTTTATTAAAATTAAGAAGGAAAAAAAAGTTATAAATAACTTCTACAAAAAAAAAAAAAATATGATACTCGCAAAAAAAGTGTGTGATCTATACGTTGGTATGTGTGTTTTTTGCAATGCTGAGTCTGTTTGTGTGTGTGCTTGTTTTGTTTGTTAACTTCAAATGTTTATATTAAATATTTGTTTAGAAACAAATTAAATTAAATTCAAATCAAATCTTTAATTAGATATTTTAGGTCGATCATTTTTTCTGTGTATATTGATTAAACGAACTATATAATATTTCGGGCAAGTTTCATAAAAATCTATCCTTACGATTTCAAGTTAAGACGATGTATTTTAGAGTTATCCCATTGGAATCCTGTATGTCCTGGGGCCAAAATAAGAGATTTATTTAAAAGCTTAAATTTAAATCTAACTTGTGTTTTCGGTCAACTGTTTCTAGAATATGTTTTTTAAGATTTCTGAAAATTGTGTTCATTGCACAATATGTATTTACATAGTTTTGAAAAGTTTTATGAACTTTTGAATTTAACACTTTCTCGCTTCCAAACCATGCACTGCACACAAACAAATCGTTTAAAAAATACTTTGTAAATTTGGTTTTCTATCGAAATAACTGGATTTCTTTTGTTAAAACACTAATGTGACGCATTTATAGAAAATATAAATTATCTCGGCTGGATGCGGTCTTGCCGGTTATAGGGTTAAGCGATTTGTGATTTTGTACCATATACTGTTTTAAAAACAGATGTATTTTATTATTTTGTATAATATACTTTTTTCCTTGCCTGTATTTAGTATCTACATTTATATTTTTGCTCCCTATAATTCTCTCCTTTGACATTTATTTTATATATTGTTAAACATGTCTACAATGTTGATTATTATTTTGATTACAAAAAAAAAAAAAAAAAAAAATCACAATAAAAGTGTTTTATTTATACAATGATAAGATTACTTTGGCAAAAGAAATGACATTAAAAATTATATATCAATGGTTATAAGTTGATACTACATAACTGACAATTAGAGTTGTGTCGTTCATGAACGAACTAGTTCAATTGAACGACTCACTCAATTGAACGATCTGACTCGTTCAACAATATTCGATCTTGTAGTTCAATTCGTTTAATCGTTCATTTCGTTCTTTTTATTCACAGAACAATTGCATCTCTATTCAATGAAAACTGCTTGTAAGAGCAATTATTTTTTTTTAGAAAATAGTAGTAATATTGTTTCAAATTAGGAAAAGCTATTATAGTCATACAAATAAAATGTTTTTTACACAAAATAAATAAATTTTTGTTAGAAAAGTTGCAATTTTATAACACTTTTTGTCTATGTACAGTAAAATTTGTAAAAGAACTCGTAAAACCTGAATAGTGCGTAAGAATTGTCAAACGAGCGACACAGTTCACAACACGCAGATCAGTCAAAAGTCAAAGCAAAAAAGAACGATTGAACGATTCGAACGAACTAGTTCACTGACTCGTATTGAACGAGACTGACCGAGTCATCAAAATGAACTATTAATCCCAACTCTACTGACAATTGAATTACGAATTTAGTTAAGAATGTCAAAAAACTGTTTCATTATACTGAAGTCCGTTGGAATTCTCATCTCAAGTTGTAATCAAATTGTTAGTTACGAGTTGTCAACTTATGGTCATCGATATATTAACACTGTTATATTTAATATTTTTGTTTCAGTTTTTTTTTTTTTTTTGAAGTACTATAGACATATGCGTTTTTTTCGAAAAAATACCACCTTATCAATATTTATTTTATTGTTTTTTGTTTTTTTTTTTTGTATAAATAAATACAATTTAACGTTATTTTTCGTAGAATTTTTGGTGATAAAAATTATGTACTTATATTTTTGTTTGGGATCCTTAAAATATAAACAATGTCACATTTTTAAATCTAACAAAAATGACACAATTATTGTTATGGTTTTTTCGAAACATTTTGATAATATTTTGATTAAAAAACCACTTAAAATACGGTTGTTTTAACAAAAGAAAATGAAGCAACTTTTTGGAATTGATTTAAATAATATTTTTACTATTTTGTTGCTTAAGTTTTCAAGAAAATTTTATCTATTTCATATAAAATTTTTATTACATAATATAATACAAATGCAAAAGGTGATATCAAATAATAACTTAATATAACTTGGCAATGCTACACTGATAAAAATTTGTGCGTAGTATTAATGAATTCCTTCATTAATACAATGCATTTTTTCATAATTAATTGCATTAAATCTATTTTAATGAAAGGTTTCATTGACCCAATGAAAATGTAATTCTTTTTATGAAATTATGAAAAAATCATAAAAAAAATTAATGATAAAAATTAAAAATATTAATGAATTTTCATTCAGTTAATGAAATTATTCATTAAATCAATGAATACACTTTAATGAAATCGATTTATTACAACTATGAAGGAAACTTCTATCAGTGTATGTAACAGCTATTTTGTCAACTTACAGCCGTATTCATAAAGACAATGTTTGCAACTGGAATGAATGAATGTATAAAAAGTATTTTCAAAATTCAACTTAAAAATCTACTTTGATTTAAGTAATTTTTCAAAATTAGCGTAAAGAGTTAAATAATAATTTCGATCTTGATGTTTAATATGTTTTCCATTGTCTCTCCTTTTATATCACGACCATATAAAATTCTATAATTATTTTTCTCTCTTTTTCTATTGCCACCACAATCTAAAAATCTCCACCGTAACAATATCGTCCATTCCATGATAGATCGGCCAAAATCTGAGTCATCTAAATTCCTTTACGTTTTGTACACTTATTCTCTATGAAGTCTTTGAGTCACTAGCGTTTTAAGTTTCTGCAAATTTTTAAAAGATTGATAAAGCATATGAAAATTTCAATTGTCTACTTACGATTTGTAAGTAAAAAACACTTTTTTGCGAAAATGCAGTCATAATGCAAATGCCATTTTTGAAAGCATTTTGCATTTGGAAGTTAATTGTTGATAGTTAAAATAAATTAATTTATTTTTACGGACTTCAGAATTTTTTTTAATTTTTTATTTTATTTTTGATAGTAAGAAAGTTTTTTTTTTACGCATTTTAAGTTAATTTTTTAATAGTTAAAAAAATATAAAAATACTTTTGATTTAAAAGAAAAGTGACTAGACCGGTTTTTAAAGTTTCTAAAAAATTAAGTTCGTTAAAAAAATTCCTTTTATTAACCACAAAATATTGTGAGTGTACTTCTAGCATTTTTTGGATTTTTAAAAAAATTAAAAACGGTAATAAAAATGCAAGTTCACACAAGTTTAACCCTCTAACGCCTGACGATGACATTTGTCATCGTTTATAAAATTGAACCCAAATGCTTCGAATGAGTGTTTTATACTTAGAAATTGATATAGTTCGATATAAAAGTGAATTAGCTAAAAGTTTTGCGAAGAAACTGTTCGTATTCAGTGCACTGTTAAAACGCGAGAAAGCTTTAAAGTTCAAATTTTGTAAAAATTGCAAAAAATAATTATTTTTTAATTAACTGAGATTTCCAACAACTAAGTTGATTTAAAACTCTTGAAAATTAAGTATAAGTAAGATTGAAGTATTGCCTTTAATAATCAGTCCTTCTTTTTCTTCAAGGACGAACTGGATTTTATCAGGATATCTCTTAAGGACATTGTCTTAACTTATAAAGTAATAGACCGATCGTTTTGAAATTTGGTATAGAGAAGACAATCAGTAATAGTAGCAAAAGTCTAAAGTTTGAACAAAAAATATTGAAGTTAAGATACTTTTTCGCCCTATTTCGCATTTTGCAAAAAGCGAAAATCGCCATATCTTCTTAAAAAGAAGCACAAAAAAGTTTATTTTTGGATTGTGGTTATGTCTTGGTAAGAGCAATAATTTTTGGTACAAACTATTGTTTTACTTGCATTAGTTTTCGAGATAAATTTTAAATTATTTTTGCTCATATCACCGAAAGTAGTCAGCGAAAAACATTTTTTAAAGAGAAATTATTATTTTTTTTTTGCGAATACATGTATTATTTTCATTGCAAAACAAAATTCGGGCATTAGAGGGGTAAGGAAATGAAAATGTTGGTGAGCAATTTATACCCTAGATTATTCGTATGCCAAATTTTAACAAAATCAAAGGGCTGGACGTCAAAATGTTACCGTTTTTGAACGTTCTCTCACGGAATGGACGATTTTCAAATTTTTAATAGGTTTGTATTAAATCAATTCGAAACACCAAAAACATAATATAAAGCATGAAGTATAAAGTATAAAGAAATAAAAAACTCTATTGTAGTTTTTTATTTTATTTTTATTTTTTTGTGCTTTATTAAATGATATGCTTCGATCTATTAAATGGGATACTCTTATTGTTTCAAAAGATTTGGATTGAAAGACAATATAAAATAAAAAACGATTAAAATCTTTTAAAAACTAATGATCTTATGGGATGTTATGTTTTAAAGGAGATTTTTATCATTAACTAAGCTATAAAAAAATAAGAGCGTAAATAATAACAAAAATCAAAATTTGGAGGTTTTTTGCCGAACTTTAGAAAATTAAAATGATGAACATATTAAAACCAAAGTTGTTTTAAATTAAAATGTTGTTTTTAATTGCAATTGAATAGACAAATTTATAATACCAATTTAAAAATTTTAAAAGCCCCCCATTGGGCGCCATGTGAAATGCTTCACTTCTACTAGTCTTTGAAACGATACACTCAGGGAAATTCTGCTGTAAATATTTATAGTTGTTTGAGCTGTAATACAGTTATTTTTATTTTTAAGTGAAAAAACAGTCATTTGTTGAAGAAATTTCAGTTTTGACTACATTTGTAGTTCATTAAGAAAAAAAAAAACACAACAAAAGACTGTACTTTGAATTTACATTCATTTTAGACCCTCGTATTTTTTTAATTAAAAAAAATAAACCAAATAAATGTTTGTTTATTTTTTACTACATTAGTGGTTCGTTTTTTGGAAAGTAAAAAACAAATGACAATGTTAGTTGAATTTAATGAAATGAAAGTCGTGCTTTCAAGTAAAATTTTATTTGTTTTAAACTACATTTGCAGTGGGTTTTACCTGCATAATATTCTAAGTGTTGAAACTTTTTTTCCAACAACGATTTATTAGAAATTGTCATCAGTGCATCCAACCTATTGCGTTCAAAAATCGTAAATTTTTGTATAAAAAATCGTCAATACCGTAAGTTTTAAACTGAGAAATCGGCAATCCCGAAACTCATTATATTTCAATAAAAAAGTGGGAATGTTTAGTAAAAATTTCGTTTTAATCACTTAATTTGTCATTATTTCAGCATTCTAAGACCGAAATATATTGCTGATTTTTAAATGTGTTTTATTATTATACATGTTTCTCAAAATTATTTTAATGTAAGCTATTTTAAAATCACCAACTCTTTTAAATGGCCAACGTTATACCAGCGGTGGCAAGTTCGCTTAAACCAACGGTTGGCCACTGTTAGGAATCGGTTAGCAGGACAATACTGTCAAGATTGTAAATCTCACCTTCTACCAACGCATAACCGACCGCCGCCGACGCTTTGCCAACACTGTGCCGATTGAATTTTTCTGCTACCTTACAAACTACTCAGAGTATTATTATCGACCTATATTTTGTGAAATTCCATGACGCAATACTTATTCATAAAAATATTGATTTAACAGCATCCAAAAAAAAAAAAAACTGAATCGATTTACAAAATTAAAATTTTTGAGTTTCAAAAATGTTTTTATTTTTATATTAACATTACAAAAATAATTTTTTTGGACTTTCTTTATTTTCATATATTGTTCTACCTGAAGTCAAAAATCAAATATGATATTGTCAGTATGATAGTGTCATATTAGATTTTATGTGCTGCTTTTTTAAAAAAGTTTGATAATTTTCATGATAGATAATACAATTGTTTCATAGGCATCACCCTAATACTCAGTTCTCCGCAATAAGAAAACGATGATTGGCTTAACTGAAACCGAGACATTACAGACAGCCGAAAAAATAAACTTTACGAAAATTTGTTTGATTTAGTGTATTAACTTTCAGATTTTGTAAACTGAATCACGAAATCAAAACTTTTTTAAAAAACAACAATTTTTGGGATTCCCTTCCAAAAATGTATAAAAAGCTCTTTAGGTTTTCGTTATTTTTTAAATAAAATTAAAACTATTAAAAATTATTTATTCTTGTTCTGGGTTAAATTATTTCCTTATTATGAACTCACAAATAAGAGCCTACTTTTTATTTTCCTAACAAATACCTCTCAAAGTTTTTTACTTTCATGTATTCTATCACTTTCAGAAATGAAAATACGATTGTTTCGGATATTTTTCAGCTCCCTCATTATAAGTTTTCTTAGGAAAATGTGGCAATACTGCATGATAAAACATTAAAAATGCATATAAGCTGTTGCACTTTTTTGGAAGTATAAGAAAAAATATTTTATTTTTATTAATTAATAATCATATAATTACATATTATATACTATTACCCTAACCGAGCACTAGCTACTATGGCCTCTGGTGGGAATCGAACCCACGACCGCACTGATAAGCCCGCTACCAACCAGCCTACCGGGGCGCACAAGAAGAAGAAGAAAAAATATGTTTTTGAAGTTTATTTAAAATTATTTAAGAAAAACTGAAAATTTAACTAATTTTAAAATCGTCAGTTTTTATATAACAAATTTTGAAAAATCATCAATAGTCATTTCATCAAATACCATCTCAAAAATCTTGTAAATGGATACAAATCGTCATAGTTGGCAGCGCTGGTTGTCATATTTTTGGTAAGATTTTTTATTTTTAACATTAACTCATCGGCATAAAAAATTATAAAAGAAAATTAGATTGAAAAAATTTTTAAAAGTGTGTGCTTAAAATTTGCATAACTGACCCCCACGTTGGGCGTTATATATAAAATGCGTCGTTTCTAATAATTTTAAATGTTTTTGCTTTAAACAACCTAACAATCATTTGTGAGAGCGATTTAAAAAAGAAAAAACTTTAAATAATAGTCCCTGCCCAGGCACCATTAAACTTTCCATATATTTCATTTAAAACGTAATTTTTTTCGTGACTCCCCCTATTACCTTATAAATTTTATATGATTTTCTTATTTTAGTTTTACTGTTTTTTGCTAAAAAAAAAAAAAACTTTTTGTTTTGTCTTGTTTTTAATTTATATTTTAACTTTGGACACGTTTTAATCATTAATTTAAAACACATGTATTTTAGTTTTATTTCTTTAATTTTGATATGTTTTTTTTTGTGTTTTCTTCATTTTATCAAAGAAATTTCTTTGATCTTGATTAATTACGCTTTTAAAAAAGTTTTTGTTTTTGTGATGAAACGCAATTAATTTAAATAAATTTTCGCCAGAAATTTTGGCAAATGAAATTATATGAAAAATTTAATTTTATATTTATAACTACACTGATAGAAATTTGTGGATTGTATTAATGAAATCCATCATTAATACAATGAATTTTTTCATTAAAAATTCCCCAAAGAAAGTTTTATTGGTTTAATGAAATATTTCCATTAAATGAATTATAATAGAAACAATTGTTTGTTCCCTGTTTCATATTTATTTAGATTTTAATATTTATTTATTTTATTTTACTTTTCTGTTTTGTTTTTATATCTCCCTGAACGCGACTTGAACTCGCAGCCACCAACATGTAAACAGTACCGCGTTACCGATTGACCACAATAACCCAAAACAAATGATGTGCTTATTTAGAGTTTTCTATTCAAATAGATTTTTACAATAGTTCAAGAGCCTCCTGTTTAAAACTGACGAAACTAAATGTTTGCTGCACACAAACAAAGTTATATAAAAATGATTGCATATTTTAAGGATCAACCAAAAATATTTTATGAAAATTTCATTTACTGAATGGATTTTTCATTAATTTAATGAAAGTTATTTATTAAATCAATGAATCCAACTTAATGAAAGACATTCATTAGTAGTACGAAGGAATATTCTATCAGTGTAGCCAGCCAGAGTATATTAAAATCCAAATAAAATATTTGCCTAATATTTTTTTTTTGTTTAATAATATTTATATTGTGGCTGATATTTAGTTAATTAATTAGAATTTTTATAAATTAAAAAAATTTATAAGAAATTATGCTTTGCATTAGTAATTTTCAAAAATATGAATGCATTTGAAAATGTAAACGGTAGAAATTTAATTTTATTTTATTAATTAATAATCATATAATTACAAATTATATACTATTTCCCTAACCGGGCACTAGCTACTATGGCTTTCGGCGCGTTGTAGCGAAAACATACCAGTGCCTCTGGTGGGAATCGAACCCACGACCCCCGCACTGATAAGCCAGCACGCTACCAACTAGCCTACCGGGGCGCACATACAAATTTAAGAAATTATTTTTTCTTAAATTTCTACCGTTTAATTTTTCTTAAATTTCTACGTTTTAATTTTTCAAATAATAATTTTTGATTGCTTAAATTTACTAAAACTTTTGAGGTAAAATCAATCCTAGAATCTAATCTTTACACTCAAAATTAAACGTCTGTAATTTAACAGAACTAAGTTTAATTTTCGGGGTAAAATAGAAAGTTTTTTGGATAAAATAAATAAAATATTCTCGATACCAAAAACTTGATTATATTAACAAATTATTATTCGGACCAAAAAATTTAAATAATTTATTTTTAACCCGGTGTAAAAGCGGTAATGGCATCATTAATTTTCCTACTGCCAGTAATAACTGCATTGCTTTAATACGAATAACAAGGATAGATAAGATAATAAGATAATAATATAATAATATACAAAAAATAGTGCGTTACCGAAAAATGCTTTTTTTTATCATTATTTTAAATTTAATGATAATGATCTAGAACAATTTTGAAAATCTATTTTTAGTCTTCTAGTAAGTACATTTTTCACTTAGTAATTACATATAGAACTACTTATTTTTGATTTTTTGTAAGTTGGAAAGTAATGTCTTTTTGTGCAAGCAAGTTATTTATGTTTTTAACTATCAAGTATAACATATCGAGATAGCTCAGATGGTAAAGCGGTTGGTTTTAGACTTCTAGTAAGTACATTTTTCACTTCTAGTATGTACATATAGAACTACTTATTTTTAATTTTTTGTAAATTGGAAAGTAATGTCATTATGTGCAAGCAAGTTATTTATGTTTTTGTCTATCAAGGATAACATATGGAGATAGCTCAGATGGTAGAGCGGTTGGCTGATAACATGGGGCCGGGTTCGAATACCGTGTGGGCACATTGTATTAAAAAAATTTTGTTTTTTGTACCTTTTTTATTAAATTTAGTTTTTTGTTTTTTGAAAATTTATTTTTAGACTGATTATTTTTATCCATACTGGTAAGCAAATAGTTTACCACATATTTTTGATATGAATGATATGTCATTATTTTGCCCGAAATCCCCAGATAAAAGTAATTAGATTTGTAATGACAATTGAAATTACTTGCCATTACCAAATATGTACTTATTTAACCACTTAAATGGTAATGATTTTCTGCACTTTGAAATTCAGACGTAAACTAATAAATTTATTTTATAAAAACATCATTACACATAAAATTGTTTGTATTATTAGATAATTTTCAGTTAAACCTCTGCCATATTAACAAACGTATTTTAAATTTTTCTGTTTAAAACAGGAGTGCCCAAAAGTTCCTTATGGAAGAGCAAACACCAATTTGTAAATACAATTACTTTGTTTGTTAATGTGACAGCCTTTTAAATGAAACTAAGCCAACAATACAAATGACTTGTTTCTGTGTAGACGTATGGCATAAATGAATTTCAGTGTATTATTTTACCAAGCACTTTGTTAAATTTACCAAGCACTTTGTTGAATTTACCAAGCACTTTGTCAAATTTACCAAGCACTTTGTTAAATTTCAAAAATATTTTTTATTACCTAACGTTTTTAAACGTATTTTTTATTATTAATTTCAATTTAGTTCCCTTCCCTTAATATTACTTAATTTTCCTTAATTTGTTGACAATTACTTTTCAAAATATTTAACTACTATTTTTGTTTGCAGTAATTGATATTCATTTATAATAACAACTTAAATATCATCATTATCCAGCAAAACTCTCGCCATAAAAATAAATATTTCTAATGGCTGGTGTTTACATTAAAAACCATTGCATAAATTGAAAAGTGTGCCACAAAAAAAAAAAAAAAAAACTATGCAAAAACTAACTTTTTAATGCTCCTATGGTAAATACAGATAACACTCGATTAAAGCAATAAAATGTAAAAACAAAAAATATACACACAGATAGAATTTTAAATCAATGATACTATTCTTTACAAAATAAATGAAAAGTTTCTTGAAATTAATGAAAAGCTTCATACTTCATAGAGCGCATGGAAATTATGAAAATTATATTTTTCATAATTTCAATGGAAAAATTCCAGTGCAAGTTTTATTGATTATATGCAAAAGTTCTTTAATATTATGCAGATAATTCTTGCTGTGCAACCCTAGTTTAACTAAGCCATAATATCTTTACGTTTAAATGCGCATTAATGATGCAAAACACATTTTGAAACAAAGAAAATAGTACACAGAAAGAATTTTATGCGACTAGTTTTAATGAAATTTTTTTCTAAACTAATGAAGTTTTCTTCTCAAAATTAATAAAAAATTTCTTAAACCGCATGAAAAAGCTTCATTATTTTTACGAAACAGTTTTTCGTGAGTGAAACTTTTTCATAAGACGTTTGAAATGTTTAATAAATAATATGAGTTTTTTCATAAAATTTTATGAAAAACTGCATTAATTTAATGAAAATGTTCAAAAGAAGAATGGCACTTCATAGATCTAATACGAAAATTCACGTATATCATGCAAAGCATTCTATCAGTGTATGTCATTTCCTAAAAATGTAGTAAAATGTTCCAAGTTGCTAATTCAAAGCCAGCTTTTACATACACACAGAGAATTTCTTGAAGGAGTTTTAATGACATTTTTTCACTAAACTGATGAGGTTTTCTTCACAATGTAAATGAAAGATTTCCTAAACTTTATGAAAAAGCTTCAAAGTTTTAAGGAAATTGTTTTTAATGCAACTTTTTCATTAGTCGTATGATATTTTTAATAAATAAAGTGAAATTTTTCAAATTACGCTTTTAGCTGTTAATTTTTTTCCGCATAAATCAAGCTTCATCTGTAAATCAAGCTTCATCTATGTTGAAGAGATATTTTGTACATTTATTTTTTGTTATTTTTTTTTATGATTATTACCATATTTATGCTACTATATTTTTGACATACAAAGAGTCAATGTTTGTTGTCATTTATGCTAAGCAATTAAAATAAACTATATCAGCGAATCTCAAACGGTAGTGACAAAAATCGAATGGGTTTTCCAAAGTATACCTAATAATTCATGAGGGCTTCTGTAAGAGAGAACAAACGCGGAATTTTAAACTTTCTTACAGAGTTTTATTTATTTAAAAACGTCTATGCCTTAAAAACTTGCTCAGAACTTGAAGTATGAATATGGCAAAACTTTTTTTAAATAAAAAGTTAAAACCTTTGCAAATGAATATCAAAAATGGGTTTCAATATAAAAAAAAATATTAATGGTATTACCAAACCAATGCGATTTTAAGCGATTTCATCGAAGGAAGATATTTAATTGTATTAATAGATAACATTGTGCTGATTTTGGAAGAAAAACCTGTGTCCAACTGTGGCTAAGTTCCCCCGCTTTTTTAACAATGTTTTATATTTTCTTTATTCCTTGGAAACTGAAAGACCAAATTTTAAACTCTTGATCTATCTAAAAAACTGTTGCGTCTAAAGTTTCAAGACTCATAAAATTCCGAAAAATTCATAATCATCATTTTATATTGATCCCGAAAACTGTATTGTCGATATTTACAAAACGCTAAAATTCGGAAACAACAAAATCTGACCAAACCCCGATCGCATGCAACACCCGGGGACAACATTTTCTCAGCTCCTCCCGGTTTTTTGACACCGAAGTATAAAAAAATACGAAAATAAACGTTAACACAGAAAAAAGTTACATTAGTAGAGACTGAGTTAAGCGATAGTTTAAAATACAACATTTTATTGATTCAAATTGTAATAATTGTAATAATAAAAGCAATTTTTGTTGAGATTTTTCTGTACACTTACATATATCGAAAGTTGAAAATAGATTTGACTCATTTTTTTTTTTTGAAAATTCGATTGTTTTTTTGTTTGGTACTATTCCGCGACGTCTCTAAGACTATCCGCTTCATTAAACTTCCATCCGGGAAGCTGGGATAAATCCGCAAATACATAACTTTTGTCGTCCACAATACAACCTTTAAATTTTTGAAAAAAATCTTTTTTAGTAGTTTTGTTCGTTTTTTCGGCTTCAGTATTCTTCTTAATCAGGCGCGGATACATAAAAAGGTTTTGGGAGGGAAGTTAGAGTATTTATAATTTACTTTTTTAATCTTTTTTACATTTTTGTATTTAAAAGTTTTATTTTGGGGGAGGAAATGTACCATTTTTTTAATGTACTTTTTTATTTTAAATATACTAAGCCCAACAATTTTTTTAACTTGGCGCCTAAAATGTTTCGTACATTGCACGCGTCGTGCTACTTCGCGGTCTGAAACCTTTGGATCATCTCTTAAAATCTTCTCCACTTAATATAACAGGGATCAGATCCATTCGGAAACTTTGTTTGCGTCCCAGAATATGACATAAATTATGCTTGATGTGGGGTATGTCATGGTTGGTCTTGATCAACTACATATAATTTTTTTGGATCCTCCTATATTACCCATATTAAAGAAAAAAACATCAGATTAAAAATAAAACTGTCGCATTCTAATGCCGGTAATTTCAAACAATAGATACCGACCGGTGCTTAGATACCTACTGGATTTTGTTCGTGTACACGGTAGGTATCTAAACACCGGTAGGTATCTATTCCTTGAAATTACGGGCCTAAGTCATATGTTCTACTGACAATATAACTTTGAAAATGAAAATACAATATTTTTCTGAGTCTTTAAATTTCTTCTGAGTTTTTAAATTTTTTCTGTTTCTGACAATTGTTTATAATTAAATTTTTATTAAATAAAAAAATAATCTATCAGATCTTTTAAATTTTTAATTTTGCATAGAAAATGTGTAAATTTTTGATATTTTACGATGGCGGTCCCAAATTTAGCCGACCTAACAAAGAAAACACAACAATTTTTTGAGCAATGTTGTTTATTTCAAAGCATAATCTCCTTTTAGCTTGATACACTTTTCTCAGCGATATTCAATAGCTTCGATACCCTGTTAATAGTAAGAAATGTCTAGCTCCTTAAAATATTCATCAACCTCAGACTCCACCTCTTCATTGTAGGAAAATATTTTACCACCTAGCCAAAATTTTAAGTTTGAAAATACAAAATCATTCAAGTGAGCTAAATTGGGCGAATAAGGTATGTAATGTAGCAATGCGAACTTTAATTCATTGATTTTTTCCATCTCTATTGAAACATCTTCACTACTCTGTTTTTGTTATATTGTGGACAAACGCAGCACCCATCTTGCACACAGATATTTATCTCCAAATTTTTGCCCGATATGCGATGTATAGGACTTTTTGAAATGCCTATCATTATCAGTCAGCTAACGCAGCTTCAGCCGACGATAATTTAATATCATTTTGTTTATTTTCTTAACCTTTCTTGGCAGCTCGTATTGCTTCGTTTAAACTCTGCCCCCCAATATTTTATTGTCGTAAACGAAGGAGCAGACTCCCCAAGAATAGGACCTACCTCGGCTTTAATATTGGTTGGACTGAAACCTTTCAAATGAAAATATTGTATTACATAAAAAAATACTAAACAACGTGGCGCCTTGAAACTTAAAACCTATGTTTTATGAGATTACCACTTGTCACCAAAGTAATTTTTTTCAAACTAGTACCGCCATCTATACCTCAGAACTACTAATTTTGACACCGCCATCGTATATATCTTAAAAAACGTTTGAGAACCCCTTAATCTGTACATCTATACATACATACGATAAAAATATTACGATCTTACAATTGAAGCTTAAATTTATACAATATATGACTACATTACTACACAATCACAAGTATTTGTGTATCTAACGTATCTCTATCATAGAGAGTTAAGATACTTGTTAAATATAAATATTATTATTGTATGTTTGTGTAAATTTTGTCGATTTTAAATTTATTTGTTATTCGCATATCATCATCGTCTACAACAACATCATCATCTTGGGTGAAATAAAAATCTTTGTTTTGAGCAATAGAGTATTCACATTACTATAGGGGTATTCACATTACTATAAAATACTCACTACAAAAACTTCTGATGCTTTTAACATCAGTTGTTTAAATTTCTTACTTTTCAAAATTACACAATTTAATAATTTTTTATAATTAAAGAAAATCATAACTGTGTTCTTAAATATGGTTAACAGTTTTTAGTTTATTCTTCCAACAATTTAAAATTTGTCCATTTTGTCATGGTAACTTTTCGAATTGTCGCCTATTCGAACTGTATTTTTCCCGCATAATAGAAATTTATAAATTTGTTTTTGTCTTTTTACTGAACAGATGTTCAAATGAGGTTTAAAAATTGTTGAAATAGTAAACTGAAAAATGTTCACATTTACCACTTTTACACACCTTGTGTCGTGTAAAGTGGTAAACATAGATTTTAAAAGAATTTCGGAAAAAAAAACTAATAATTTAAAAAGTCGATTTGTCATCAGAGTGTCTCGCCTGAGTTAATTTTGCCAAAGCAACATTGGCTGGCTAATATCAGAGTTATATTTTCTGCATGTGTGTTTAAATACAAAATAATGGAAAGGCTAATAAATAAACAGTAAAAAGAAAAATATGTTTAACACTACAAAAATAAAGAGTAGCTGTTTTCCCATGGAATAGTTCCTTGGAGACCAATTGAGTTATTTGTTTCTGTTTGGCATGTTTACTTAAATAGGCAAACTTTAACAAAAATTTACAGCCAGAAAAGATTTTAAAAATATAAAAAGAAATTAGTTTTTCATATAAAAATTCTTAAAAAATTAAAATTCAAAATTACAAAAAAAAAAAACAACATCCTTGCTGGTGTCAATTTAAAAAAAACTTTATTTTTTGGATTTAATATTACAAACAGAATTTTGTACTTTATTTCTGTGTAGTTTCAAACTTAAATTTTTTATTTAAAAATCATAAGAGAAATGTATCCCTTAAGAAAGTTAATGCCCCTATTATTTCTGTATATTAAATCGACTTATATATGAGGGATTGTATGTCAACCCTCTCCCTATTTTAACCTTTTGCACTCCTAACGCTTTTTACAAACGTAGTGTACAGAAACCCACCGGGTGTGTTCTTGATATTTTACACATATTTTAAATAAAAAAACATGCATTTACTTCAACATTTCATAATGGGTTAATGAAGAAGAGATGAAAAAGCTAAGAATAACAAAAAACTATAGCAAGTACCGTTAACCCATTAGTGCCTATTTTGTATTTAAATTCCTAGAAAAGAGCCATCTTAAAAACTATAGCTAAATCCAGGGAAGAGGTGCATCAAATTGATTTTCACAGGCAAGTGGAGAAAGGATAAAACTTTAGGAAAATGTTTTTGTCAAGTTTCACAACCTTCGTGGGGGTTATTTAGCGGTTCAGAAGTCTGAAAACTTACATAGCCTTAAAAATTGGGGAAGTAAACTATCGGAAAACTTTCTTGTTAGTCTTAGCAGTTCTTTATCGTACAAAAAATATTGAAATATCGATTATTTTCAAATAAAAATGTAGAGTTTTACATTTAAGATCATAAATGATCTTTTACTCAAAAAACATAAGACCATAGTATGGGGACGTTTTATCCAAAAACATAAGTCTTAAGTATGGGGAAAAATATACCAAATGATTTCTAAGATAAAATATTGAATGAGTGAAAACCCGGTTAAAAATAGTCATATCAAGGCATATATAATATGATTAAGTCATATCTGACTTTGAATGAAGTCACATTACGGCAATATCATTATATACAAATACATCTGATCATTTTTATTGAGAGAATTTTTTATATGGTACTTGATACTAATATATGTCTCCAAAACTACATAAGCCACATAATATTAATCCCTCATAAAACTCATAAAACTATATGTGATCCCATAGATATTTTGGTAAAATTCGATATCAAATATTTACGCTTGGCTTCACCTATAACCATATTCATTTTATAACGAAATCCAAGTGATTTATTTCATATAATTTAAAGTAAAAAATGTGTACATTTTATAAGACAATAACACTAAGTTATATATTTTTGAAACACTGAATTTGTTCTAAATAATTTTTAATCTCTCATAAAATTGTATTAAATTATATATAAATTGATATAATTAGATACTTGTAGATTACCCATTTTTCGGATCAATTTGTATGTTTGTATGATCCTATCTAATGAGATATAATTTAATTAGGCTCCATATTAACATTTTTAATCGGGATTTCATCGATATTTGACAATGGAATCCGGGGGTCAGCCATTAATTGGTTAACAATACATACCAGTGAAGCATAACCAGAAATGTTCATATGTATTAGAGAATTTAATCATTTCTTGTTCAAACAAAGTCCGAACATTGTTTTATGGGTCAATCTACTTCGCGCTACAATTTGAGATGAATTTGTCAAAATGTTATTGTATTTTGAATAACAAATTCATAAAAGCAACATTTTTAAAAAATAATTATGCTTTCTGTAGTGATAAAAAAAAAACAATATTCTTAAACAAGTCACCTGGCTGAGTTTCAGGAGACGATGAAAAATAGCTTTAAAGCTAAAAAAAAAAAAAAACTAGAAAGAATATTCGAATTTTGAATAATTTAACAGTTTCTGATAAAAATAAAAAACTCACTGAGTCGATTTTTTTTTTGTTTTGACCAAAACCGTAAACTTCCCAGCAAAACTTTGGTAATGGGTGCGATAAAGTAATGCATTACCTTGTAATGTGTACTCCTTACCTGCATCATTATTTTCCAACAAGAAGTAATGAGTTACCGATAATTGAACACTCATGGATTACCTTGTAATGATACCTCATTACATTTTACATTACTTCAAAATGTAAAATAATGACTTACCGATCATCAATTACATAATGCTTGAATTATAAACGTAAAGTAATTATTAATATATATTTTTAAAAATCTATTTATAGACACATTACTTTGTGATTTTTTGTAAGCATGAGGGTAAGGAGTATATTTTTTATATCACGAACGAAAACACGAAGCACAACAACTCATTTAAATTTTAAGCAATAAAATATTATATGTATCGATAGCTCAGTTGGTAGAGTTCTCGCCTAACTAATTGTTAAATACCAGAGAACCCAGGTTCGAATCCCAGCATGACCACGTAATTTTTTTAATACAAAAAAAAATTATTTATTTAATTAAAAAAAAATATATCTGTATGCTTTTTTATGCTTTTTTTATGAAAATCTATTTATAGACGCATTACTTTTTCCCACCATGTAACCATATAAGTAACCAGTACACCCATTACTTTTAGGCTCATCGCCTGTCAAATTCATCAGTGAAGTATGGTGTAATGTAATGCGTGAAGCCCTATGGCAATACATTACTTTACCCATGATTTGGTAATGTGTGGTTTGCTGGGTTATCAATGATTGATAACCACCCGGTGGGTTTTAGGAGTGCGAAGGTTAAAAAGTGTGTTTGAACAAAATTTAACTTGGCGGAAATATTGTTTTATGAGTCACGAAAATATCAATTTTTCTTTTTTATTAAAAATGGACGAGGAGGCGTGGTGGTCAAGCTTGACAAAATTTGCCTTATTTTAGGTATTACGCACTAATATTTTTATTTATTGCTTTTTACTGAATGGATCACAGTCGGATCAGATATTTGGCAGCAAATTTTTCCAGCAAATTTCACAATTTTTATGAACAATTCAAAAAGTTGTTTCATGTTCAATTTACATCTTATAGGGTAATTCTTCCACAAAAAAATGGACGAAGTAGTCGTGGCCGAATTCTTAAATTTTTGCCGAATTTTGGGTATTACTCACATTTTAATTTATTTTTACCGAAGAGTTATACAATTTTTAAAGGGATTACAATCTGACTAGATATTTCTACAGGCTATGGATTGGAAAAAAATCAAAAAAAAAAAAAATTTCAACTTTAATCCAGCCTGCTTCGAACATTTTGAAGAAAAATCCAAAAAATGCTCCATGTTAACTTTTCGTCTAATAGGGCAATTCTTCTTACAAGTTCTACAGCCATTAGATAATTTTAAAAGAAAACGGACGGATTGACATAGAATCCGTCATATGTGTAAAAATATAACGTATTGAATCAGCTATTTCCAACCAGCAATACATCAGAGTTTAATATAAGCTGCTGTTATTACATATTTTTATACTCTGATGCTGCTGACTGACTATTGAATGATTTAAAATTGTTGTCTGTCGATGTTGGCGTTTTGCTGACTATAGAAAGATCTATGATCACAAAATGATAATTGTATTTGATTGAGTTTTAAGGTACTAGCGACGAGTGTAAGTACCCAGTCAGAAAAAGACAACGGATCACCGCTGGCAAGGCACTTTAGCAAGTGGTACAAGTGCTGGCAACAAGAGCTTTCCCAATCGCAAAATGATAACATCATTACAAAAAAGGTCCGTCTGTTCAAAAAGTGTCGTACAAGCAGTGGGGAAACACAATTTCCAACGTTGGCAAAATGTTGGTAACACCATGAAATGGGTGGTCTAAAAATGTGTTTTTCTACATAGAATTACAAAAAAGTTCATTTGTAATTGTTTTGGTTCTGTCGGTTTTCGAACCCTGACCGCCAGATTGGCAGCCGACAGCTAACAAGACATATAATAATAGATAGCTTAAAACGTAAGTAAATGATAACTGCTGGGTAGCCGATGGTTGCGCAAATATGATAGCACTTGCATAATGTTTGCTGGAAACAACTTGCCAACGTTGGGAAAATAAACAAAAATTTGGTCTTGCAAGAGCTTTTCCAGATACAAAAATATTATTTTCTGTGTAAGAAATATTAAAAACTATTAAAAAAAATCACAAACAAATGTATGTCTGGGACAGGGATTGAACTCGAAACCTTCTGACTGCAAACTTTTTTAAACAAAACATCATCATTTTTATAAAATAAATGCTCTACCAGGAGCTAGACTTTAGTACCGTTGGTAATTTCTGACCGGATAGCACTGGACATACACTTTTTGCCAACGTTGGCGGCATAGTGGTCTCAGCCAATTCATTGCCAATTTTTTTTTTTGTAGACCACTGAAATTAGTGTAAAACAAATACTGGGAAAACGGTTTTTAAAAATACTGGTAAAGGGTCTTAATCAAGTGTTCTGCCAGTAATATTTTTCACAATTCCTCTGTTGTGCTTGATTTTTTTGTACCACTGGCACTTTCTGACTGGGTAGGTACTCATAGTGAATTCAATCGTGTATAATAATAAAGTAGATGTACATACAAAATGTTTATTATAATGTCTATAATCAAAATGACGCCAATAAGATTCACGTTTTTTCTTCTTCTGATAGTTTCGTTTTTTTGCTGGATTTTATTTTGCTATTGTTTTATTAGGCTTTAAATTTAAATTTGACATTGTTTGAGGGAAAATATTGATCAAATGTATTTTCTTGTTAGCAAAAATTTAAAAAAATATATGTTATTTTCATTAAATTTTATTTTATATATTTTTGGCCGTTTTTCTTTCTACCCGTGATTTACAGCAACAGCTGCCAATTTTTAGGTCCCCTTATTCCAAATTATTATTTAACTTGTAAAAAAAAATTCTTTAACACGGCCAAAGACCCAAATAAAAATATGTATTATGGTGAAAACATAAATAAGATTTAGTTGAAACAATGTATGATTATGATGGTGGCCCAGCCAACTTCTTTAGCATCATCAGCATCATCATCGTCTTCACCACCAGCATCTTTGTCATAGTCATCATTAGGGCTCGGAAGTTAATGCATTTATGTTTGTGTTGTATGTACATCAAATATGTATTTAAAATCGTAAAATATGTACTAAAAATTTAAAAATAAGCATTTATTATTGATTTTTTTTTATGTTTTCAATATTAGTTCCACGATTTTAGTAATGTTTGCTTTAAAAAGTGTTTAAAATTTCGAATAAATATCGATAGAAAATTAGTAATAGAATTTTTCTGCTATTTTTTCTTTTCATATGTATAAATTTGAAAAACATTTTTTTTTACAAAATTATTAAATTGTGTAAGCTTTCTTTTTTAAAACTGTCCATTTAGGGATAAATATACAACAAAATATGCCAAAACATGCATTAAAATATGCATTTGTAGCAAAATATGCAAAAATAACCATTTATAGCAAAATATGCATTAACAAAGCGATGCCATTTTCTTGCAAATTCGTTGATTCGCAAAGATATTTGTTTACCATTATTCTCCAGCTAACGACAACAAACATATATTTTATTGAAGTTCCCAGCCCTATTCATCATCTTTGCTGAGAGCCAACCTTGTCATTTAGCAAAAATACATTTTTTTTTTTAAATTTTGTGAAAGAAAATTTGTCCTTAAACCAGACAACACAACACAAAACACATTTCATTTAAACACAATATCAGACGACGAAAAAAAGTGTTGTTTTGTCGCGCCAGACTTGTGGCTTTCATGCTGTTTTTTAGAGTTTTTTTTTTTCTTGTCTGTAACACAAAATCAAAAAATTTTGAAATTTTTCTGTTAATATTCCTATAAAATACTTATAATAAAATTTTATATACATAATTTTATTTAATTATGCGGGTTGTTTGTGTCCATATTTTTTAATCTAAGACATTGTTGAACAAAATCTGTACCAAATCATATTATTTGACTTGACGTTTCAACAAAAATTTAGTTTCAAATAGAATTGAGAAATTTCAAAAAAAAATTTTATTAAAATTTGTAATTATCCTAATATAACATTGTCAAAAAACTGGCGCCCAATGAAGGGCAAATTTATTTTAAATTCAAGTTTATACAATAGAAATCAAATCAAATCAATAGAAATCAAATCGAAATTAAATTTAATATCAATATCATTTTTATCAGTTATTATTACCAAGCTCTCACACTGAAAGAATTATCCTTCAAGATATTAATGAAACTATTTCATAGATTTTTTTTTGTTGCTTCAATGTAGAATTTCATTATATCACAGTGCAACAGTGAAAAAAATGCACGGACCCGACAGTATAGGTTCGATTGTACTACCTAAGGTTAGTAAAACCCTGTACTCGGTTTGGCCAGTTTAACTACGAATTTATTTTATGGACCTCAAAAGATTTAGAAAATCAGTGCTTCACTCAAAAAAGGTGTCCTCAGTTTTTGGCCTACAGCTAATTCAGACTTGATGATATTGCTTAACTATATTTGGCAATAATGTAGTGAAGAGTCTACTGAACAAATTTTATAAACATTTTATGCACAAAAAATCATTTTTTCCTGCACTTTTTTGTTTGCTTTCTTCAATAACAAAAAAAGTAAACAAAAATGCAATAAAAGTGTAGTCTAGTCAAAAACGACTATTTATAAGGTACAAACTGGTCTTTGTAAGCTATTTCGGATGCCTAGACACATTCAGATTGTATTAATATGTTCACAAAAGTTGTTCAGATCTACAATGGCTACAATTTTGTCATATATTGTTAGTGCAAAATTATGAGTCCCTGTAAGTTATGCTGAAAAAAGCAAAAAAAAAATAATTGTCTCCTATATTTTTTCCAAAAAGTGCAGGAAAAAATGATTTTTTGCACATAAAATGCGTATAAAATTTGTTCAGTAGACTCTTCACTACATTATTGCCAAATATAGTTAAGCAATATCATCAAGTCTGAATTAGCTGTCGGCCAAAAACTAATGACAACTTTTTTAAGTGGTGCACTGATTTTCAAAATCTTTTGAGGTCCATAAAAAAAATTGGTTGTCAAACTGGCCAAACCGAGTGCAGGGTTTTACTAACCTTTGGTAGTACAATCGAACCTATATTGTAGTATCCGTGCATTTTTCCAAAAGTCTTCATTTGTTGCACTGTGTATTAGACAATTTTTTATATACTTTTTTTTCATCAAATTTCATAGTTTCATAACAAAAAATCATTCGATTTTATGAATTATCTCTTCATAAATTAGTTCAAATGCTTATTTTTATATTTCTTCATAAAATTTCATAATTTCATTAATTTTCATACATTTAAAACTTTAGTTTTAAGATTTAATTCTCAAGTGTACAACATATTTTCTAAATGCTTTATTATTTCAATGTATCCTTGTATTAATTCATGAAAAGTTTTATTAATTTAAGGAACTTCTTAATATTAAACAATTTCATGAAATTGTTTCATAAATTCTATAGACGCTTCATTGTCGGAATGATTCATTGGTTTTATGAAAATTTACATTAATTCTACAAAAATTTCATAAACATTGACTTCAATTAAACCTGTTTCATAGATTTTATGAAAAGTTTCAATGGACGAGTTCCAGTAATAAATTTCATTAAAGCTATGAAGAAATTCGTTCATGAAGTAAAGATAATTCTCTCAGTGCAGTAGCTCAATTTATATTTGAATAAATCTCAAAGTAAAAAAAAAATCTTTTATAAATTTTAAAATTGTCGAAGTTGTATCTTTTAAATTATAGACATTTTCTAACAAATATATAATTCTGCAGAAAAAAAAAATACTAATTTGAAAAGAGAGAAAATGTCTTCATATCCGTGACATTTCTTTAACAAAAACATATGTTTTTCTTAAAGAAAAACATCAATTAATCTTTACAGGATATGCACTACATTTAGCAGCTTACTACTACTAACTACTACATGCATTTTGCATTTAACATATGACATTATGTGTGCATAAAAAAAACGGTCCATTATACATGCTGAATGTAGTTTGTTACACCATTTTAAAATTTTACTTGAAAAATTAAAAAAAATATCTTACAAAAAGAAGGTTGCTAAACATTCGGAGGTGCTAAATATGCTGAAATGTTTCAGATATTAAAAAATGTTTCTTAAGAATAACTCGTTTATTTCAAAATATATTTTGTAGATTCTATAAACCAAACTTAAAGGTTTTGAGAAATTTGGTTTAAAGAGAATTTCCCAGATTTTCAAAAGTTTTCCTCTACAAAACCGAAAGATTCTAAACATATGTATATTCATCGAAGAAATTCTCAAATTTTTTACACTGGCTGAATGACATCAATGAAATTTTTGCATTAAATCTGTGGAGTGTCAGTTAAACTTTTCGCCTATTGAAATTTTTAATTAAATCAAGTTCGGATACAGGGGTAGGGAAAATGGAATATTTCCTCCCCCAAAATAAAATTATTTAATACAAAAATATAAATGAGATTAGCAAATTACTCAAAAATATACTTAGTTCCCTATACAAAACCTTATTCTGAATCTGCGTCTGACTAAATTAAAATTATAAATTACAGCTTTTTATAAAATTGTATGAAGAATATCATTTTATTTATTAAAAATAATTTCATAAAAATTATCAAGATTTTTCAAAAACTTTAAAAAGTTTTTCATTCACTTTGTGAAGCTAACTTTATTAGATTATTGAAAAATTTCAATGAAGTCGCTTATTTTTTAAAAAAATCGCCAAAATTAAAAAGAAAAAAAACTCCAAAATTTAAAGAATCACCAAAAATTATAAAATTAAAAATCACCAAAATTAAAAAATCAACAAAATCGCCAAAAATTAAAAAAACTGTCAAAATTGAAAAAAAAAGAAATGGCCGAAAATAAAGAAGCTAAAAACCAAAAACATTTTCGAGATATGAACGTTTTTAAATTTGATTTTTACAATTTTAGCGTTTTTTAAATTTTGGCGATTTTTCAAAGTGCAGCGATTTTATTAATTTTGGGGATTTTTCGGTAAATTGTGGTATTTTTTTTTTTTAATTAAACCTACGTTTTATTAAAACTACGTTTTATTTAAACTACGTTTTATTAAAACTACGTTTTATTTAAACTAACGTTTTATTAAAACTACGTTTTATTAAAACTACGTTTTATTAAAACTACGTTTTATTAAACTACGTTTATTAACCTACGTTTTATTAAAACTGCGTTTTATTAAAACTGCGTTTTATTAAAATACGTTTTATTAAAACTACTTTTTATTAAAACTACATTTTATTAAAACTACGTTTTATTAAAACTACGTTTTATTAAACCTACGTTTTATTAAAACTGCGTTTTATTAAAACTGCGTTTTATTAAAATTACGTTTTATTAAAGCTACTTTTTATTAAAACTACATTTTATTAAAACTACGTTTTATTAAAACTACGTTTTATTAAAACTACGTTTTATTAAAACTACGTTTTATTAAAACTGCGTTTTATTAAAACTACGTTTTATTAAAACTACGTTTTATTAAAACTACGTTTTATTAAAACTACGTTTTATTAAAACTACGTTTTATTAAAACTACGTTTTATTAAAACTACGTTTTATTAAACTACGTTTTATTAAAACTACGTTTTATTAAAACTACGTTTTATTAAAACTACGTTATATTAAAACTACGTTTTTTTAATAAAACTACGTTTTTTTAATAAAACTACGGTTTAATAAAACTATGTTTTAATAAAACTACGTTTTAATAAAACTACGTTTTAATAAAACTATGTTTTAATAAAACTACTACTTTTAACTACGTTTTCAAATAACTGTATTGTAAAAAACTACATTTAAAAACAATTACGGTTTAAAAAAACACAACTTCAAAAAAAAAATACATTTTAAAACCACACTTTGCTTTAAAAAAACCTTTTTCTCAATTCTTTTTAAAAATGGTTGTAATTCTGCTTGTTGCTGCAGTTTTGTTTATTTATGCATTTGTTATGGTTATAAGCGAATTATAAGCTTTACACTACTAAACTTATTTGTCACGAACAAGCAATGAACTCATAAACAAACATTTCAAACGTGTTTTTTATTGGCAACTGTTGTTGACTTTTTTTCAATACAAAATCTCAAAACCCCAACAGCGCAACTACACAGAACACAATATGCACGCCTATGCTGCACATGCAGCATAACACAAATTATGCTATTTTTTTGTTTGAATAAAAAAAAATGTTTGCTTTTTACAAACCAACATTTTACGCCTCTATTATTTAAAATCAAATAAGTTTAACACAAAAAAAAAAAAACTATTTTGCTTATAATATCAAAAAGGTGACACTTTTTTAGAGACCTGAAGATATTGTATATAGTTTTTGTTGTCTTGGGTTAATATTATAAATCAGATCAAATCTATGGCACGTTTTTTTTTTGTCAATATACATATTTTTTTTGTGCAAAAATATACATATATTTTGCTGTCTTTGTTAAAAACTGTGGGCAAAAGTTGGTCACATTTTTGTTTTTTTTTTTTGTACTGCACTTTTAACGAGAAATGGCAATTTATATTTATTATGTTCATGTGGTCGTTTCATAGTAAGTTTATTTTTGAAAAGTAACGTATAATCAATTTAAAACAATCTTTAAAAGCTGATGTTAGACTTTTTGCAAAGAGCAAAAAAAAGGGTTATATTTTCTGCTTCTAAATTTATGTTATTTATGCTGTTTTATCAAAAAGTCTGCATCTTTCTTTAAAATTAAAAGAAAGAAATATATGTACAACTGAAAATATTTTGTTTAACAATCCCCATAATTTAATATTTAATTCAGAGAAAGTTTGAAAGTTGACAGTGTCAAATTAAATAATAAAGATAGAGTGTCCTTAAAAAGGACTAGTTAAAAAAAAAAACCTCGAAAACTTTAAAAAAATAGTCTACGTAGTTTAAAAACCTAGAATACATAGTTTAAAAAAACTAAACTAAGTAGTATAAAGAAAAACTAGACTACGTAGTTTTAAAAAAACTGGACTACGTAGTTTTATTTTCTGAAATGCTACTTTGAAATTTATTGTATTATATACATCAATGAGTATTAAAAATTTAGAAGTACCATCTTATTTTCACTCGTAACTTTTGAATCGCTGAACCGATTTTGCTCATTTTCAATACTAAACTTTTCGCGAAGATGCCCATCAGTTTAGTTAAAAAAATAGCAGTGCCGGTTAGGTTTTCGTGATCTGATCGCAACATAAGGACATCACTAAGAATAAGGATGAAAAATATATGAGGAATTTCAAAAATTTTCCACACTTTGATGCAAAATATTTTTGCAAACATGTTTTGGCATGAAATGAATCATCTTTTGTGTATGTGGTTAGTCTTTAGCATGATAAATCCATCCACGGTAATCGTTTATCGTTTAACTGCGCAACAGTTATGGTGGTTTTAAGTTTAAAGCAAATTAAAAATATTAAAACTACAGTTTTTGGATTTAATTAAAGCTACAGCAATTTAAAAATTTATCATATATCAAAAATTTAATTTTTTTTTTTTGCCATATAATAGAACTTAAAAAGAAGACAGCGATTATTTTGGAAACACACACATTTTCCTTGCCGGTTTTATAATAATTAATTGCGCTTATGGTTGCTTATTTGCAGGAAGTCATTAAACACGCAAAATTGCTTATTTTATATAAGGATGATTTTTGAGGTAATGAAAATTTTGTTTGCCCCATAAAATTTGATGCTTTTTCGATTCTCGTCATTGAGCTCATTAAAATCTTGAATTTGATGTACTTTTTAGCGGAATTAATACAGCGCTTTAGTTATCAAAAAACAAAATGTTTGGGAAAAGTGCCGCTGTACCCGCTAGGAATGAAAAAAAATTTAATTGGTTTTTTTTTTTTTTTTTTTTTTTTTTTTTTTTTGTATTCATTTTATTTTCAGAAATAAATTCATTACAATAGTAGTGCCTCAGCGCCTTATAGGCATTGTTGAGGCGAGTTGGCAAATTCTAATTATACATTATAATTTACAATAAACATATAAATGTTATAACAAAAAAAAAAGTGAGAAATAATAATATAAATTCATATATAAAAAGAGAAGTAAGTTTTTTTTACTATAGTTTACATTAAAAGTTCTTCTATATGTTGCAAAATATAATCTTTTAATAATTTTTTAAACGTTGAAATTCTATGTTCATCTTTTAAACTCTGAGGCAAGACATTAAACTCACGACTACCCAAAAACTCTATACGTTGCTTAGTTGTTTCCAACCTACACCAAGCTACTCTTAAATTTCCATTACTTCTTGTGTTGATTGTATTTTGAGTCCTTTGAAATTGTATTGTATGATGTCCTATGTTGTGCAAGCATTTATAAACATATAACAACAGTTGATATTTAAAAAGACCATAAATTGGCAAAATTGTTTGACATTTATCAGCATATAGCGAAACAGAGGGATATGTTATAGGAAGGTTGTATACCACTTTAAGAGCCTTATTTTGTGTACGCTGAAGAGACCTTAGCTCATTAGTTTTTTTAAAGCCAAAAGAAATAGCTAAATAATTTAAATGACTTTGAACAAGAGCATTGTAAATTAAGATTTTTGTATTTTTGTTAAATTTATTTTTAAATTTGTATAAGAAACCAACAGCCTGAGCTGTTTTTATTTTAAGACTTTGCAAGTGTTGATCCCAAGCAAGATTACTCTGGAGAGTTATACCCAAATATTTAATAGATTTGACTTCTATAATCTCTCTACCATCAACAAACACAGAAAAAATATTATTATGACTACTGGGCTTAAACCTTAGTAGCTGTGTTTTATTGGCGTTTAAAACAAGTTTGTTTAATCTAGAAAACTCACATATCAAAGCAGCATCACGCTCCATGTAAGCTTTGGCAACTGTTTCATGTTTGTATGGGTAAAACAAACATATATCGTCAGCATACATAAATAGTTTTCCAGTTAGTCCCAAGTTTTTTAGATCATTCAAGAAAATTGTGAATAATAAAGGTCCAAGGACACTGCCCTGAGGTACTCCATACTCAACTGGACGCAAAGAGCTTTTTTGACTTCCAACCTGAACATATTGTTTCCTATTCATCAGATAGCTCCTCAAGAGTAACAAATCTCTTCCAAAAATGCCATAATATTTTAGTTTTTGTAACAAGATCTCGTGATCTATGAGATCAAATGCCTTACTAAAATCATAAAAAATTCCAGCCACGCCGCTGTGTCCTTCATCCAAACCTTTACAAATGAAATTAATAACATTTACAACTGCTTCCTCAGTACCACACCCTTTTCTAAATCCGTATTGAAAGTCATAAAGTAAACTGTTGCCATACATGTATTCCGATATTTGATCATATAAAATCCTTTCAAATACATTGTCAATTATTGGCAACACAGCAATTGGCCTATACATGTCAGTAGTTGAAGCATTTTTCTCCTTAGGAATCGGTATTACTTTATGGATTTTTAGAATATTCGGATATGCACTGTTTCTTATCATATTATTAAAAATGTTTACCATATAAGGGGTTAAATCATTAATACACTTTAAAAGTATTTTGGGTGCACTTTGTCAATTTAGTACATCGTAAAGATTCACTATAGATTCCTACCCATGTTTTTATAAAAAATTTAAAAATAATTTTAAAAAGTTCATAACATTTTTGCGTTTAATAATTTTAAAATTACTTTTTGATTCGGAGGTGTGGTTAGCCCAGAAACTCGGTTCACACAAAAAAAAAAAAAATAAATTTTAAACAAAGTTTGTGAAGTTACTCTCCCGTTATTGGTGCGCTGACATCAACTTGGTATAACTCAAAATTACACAATTTTTTAAATACTGTTCTCAAAAAACAATTCCATTAAACAATGCAAAACCCCTGCTTCGAAATTGATATTACTTTTTTAGTGAATGTATCTCCCAAGTCTCTGCTTTAACTAGACCCGATCATTTTGTTTGTTAACATATTGTTCATTTCGATAATTTCTCTCATCTGATTAGAAGTTGTTTTTCAACAGCATAATAAATGCTAAAGGAGGGTATATCGATAATATTTAATAAATTTTGGAAATTTGTTTAGTTTATTTTTTTTTTTTTTAAATATAACCTTACACTAATTTTAAAAGTTATATCCATTTGCAGTAGTAAAATTTCTATATAAGGAATAAATGAGCACTATTTTTACACCTTACAGCAACGCGAAAAGACTTCGTGTGATCTGATTAAAATCAAACGCATATATACACGCAGAAAAATAAAGTACCAACCGAATTGAAAAGTGTATATTAATGGTATCAACTTATAAATTCAGTTAGTACAACGAAATATACATTCGACTTCTGAAAATATTGAGTGTTGCAACTACAGTTCTGTTGAATTACCGAACTCTGTTCTGAAAACTAATATATAGTTGTGCCAACTGTCTGAAATTCGTAATAACCGAATTTGAATCGAACTAACTGAATTTAAGTTGGCAAATAGCTAAACTTTTTCTGTGTGTATAAACTGAAAATTGGAAAAGCCCTTCGTAAACTTAAAAAAACTACGTAGTCTTAAAAAAAACTACGTAGTCTTAAAAAACTACGTAGTCCAAAAAAACTACGTAGTCTAAAAAACTACGTAGTCTAGAAAAACTACGTATCCTTAAAAAAACTACGTAGTCTAAAAAAACTACGTATCCTTAAAAAAACCATGTAGTCCTAAAAAAATACGTAGTCTTAAAAAAAATACGTAATCTTAAAAATACTATGTAGTCTTTAAACATTAGCGTGGAGTTAAAAAAACTACGTAGCCTTAAAAAAAAGCACGCAGTCTCTTTAAAAACTAGAAAAGCTCTAAAAAAAAAGGTTTCTGAATGAGTATTTTGAAAACATTTCATTCTATATTTGCTTTCTTTTCACTTGTGTCCGTTTGATCTTTTGCTGTACGATATTAAAATTTCAATGTTTGCAATTCATTTTCCCACAATTTCATAATTTCCTTTTTTCCCTCGTTTAAGTGTGAATAAATTATATTATTTTTTTTCTCATTATTATATTTGTTTCATTATTATAATTATACTTTTTTTTTATTTTTGCAAAACCCACAGACAGTCTGACTACAACTACATAATTTTTATACTACGAGTATAGATCTCCTTATATGCTAAATGGTGAATCAGTTGTTTGTCTATAAATCTCAAACCATTTAAGGCCAGACATTTATATTATTTTTATTTTATTCACTAAAAATATTATCGCACATATGTGCCAAGTTTTTGCTCCTCTTAGTGGGTAAAAACATTTTGTAATTATGATAATAAATTTTTAAAATAAACACACACAGTTTGGTCAGAATCTAAATTTGAAATTAATTTTGGGGCTAATTGGTTAAAAAATATATATTAAAAACAAAAAAATCATCATAAAATGTATTTTAACATCTTAAAAACGTATTCTTTCATTTATAAATTTTAAAATATATGACATTTTATTAGCGGAATTCCCTTATATCGGTAAATAAAACTTGTTAAAGTACATACAGAAAATTCTGACAGTAACTTCATGTCTGTCATTTATGTAGTCAACAGTAATAATAATTTTTAACTGTTGTTGTAGTAATATTTCTATGGAAAATGTAAAATAACTGTTTTTGACATTCATTTTAAAGTTAACTAACCAAAAATAACCTACTTTAGTAACAGTTTTTTGCTTAGTTATTTTGGTAACTTCACAAAAAGCTAAAAAATTATGAAATTATTATATTAAAAAACCTTCAAGACATTTCATAAAGAATTTACACATAAGCAATAACGCAGTCTTATTTTTCAATATATCAAATGTTCAAACATTTCAAATACATACAAATAACACGTTTTAGCATTTCGGAACTGACTTTAGGACTGCTTAATGCAACAATAATTGAAATATGTATAACCTTTTTTTTGTTAAAAATCCTGTCTTTGTGGTATTGAAAATTCCTACACTGCTCCTGTTATTTGTTTTTTTTTTATGTATTTTAAAACAATTTTGATTTCGCTGCTAAAAGAAAATATTAGAAAGTCCATATAAATTTGGACTTATATTTATATTTTGATGAAACTTACATTAACAATTTATTTTACGCAGATTATATTTTTATATTTAATTTAATTTATTCTATTTATAAATTGTGATAATAGTTTAATGTAGGGTTGCCATATTTGAAAAGTGAAAAAAAAGTACATTGATGAAAAAAAAAACAGTACTTTTCAAAAAAAAAAAGTACATTTTTGTATTTATTGTTAACATAACTTTTACTTCAATACATCACATATTTACTTAAAATAAGTTAATACACCGAACCAAATAGCGAAAAAAATTTTTGTAGATCTTTAACAAAAAAATTTTTGTAGATCTTTAACGAAATTTTGTCAATTTTTTTTTAAGATTTAACAAATTTTATTCAAAACAACAAAATTTCGTCAAGTTAGGATGTAAACTTGACGAAATTAAAGAATTAAAATTGACTAAATATCATCAAATTGACTAAATTTCGTCAAATTGGCTAAAATTATTAGTTTGGACGCCATTACTTTTTGCATTGGGCAGTGTCATGAAAAAAATTGTGTTTACAAACATCCATTGCTTAAAAAGTAAACAAACCAAACTTGTACAAAGAAACGAAGTGGAATTAATACAGGGAGATTAAAAAAATTTATATAAAAAACTATTGTACACACAAAAAAAAACATGGTTAAAAAAATATATATTCTTTGTACACGCAAAAAAACTTGTTTATACAAAAATATGTAAAATATACAAAAAAAACAGTACAAAAACAGTACAAATCCAAAAAAACAGTACTTTTGCGTACTGTTTTAGGTGTTGTGAATAAAACAGTACATTTTTCAAAAAACAGTACATGTACTGTTTAAAACAGTACGAATGGCAACCCTAGTTTAATGGTTTAATTAATTTGTAGCTGTAATTATATATTTGGATTCTTCATAAATTATTTTTACTCTCAACCGAATTCTAACCAACTAATTTTCTGTGTGAAGTAATGCTTAAAACAAAAATGTTTCGAACGTTTCTGTACAAATTGTAATACAACAAACACACATACTACATATAATGATATACAAAGTATATTGGTATGCAAACATTGTTGCTTTTCAAATAGTTTTGATTTTATAATTAGGTTTATCTAATCAGTCAGTTTATACACTAAGAGCCAGTTTTTGGGAGGACGATCAAACTTAGTTTTACAGCTGTTTAGTTAAACTTAAATAAGATATAAACTGCTTTTAAACCTCCATGCTGTTTTTCAGTGATGGTTTAAAAAATCTAAAATTAAATAAGATTACCATATTTTACACCAAAAAGAGTAATGCCATTTTCAAAAGAAATATGGTAGCACTTGCGAATGTCAAAAATGAAAAACAAACAAAACAACGCGCATAGAAAAAAAATGTTTGTTTATTTTGTGCCCAACTATTAAATATTTCTTTTGTTTAATATTGGTTGTAATTAAATATAAAATGGACTCTAAAATAAATGTAAAAATATAAGCCGATGGTTTGGACGAGCGGAAGCGCTGATAAAACTCCAAATCATTATATAAATAAAAACACATTTTCAAAAATTTCGTATATATTGTTTTTTTTTTTTGGACTTTTAGTTAACAGCTGCTTTATTTATGTATACTTTTCATTCACAGCTGTTATGATTTGACAACTCAAAACTTAGTTTAAACGGCCAACGCTGGCCGGTTAAACTACAATTAAAATATAATAAACTTGATCTCAAAAACAGCATTTTAAGTTTAAACTTCGTTAAAACTATAAACAAGGTTGAACTACATCCCAAAAACTAGCTCTAAGGCAAGCAAATTCTCATAAAGTTAATTTTTTCTGTTGTATGTAATGTCGCGGTTTGATTTAAGCCAATTATCATTGTCTTGTGCGTGTAACTGAAGATTTGGTTGATGCCAATGAAACAATTGTATTGTCTATCATGAGAAATAACTGTAGTTTTTACTAAAACTACAGTTATTTTTAAATAGGTAATAATATCTACAATTTTAAGTAATTTTTATGAAAATTGTAGTCATCATTTCAATTACATTTGTAGTCATTTTAAGAATGTTATGACAAAATTTGTAGCACTGTAACAGCTACAGCTAGATAATGTACTAATTTCGTGTGTAAAATGTTAATGTTGATAGCCCTGTTTATGATTTTTTTCTAAAGATTTCACTTAAGCAATTTTTATGATTTGGTTTACACATTTTTAAAACACTTATTTTTTTTTTTTTATTATTTAGCAACTTTAAAAAGCTAATGTCCCAATATCCTGTTCATTAAGATTTTCATTATTTTGTATTTAAATTTCTGCAAAATTTTATACTTTATATCACTTTTCCAATCCAATGCCAAACTGTCTAGCGATTTCCATTTGCTATTAAAAAAAAAACTGGTTACTAACCTGTATAAAAATAAAAATATGCCAACTAACTACCAGACATGGGCGGCGTCAATTACATTTCAGAATGATTCATGTGTGAAATTTGTCATATAATTCATAATTTCAAACCTGCGCTTACACTTGTTGGAACATTTTACATTTTGTCAATTCCAGACGTTTGAAATAATACCAATATTTGTGTATTTAATTACAGGACAATTACATTTGTAAGTCTAATTGCATGTAATGTAATGTGGGCATTGTGGTGTAATGGTTAGCGCGTTGGACTGCTACACAGATTACCGGTGACGACAACATCAATTTAGAAAAATAATATGTATGAGTTTTCTATCACTTATATGTATCGCTGTGCCCACCTTCGGTGTTCCCATAGCACTTAACGCCACCGAAGTAAAATAATGAATCAGGGCTATGAAACAAAAAGCTTCAATAAATTCGCCAACTTTGCATCAGGTGGCGACCAACAACTGTTCTAAGACTTATCATCTCACGCAATTACAGTGTTGCCATATTTGAAGCCCTTCATCTTTCACCACCTTTCATCTCTCCACTATCCCCTTTCCAAAGAAAGAAACACATTAATTAATAGGAAGAATTTCCTGAGTGTTGCTTCTCTTTTAAAAAAAATAAAAAAAAAAAAATAAAAAAAAAAAAAAAAATGGATGTAATTGAGTAATTGCCCTGTAATTAAATACCCAGATGTTGTTACTAATCCCCATGTTTGGTATTAAACATTTTACAAATTTTCTAAGGAAGCTTTTAAGCCTACAAGTGTGAGCGTAGGTCTGAAATTATTAATGATATTTCAAATTTTCAATAGTGAAGGATTGTGAAATGTAATTGACGGCTCCCATGTCTGCTAACTACCATCAATTGTTTGCAAATTAATTGTTTTTATAGCACTTTTTTATATTGTTTTAACTCTCTCAGTTTCATGATTGTTTGCAATTTTTCTTTTTTTTTTCTATTTTAATTGCTCATAAAAATCCATAAAAACGGATATAGTTAAAGCTGAAACTAAAACTTAGTTAAAAGTCGTAATAAAACAACATGTAAATTGTAAATGTAACAAAGTTTATTGTCATTAAAAAAATAATAATTTAGATAGCAAACTCTGTTGTCATGAGTTAATTGATTTTTTAAATGGATTTTTCATCAAATATAATATGAATTATTATATTTTAAGTTTTTTTTTACAAATAACTGAGAAAATGGTACTTTTAAAGGTAATATGAGAAACTATATGAAATTACTACATACCGGTTCGAAAAAGTTTTTAGGGTAGAAGGTGGGAGATTTCGCCACTGGAGCACTTATGACTCCACCGATTTTCGCGTTATTTAAAAGAGTCATTAAAATGTTCCTTTCCATAATTTGTGCAGTTATTGATCATCTTTCATGTCACCAAATTTTACATTTGTACTTCACACGTGGTCGATAATAGACAGACATGTTTTTGTGGTTTTTAGGTTAAAAAAATAAATAAAGGGTCCGCCAAATATTTTTTTTTTTTGAACTCCTGAACCAATTGGACTTTGTATGGCGTCATACCAAGGTCTTTATGCTAAATTCGTCTCAGTGATGTCTCCGAAATGTTCAATTGTTGAGAACGACGGTGAATTGATGTTGATGGCGCTTCACGCACACTTTCTGCCACAGCAGCAATATTCTGTTTTTGGCTTTTCACGCTTTGGTTTTTAGATGAGGATGTCAGTTTCTTTTACTTTTTCACAAGATAACGAACATACGGACCATATTCGTTCAGCGGAAGGATAAAACTAATTATCTGTCAAATCAGACATGAGCTAAGTGTTACCATTCACAAAATAAGCACTAGTTGAAAAAAAAACGTTAGATGGCGGACCGTTTACTATTGAGTTAAAATATTTGGGATAACTTTTTCATTTCCAGTATCAAAACAAACTACTCTTTAAGGTGTCGCAGCGTTGATACTATTTTATTGTATTAACACGTTTTGTTTTTTAGAATTTATTTCTGAAAAGTGTAAAAAATATACAATTTTATAAGCGGATGATCATGGGGCACATACGCCTGCCTACCAGGTGAGGTAGTTTTGTCAGCAAAATTTGCTTGCATTTTATAAGACGTATAAGTACTATTAATTCGTTACATGATTGTATGTTTTGGATTGGTCAGAAGTAGTTTTCGTTCAACAAATTCAAAGAAAATAAACTTGTGTGAGATTTTATTTGTTCGGTTTAAGATCATGACAAATTTTTCTCTAAATTAACAGAAAAATTATAATTTTTATATGATAATTTACTTTGACTATTAGAAAAAAAAAACACAGAAAAAGTTATTAGACACTAGCATGAATGGAATGCATTTTCTGACCCACTACGGTCTTCATCAACATTCTTCGTGCCATTTAGTGTTAATCGTAAATATCATCTATTTAACTCACACGTTGAAGAAATTGGGTAACGTTAAATCCCACATTACTCTGTGTGTTGAGTTAGAATGAAATTTACCACGAACGATTTCTATTTATAGTGTGTTTGTTTTTTTTCTTTTTTAACCCTGCATGCTTAATGTTAGTCGTTTCGACTAACATTGTTACTTTTTCTGTTCATAACTTTTTTTGCTGTTTTTTGATCATTATCATTTTTAGTGTTGAATGAGTTGATTTAGTTACAAAGCTACTGCCGATTAGTACTGATGTGTTGTGTGACTCATTTAACTGATATGTATTGGTTTGCAAAAACTACTTAGTCGTAACGACTAACATTGGTTTTATTGCAATTTTTTTTAGTAAACAAAATGTCTGCAAAGAAAATAACAGAGGATGAAATTGAAAAAATATTGAAAAAACCTCTTTCACGTCGTGAATTTATGAAACAGCTTCACGCGAATCTAGTCAAACCGCACATGGTAAAGCGCTTAAACTGTCCTAATCTAAAAACAGGCGTGCGGCAAAATATACAACAGATTGTATCACCAGAATCTCAAAACATGAATATTGATAACACAGCACCAAAAAAAAAGTAATAAAAGAAAAATTTGTGCGTTTTGTCCCTACCAAAGACATCGCATGACGAAGGCTGTATGCATAAAATGCAAAAAAAATATATGTGTCCAGCACAAAATTGAACTTTGCGCCTCTCGTGGAAATAATTAAAGTACAATTTTTTTTTTAGTTTAAGTATTTAGGACAAAGCCTTAGCTTTATAATGGCAAGAAGCCTTTTTTAAGTTTTTGAATTTTTTTAATAAATTTTATATTTTAAATTTTTATATGTGATGTACCTAAGACTGATGAAGAACAGTAATTTATTTTATTATAAATAAAATTAAAAACAAAACAAATGAAAATGTTTTTTGCTTTTATATACAATAAGGAATAGTATTTTAGTTTCACATTAACTTTTATGGATTTGGAGCACTACCCGTTCCACAGAGTTCATAGTTCGTACAAGTTAGTCAAATCGACTAACATTAGTCATAACGTATGAAAAATAACACTAAGCATGCAGGGTTAAATTTTTTTTTGGTAAAATTACAGCTGATATCCATTTTAGGAATATTAAAGTTTAGCCGATTTGAGTTACATTGTATATCTTTAAAAAAAAAAGATATGTAAGAAATAAAGATAATTTATGTTTTAAACATACAAATTAAAGTTAAGATCTGTAAAATTTTAGATTAAAAATAATTTTTTTCAAAAAAAAAAATTTGGTTGAATAACAACAGCTCTTTAAAGAAAAGGCGAATGATCCTCCTTCTACTCTACATCAAGTCTTAAAGTAACTCAAATTTAAAACTTACAGATTAAAAGATAGTCCTTTATTTAATATGCTACGTTTTAAAAAACTTACGTTTTAAAAAACTACGTTTTAAAAAAACTACGTTTTAAAAAAACAGCATTTTACAAAACTACATTTTAAAAACTACATTTTAAACTATGTTTTAGAACAACTATGTCTTAAATAAAACTATGTTTTAAAATTTTTGTAACAAGAAAAAATATTTATGAATTATTGATTATTTGAAATTAAAATTACTGATTACAAAAGTACAACGTATTAAGTAAATACTCCTGCAGACAAGCTATTTGGCTTCGCGGGACTAGCCATAAGAAAAATGTATTTGAATTTAATTTAATAAAGTCAATTAATTACAAAAAAAAAAAAAAAAATCAAATTCGTGCTAATATTTTTAAATATGTCTAACTTACTTAATAAGTTTACATAAAATTTTATAAATTAAGCACTATTAAAACATGTATATTGCTTAAATTGTCATAAATAAATATTAAAAATTCAAAAAAAAACTACGTTTTAAAAAACATCGTTCTAAAAAAAGTACGTTTAAAAAACCGGTTGTAACAAAACTACGTTTTAGAAAACTAAGTTTAAAAAAGCTACGTTTTAAAAACTGCTTTTTAAAAAAATACGTTTAAAAAAACTACATTTTAAAAAACTACGTTTAAAACAACTACGTTTTAAAAAAATACTTTTTAAAAAACTAAGTTTAAAAAAACCGGTTGTAAAAAAACTACGTTTTAGGAAACAAAGTTTAAAAAAGCTACGTTTTAAAAACTGCTTTTCAAAAAACTACGTTTTAAAAAACTACGTTTTAAAAAACAACACTTTAAAAAAACTACGTTTTAAAAACATAACGTTTAAAAGAAACTACGTTAAAAAAAAACAAGTTTTAAAAACAACGTTTTTTGGATTGCCAATGCCAAGATTCGTTCCATGTACTATTCAAAAGTGGGTTACACAATATTACATAACAATTCTAAAACAACTTAAATTAGAAAAAAATTGACTTTAACTGCCCAGGCAGAAAAATACAATCGGTACAGTGTTGGCAGAGCGTCGGTAATGGTCGTTTATGCGTTTGCTGAATATGCGATTAACAAATTTGACAGTACTGTCGTATTACCCGATTGATAACATTGGCCAACCGTTGGTTTAAGCGAACTTGCCACCGTTGGTTATTTAAAATAAAGGGTCCGCCATCTAACTTTTTTTTTCAACTAGTGCTTATTTCGTGAATGGTAACACTTAGCTCATGTCTGATTTGACAGATAATTAGTTTTATCCTTCCGCTGATCGAATATGGTTGTGTATACGCTTGAACAACGCTGGGAAATATTGCGACATTACTTTGAAAATCATGGTAATGTTGCAGAATGTGTGCCGATACACCCAAAACGAGTCACTATTTGGTGCGGATTTTGGTCCAGAGGCATAATTGGGCCATTTTTCTTCGAAAATGAGCAAGGAGTGGCCGTTACAGTCAATGGCAATCGTTATCGGGCCATGTTGAACGAATTTTTGTTCACAAAAATTGAAGAGGAGGAAATACAGCTGCACACAATCGATAATGTGCTTAAAAATTGGACCGATCGTGTAGGCTACTGCATGGCCAGCCGAGGCAGCCATTTGAATGAAATTATTTTCCATTATTAACCGGAAGGAGTGCACTTTCAAATAAAAAAAGAAATTTGAGAAAATATTCAGAAGTTTTTTTTATAGCATTTTCAAAAAAAAAAGTTATTTGGCGGACCCTTTAGTTTGGGCTTTTTTAATAGCTTAAATTTAATTAGTTTCGAGAAAGATGTATAATAAAACACATTTAAAAAGCAGCAATACAGTTCGGTCATAGTCTTATACATCATATTCAAATGTGTAAAATATAATAAAATATTTTAAAAGCAATGCTTCTAATTGCCATATTGGTAAAAACAATATTGGCAAGGAGTTTTGGGGGCGGTACTGGCACAACACATGCTTTGCAAGCAAAATAGTGTTATCCAGTCTTATTTTTTTTTTTGGTACTGTTGTCAATTTCTACCTGGGTATTTATGACATTCTATTTATTGACTTTTTATAGACAGATTACAATTTTATAAAATTTTGTTTTTCGAAACACATAAATTTTATACAAAACAAACATTTAGTATTGACCACCTGCCGTGTGTCATAAATCACACGATCATGCAAAATGTCATATATCATCGTCAAAGACAAGAAAAATAAACAAACCACCAAACAACTCCTATAGAGTTAAACAGAAATTCGAAATAACACAAAAAGTTTCCAAAATTTGCATAAGTAATACATTTATTTTAGGAAAATAATAAAACGTAAACTTTGAAGAAAGAATAAAAAATCACATGCAGGAAAAGAACACCTACATTAAATTCAAAGACAGAGACTTTGAACAAAACTAATTTCTACAAATTAAAAAGGAAGGAAATTCGTCATCATCGTATGAACATCATTATCAACTTTTTTTTCAAAAGAAACACCTTAGCATATTGTAATATGGCTAAAGTGCAGCATGATTGTTGGCTGCGTGCATAAAACAAAGTATGTGGGACACAAAAAGACAGAAACTTAAATTAATTTAATCAGTAATTCATAAAAAAAACCAACAATAAAACGTGTTATTTTTTAAGAAACGTAAGTTTTTAAACAAAATGTAGTTTTTAAACAAAACGTAATTTTTAAACAAAACGTAGTTTTAAAACAAAACGTAGTTTTAAAACAAAACGTAGTTTTAAAACAAAACGTAGTTTTAAAACAAAACGTAGTTTTAAAACAAAACGTAGTTTTAAAACAAAACGTAGTTTTAAAACAAAACGTAGTTTTAAAACAAAACGTAGTTTTAAAACAAAACGTAGTTTTAAAACAAAACTTGGTTCTAACAAAACGTAGTTTTAAAACAAAACTTGGTTCTAACAAAACGTAGTTTTAAAACAAAACTTGGTTCTAACAAAACGTAGTTTTAAAACAAAACTTGGTTCTAAAAAAACGTAGTTTTTTAACAAAAAGTATTTAAAGTGTCAACCTAATCAAACATATGTTTTAAGTTTCGAGGCGCCACGTTGTTTTTTTTTGGAGCTATCAAAAATAAACGATCTCATTGAATTTGCAAACACGGAAAAAATTAGTCAACTTTATGTAATTCAATACTTTCATTTGAAAGGTATCATTTCAACACTCACAATATTTTAACAGTAACTGATTGTAGTTTATTTAAAAAGTAATCAGTAAAGTTTGTTTTTTAACTTTTTTTTAACCATTTATACAAAAAAAAACTACACATAAATACTGTTTTTCTGTACCAGTTATTATTTTCATTTAAAATTTTTTTTATTACAAAAACTTCTTTATTTGTACCAAAAAGTTAATGATAGTAAAAAAAAAAAAAAAACTGTTGTTTTTAATAATTTGGGAGTTGATTATTGATAGTTAAAACAAAATAAAATCGGTTGTTTCTGGATTTGGAAGTTTTTTAAATTTTTTTATTTTATCTTTAATTTTTTACTGATTTTGAGTTAATTTTTTAATAGTTAAAAAAAATGAAAAATACATTTGATTTTAAAGAAACGGGGTTTTTGTAGTTTCTTTGTTAGGTCGGCTAATTTTGGGACCGCCGTTGTATTATAAATCAGGCTATTTTCAGATCTATGCAAACTGTATAGCACTGGAAAGCTTATGAAATTGTATTAAATGTTAATTTATCCTCAATGTGCTGCTGGATTTTGAAGTACAGTGCCGCCTCAAACTTGTTATTTAATTTGTATAACAATAATTGCCTGCCACGCCCACATTAATACATATATGGAAATTTTAAAACAACGATTTCAATAAGAGTCATGTGTATTCTAATATCACAGGATATATTTCAAAATTTTACCAATTAGATTTTTTATGTCGGTATTTTTGCGTTATTTCAATGGAAGTTCAAACCGGTAACATAGTGAAATAAAAACCATTATACAAGGAAGACGCATATATATCTTCAATGGAATCTATTTTTTTAATTTTTTTTTTCAGCCAACTAACGTTATTTTGAAAAGGTACCGAACATTTTGAAATAAATTTATTAACTCTGACATTTGTAATACAAAATGCTATGCTATATCGTCGGCAGTAAAGCATAATCCCATTCACTTTTAAAGTTCAGTGTTGTTAACTATTTTTTAAAGTTGTAAAATCAATGAAATAATTGTTCATATCTTAAGCTCTGTCATTGAAAATCTATCGACTTATTGTGAATTAAAATTACGCAACATTTTAGATAATTTTTGAAGCTTTCCAACGATATACACTTTGTAATATTTAAAGAGAGGTGGCGAAAATAAAAAACCAACAATACATTTGAAATCTCTACACTCAAAAAAAAAGTTTGTAAAGTCAGCAAAAAATTTTGCTGAGTCAGCAAAATTTTAGTCAGGAGGGTGCTTGCAAAAAAATTGTTAATGTCACCAACATTTTTTGCTGAAAATCAGCGAGCTGATTATTAGCAACAAAATTAGTAGATTCAGCAAAAGATTTGCTAACACTTAGTAGATTAGAAATAAAAAAGCCTTGCTAAAAATTAATATATTTTTTGCTGAATTTTAGTAGACTGAAAAAAACGCAAAAAATTTGTAGAAAAATTGTAATTTAGTTAATTTATTTGTTGAAAATCATAAAACATATTTTTGTGATTCTTTTAAAAATAATTTACAATAATTACGAAATATAAAAATTTTCATTTTCCCACATTGACGACATGAATTAATTTAATATCTGAAAATATATAGAAATAAATATATATAACATAACAAAAATTTTCTTTCAATTACTTACATCAATGGTTGTCTAAATGATGCTATCTTTTAAAGGACGCAACTGCCGAAGATAAATATAGAAACGAAACGAAAAAATAAACAAAAACAAACGAAACGAAAAAAACAACCCTTTTTTGCAATAAGAAAAAGGAACCATAAAAATCTACCTAAGATGTGTGTCTTTGTCTTTCGCTTTACTCTGTCTACATGTCTGTATATGTTTGTTTGCAATTTGACCACACTAGATTATTAATCTATAAACATTTATTTTAAATAAATAAATATTTTATTTTGTCTTATATTTAATTAATAGACAATTATTTTCAAAAGCCGGTGACAACGCAAAATTTAAGTTGTTTTAATCCTCAATTTTGTTTTATGTATGAAAAACAGATACAAAAACTTCCATGGTTGATTTTTTTATATGTCTTATTAGAGTTGTACTTTTTAGTATCATTTTCCTCTTCTCTACTACATCTTGACATGCCGCAACATCTACTTCATTCTGCGTATATCTTTCAATCTGGTTGTCGTCCACACTATTAATGTGCTTATCAGCACAATTTTTTTTTAGCAAAATTAATTAGTAAAACATTAGTATATTAGGAAAGCATTAGTATAAAACAGTTAAGTGCTGAATAAGTATAACAAAAATTTTAGCTGAAAACACGATTTTAGCAAAAAATTTTGCTAAAAAATAGTATACCTGATTTACAAGACGTTTTACTAACTTATTTTTTTGAGTGTATATCTGTGTGATCAATTCACAATTTTTTGAAGGATAATTTAGCTTTTCGTATTAACTTTCAAAATTAAGCCCACAAGTATAAAATTATGAAAAGGCATAATTAATTATATTGTATTGTCCGTCGCTGTAGTTAAAAAAAAAAATATTTAAAAAAAATTAAAAGGAGATTTTTAAAAAAAATTCAATTAAAAAAATAATTGTTATAGGATAACATAGTGAAAAACGTAGTTATTTTAAGAAAACTTTAAGTATTTGCATTAAAATTTGCCAAACATTCCGTCTTTGCAATTCAAATAATTCATTCTTTAAAGCTCTGCATTAAAATTTAGTGGTGTGCCATACATTTTTGTTTTTTAATGTTTTTATTTTTATTTTTGTCAAAAGCGTGCTGTGTGCAACATGTTTAAATGATAGTCTGTCTGTCCGTTCCTGTGTCTTTCAATCGTGTACACTCTACTCTAACGGATGTCATCTTTCATTTGTCAATATTTGTCGCTAAATGAAAAATTCATTTGAAAAATTCACTTACACATAAAAAGCAACAGCAAAAAATTATGCATTTTATGTAAAAAAAAACAAACACATTTAATTTAAAGTGTTTTTCTACTGTTTTAACATTTGTCATTTGTTTTTAGCTGAATTTTTCATATGAATCGTGCCTTCGACAACCCATAAAATACATCTTTTAAATACCATGATTATTTTCAATATATTACTACACTCAAATAAAAAAGTTAGTCGAGAAACTAGTTAAACGTTTTATATCCCAGTTGTTGTACTAATTTTTAGTACATCTGTTTCTAGTAAAAACATTTCCTATTCTCAATTTACAAACTTTTTAACTAATTCGTCATAATCGTTGCTGATTATACTAAAACATTTGACTAATTTTTTGAACCTGTGTTGCTAAAATTAGCAAACATTTTTATACATTTTCTTTTTTCATAATTGAGAGCAAAGTTTTTTTTCATGTTGAACTTTTTTTAATCTATAATATGAAGAAAATGCCAAATGAATTAAAATATGTTAACTAATTTTTAGTAAAAAAAAATTTCTGATTTTAGCAAATCGATTTCCGGTAAGGGTTTACTAAAATTTTACAGTTGTTGTACTAATTTTTCGTACAGCATATGTTTTTAGTAAAAAAATTGCTTTATTCTCAATTTACAAATTAACAACTTTTTAACTAGAATTCGTAGCTGATTTTACTAAAATATTTTACAAAGTTTTTAAATTAAATTAAAATTAGCAAAAATTTTTACACAGTTTCTGTTTGCATAAGTTTTTTTTCGTGTTGAACACTTTTTAATTAAAATGCCAAACGATAATTTTAATTAAAAAATTTTTACTAATTTTTAATAAATTTGCTGATTTTAGCAAATAGATTTCCATTGAGGGTTTACTAAAATTTTACTAAATTTTAGTAATGTTTACTAATTTTTTCTTCTACTCTCAATTTAGCAATAATTGCAGACGTGTTGTGCTCAAATTAGCTAACCACGGTCTGCTGGACTAAAACTAGTTACTTTTTCTGTAAAACTACAGATTTTTCTGTGGCTTTTACAGACTTTTTTATTTGAGTCTACTCTTTTTTTTTTGTTTGTTTTTTTTTATGTATAATCCTTCTGAAGAGTACTTATGTCTTTATGTTGTAAAATAAAAAATATGCAGTACTGCAAGTATTACGCCAAGTAAAGAAGTTGCAGATATTCATTGAATAAAACATGCAAAAATGTATACGTGGGTGGTAATGTCATGTTAGTTTTTACTTTTTGACTTATGCATAAATGATTTTATAAATTATTTCTTTTATTTGTAAATATTCTTTTTTTTTGTATTTTTCCCATTAATTGAATTTAATTTATATGATATTGTCAATTGCATTTGAAGGATAAATAAAATAACATCAAACATAAATTTAATTGTATGCAATTGTTTAAACTGATTGGTTTATTAGTGGTGATTTTTAAGTATGGGTTGTCATACAAAGGCTACCAGATTCTGAAGTGGTTACAAATGCAGTAGGGTTTTTTTTTGGAAATGATTACAATAATATCTGCACTAAAAACTTGTACCACGATTTAAAAAGGTTTTGAAATTTTAATTAACACTTAAGGTTTTTGTGTAACAACTAAGCTTTGCACTACTTTTTATTTATTTTAAATGAATGCTTTGTTTTACATATAACTTATAACCATCCAGGTTTATATCAAATAACGAAACTGAAACTTATTTTGCTGAAACTTATTTTGGGTGAATAACAAAATTTAATGTGTAAAAATGGCGCCCAACGAAAAATCTTTAAGTGAAAGAAATTCCATAGCTAAATTCGTTTCTTACTATTCAAACAAGTTTTAAACTATTTTCAAATAATTCAATTTATTATTTTTTTTTATTTTAAAAATTAGATACACTCATAGAAATAAACCTGTAAAAATAGCTGAAAAGGCTAATAAATATTAGTTAACCCTTTCACTACCGACTTTTGTTTGTAGATATAGTTCTATTTTGACTTCAGATTTATGTTGGGAGTCCTTAAATTAGAAATAAAAAAAATTACATATATGACCCCTTCCCCTCCTAACTACACAAAAATGAGCCCGAAAATCGTATTTTTGAAACTTCTCAGCCTATTTTTACCACTAAAACATTCGAATAACCAAACAATATTGTTCTGGTCATTAGATAAAGCTACTTGACAAATTTCGAGATTCTAGCTTTTATGGTTCACGAGATACACCAAACGCCCCCTTTTTCGTAGATAAAGGTTCATAAAAAAAATACGATTTTCTAAACAAATATCGCGACTATATTGCCCATATGGACAGTTTATCCATATAAATTACAAAACACGCAAAAAATTTATGAACTTTTTAAAAAGTTTGGGAAATTTAATTATTTTTTTAGCATTTTTTTTTTTTAAGCAAGACTTCAGAACATAGTTAGGTATCTAAAGTAAACCGAATAGAGATTTGTTCATAGTATTAACGAATTACTTAATTAATGCAATGAATTTTTTCATATAAAAGTCGCTAAAAAAATGTTGCATTGAATCAATGAAATATGTTTCATTAAATAAACTTAAATGACCCAATATAACATTTTTTGATTAATTCTAGCATAAATGTTGAATGTTTCATGTGTTTAATGAATAAAATTGATAGTTTGTATGTCTGTACAAAACAAAAATTTATTTCTTTATTCTTTTTAAAGAGGTTGAGATATATTAATCGGGGTACACACGATCAATATTATTGATAATTTTTTTTTAAATTCAACTAATCAGAACAAAGTATTTAAAAATCAAGTATCTGCCTTTAGACAGGAACTAGTTTTTATAAAGGCTAATAACTATTAAATATTAACCTAATGTGCCTACTTACGCCTTATTTGCCTCAAAGAGTCAAACATTTTTCAAGTTCCTCATATATATTTAAATTTTCTTTTTTTTTTTATTTACAATTACTTTTCACACCCTATTTATTTCTAATGAATTTCAACAATTTCCCTTTAAAATAAAATAATAAAAAAAAAACATTCTAGACTGACTAACAAAAAATCTAAAAATTTATTCACAGAAACACATTTCAAGAAAGAAAAAAATGTCATTAAACTTAGCCAAACAAGAAAAGCACTTTGTAAATTTCTTAATGAAAAAAAAAATAAAACTGCAAGTGAAATTTATAGTTCAAAAACGAAATCTGCCAAGGAATTAAAGAAACAAAATAAACCATTATCTTTGTAATTGCCAAGAAAAAAATCATTAAATTTCAAACTAAAGTGTGCGCCCGAAAAAAGTTTAACATACAAAAAGTTACTTTAATAGAGACTGAGTTAAGCGAGTTAAGTTTAAAATAAAACATTTTATTAATACAAATTTTATACAGATTTATATTATGTACATTCTTATATAAAAGTTAAGCGTTTAATTAATTTTTCTGATATGCCTCCCTTAAGCAATTTCTGTTATGAATTTCTGTCCACTTATATCCAAAGTTGGAAATAGATTTGAGACCTTTTTTTTTTGTAAACTTTCAATAGTTTTTTAATTAATACTATTCCGGGACGTCTCTAAGACTATCCGCTACATAAAACTTCCGTACGGGAAGCTGTGAAAAATCGGCAAATACATATCTTTTGTCGTCCATAATACAATGAAAAAAATCATTTTTTGTAGTTTTGCTTGTTTTTCGGCTTTAGTATTCTTCTTTGCATTCCTATCCGGAACTTTTGGCACTTTAAATGAGCAAGGAGTACAAAATACGTGGTTATCTTTTTTTAAGAAATCTTAAAAAACATTTTAAAATAATTTTAGCTTTGAAAATTTACTCGAAAAAATTTTAAACAAAAAAATTCAATATTAGAATAACAAATATGAAATCGATACTTATGTAACCAATTACCAGTAACGCATTATTTGCAATTACATATAAGTAATTCGATGACCCATTATCAGTAAGTCAATATTTTGTATCTTAAACTAATGCAACAGGTAAAAACCATAAGCTATACGGTAATTACCTGTCATTACCACATTTAAAACAAACTGACTGGATATGTGTAACTTTTTAGTGCTTTTTTTGAAAGTCCGACTTCGATTTCACTCACTTGCTTTTGATTATTTATTATGAGCTAATTATACAACTAAATTTGTCAAACCAAAAAATTTTATTTTATCTGCCCGATCAAAAAAAAGTTACACCTCAAATACAAAATCAGATCTCATTTGATGTGGATCGATATTTATTCTTATCCAAGTTTATCTCAAAATTGATGTATCCAGTAATATCCGATTAGATCCCTCAAATATATTACCGGATTAAGTAAGATCAAAATCTATCCCAAAATGGGCGATCCAAAAAAAATCTAAGTCATTTTTGGTTAATAGAATGAGCTATTTTGAGATTAAATTTGATTCACTTATATCCCATGACATAAATTATTTTAAATAAAAATATAAAAAAAAGTAAAGAAACATATTTTAGACATCTGCGCATACGTATATATGTATATATGGAGTTATATATTGCAGTATATAATTATGTCTTACACGCAAGAAAAATATTAATGATGTTGGACCACATATAATCATATCTCAAGCTAAATTGTTAATCATAATGTCATATATAATTATATCTTGAATTGCATTATTCATATGGCACCATATATAGGCATATCTTATATAACACAAAAATATTTTTTATAAGACAGCATATTTTATAATATCTTAAATTATATAGCTTATATGTGGTCATATATGATTATATATTGTGTTATATATGAGAATGTATTATTATGCTCAATATCTTATTTTATAAAGGTTAATATTTAACAATATATCATTATATATGTTACCATATAAGAAATATAAAATAATATATGGATATGCATGACACCATATATAATCACATATTATAATATCTTTTAGGATGAAAAAACATAAGAGCATATATAATTTTTACTCGAGTGACACATTTTTCAAACATAGTCTGATGCATAAAAAATATTTAAATAAATCTCAAAAAAAGTTCCAAGGAAAATGTGTGTTAACGTTTATTTGGGCGCACACTTTAAAACATAAATAAACTTTTGATATTTTTAATGCCAGACAGTTTGCCTCTTATAACACCCCAGTAGCAAAAAAAAAAAAACTAGTACAGAACCAGTTTTGTTCTAGTTTCTTTGAACCAAGCAACTAGTACGAGTTCTACCGTCTCTCCATACAAACTACTGTTGAATTGAACATGGAGATGTCATAGGGATGTCAACTAAGTAGTTCCAAACTCGTGATTTGGAACTAGTTGAGAACTAGTTTGAACACTACAATTTAAGGACGAAAAATAGGGAGCAAAACTGGTACTAATGTGACAGTCGCGGAGCCCGCTCTGAACTAACTCTTTGGCACCAGTACTGTACCAGTTGGTTTTAGACTTAATTATATAAATAAAAACCAAAAGTTTTCTTTTGACAAATAGTTTCATCTAAATATCTTCATATAACTACTTAATAGTATTTAAAATATTTTATGTATTTATTTGCCAACTCGGAATGTATTATTAAAAACAAATTGTCAGCTTATTATTGGTTTTACCTATACAAAAAAAAAATCGAATTCGAGAAAACGATTAAAAAGGTTTCCACTCATTTTTCTTAAAATCTACATGATAAATATTTGTTTGTTTTTCCCATTAATTGCGGCATATATTCTAAACAAAACTATCATTTTTATACTTTTATATTAATTAAATCAAAAGTTATTAAGTTTTTACGAAAAATAAATATTCTTGTTGAGTGCTCCACATTACCTTTTTTTAATATGACTTTCTATGCTGCACGACCATACATTTTGACGTCTAGCAGCAGTTCGCTTTTTTGTTTTGATTTTAAGTTCGTTATTTTGGTAGTGCAGCCAAGAAGTAACAAAATCATTTTTAAAACTTTTGTATGCAGTGCGTCAATTGCAGCAAAACAATAATAAAGTATTTTTTTAGTTTTTGTATACAAAATTTACTGCATATCGCTCATTTACTGCAAAAAACGGCATAACTCAAAAATTTTGATTTTGTAGAAAACGAGTTTATAGTTTTCAATTTACTCCCGCCTTGAAGAAAAAAATAACGACATAATTTCTTTTAATTGGTTAGTATACCAGATATCAATACGACTTTTTTACACAATATGGTACATGATATAACGAATAATTCTGCGTCATTAACTAAAAAGCATGTTTTTTAAGTTGTGACGTCCTTGCAGTAAAATGAGCGATATGTCAAACAGTGGTCTATGCATCAGGCCAATTTTTATTAAACGTTATAATTGCGGACATAATGCAGTCGATATCTTAATATAATAGTCGATTCTGAATATCTCATATAATGGTCGATTCTGAATATCTCAGATATAATACAAGATATCGAGAAACTGGTTTCAGAATTAGATAGAAGATATTTTTCAAAAATGTTCAGTGGGTCAAACCAATATTAAGCTGACGAAATGTTGACAAATTTATGACTTCAAAACTATTATTTAAATTGAGCTTTTTTTTTAACAGTCTTAACATATTTCCTATTGAACTAGTATATAACTGGTACAAAATTATTGTTTTGAAAAGCAAAATAGGTAACAAAACTGGTTCTAAAAATAAACACACAAACTAGTTCTGGAGTGACTCTTTGGCTCCAGTACTGTACCAGTTGATTTGCACTTCAGCTCCATTCACAATAAACAATTTAAATGTTTATTTGTAAACACATATTATGTTCTTAAAAACAAGTGTAGCAAGCAAAACATAAATTTCAAAAACACGTAAGTTTATACAGGGTGTCTGGTAGCAGATTTATATTTTCAAACTTAAATAAAAAACGTAATAATTGACACAAAGTTTTATTAAGAGCATTGAACGATAGAATGGCAATGCGGATTTTATTTTTAAAAGAGTATGTCATCCAGATGTCTTCCGTCTTTCCTTTAAAGCCACAAGAGATTGGGGATTGTCATTATAAACCCTCTTTTTGAGGTAGCCCCATAAAAAAAATCCATGGGATAAACTCGGTCCATCACGTATTCGACGAATACCGAACTTTGAACAAAATTGTCGACGAGCAATTACGTAAGAATCATTACTCTTAAAAATGTCTAGACAGCGAACGCGCGATGCTCACTCTACCACTGCGACATCGTGACTGACAAATCCGCACAATCGATAATTCCAACAGCGCCACCCTCCCTCCGCACCGTTTATTACTTTTTGAAATAATCGTATTTAAAAATATAAATTTGCCACCAGACACCCTGTATAATCTTTTCAAACAGTCCCAACATAGATTACTTTACATTAGTAAACAACTGGTACAAAATACTTTTTGAGAACTACATAGTTTGTTTTTACTAGTCTGAAAACTAGTACTTTTCGTAACTACCCAGCCAGAAAAATACGAACGGCAAAGCATTGGCCCAGTGCTTTCAACGGTGGTATGAGCGTTGGCAGAGAGTTGGCTATCTGAAGATTTAAGTGCTTTGTCAACCCCAAAATGATAACACCGGGCAGGGCACTGGCAATGAGCGCTTTACCAATACCAAAACCATAATTTTAAAAGGTTGGCAAAGCATTGGTAGAACAACCAATAAAGTGCTTTTTAAATAATATAATAAGTGCTTTGCCAACCCCAAAATAATAACATCGGGCAGGGCTTGGATGTTTCTTTTTTAAAACGTTGGCAAAGCACTGGCAATAAGCGCTTTGCCAGTACCAAAACCAAAAACGACCTACTTAGTATTTCACTTCAGTAAAGAGTTGTATTATTTCTTATTGAATGATTTTCGTAATTTGATCAGAAATAGCAATAGGCTTGCTTTATGAATTTATTTTTGTGATAAGTTAGCACGATTTTTTACTACAATTTTACTAAAGAAAGAAATTTGAAAATAAATTTCTTAAGTAAAATTTTAGTACAAAAGCTATACTTTGTGCTGACTATAATAGGAGACCTTAATATTCTTAACTTCAAATCATAAATTGCAATTTAGTTTTGAATTTTTCCACTCTTGTTGTGACCAAGGGATGTGCCACTGTTTTTATTAAGTTAAAGGTTGTACATTTTGTAAATAAGTACTGGCAATGCACTTTTTGCCAATGTTGGAAAAGCGTTCTAAGTCAGTACTGTACCAGTGCTTTTTAATTTTTACGGTTGTAAATTTTGTAAATCAAGTACTGGCAAAGCACTTTTGACGAACGTTGGCAGAGCGTTCTAAGCCAGAGCTTGCCAGTGCTTTTATTATTTTTACTGTTGTCAATTTTTTTAATTAAGCACTGGCAAAGCACTTTTTACTAACGTTGGCAGAGCGTTGTAAATTAGTGCTTTGCCAGCACTTTATTGGTTGGATCATTGGCAAATAGTGCTCTGCCAGTGCTTGATTCTTCAGACCATTGGCAATTTCTGGCTTTGTAGTTCAATCATTTTCTACTGGGACAGTATTTTCTGTTAAAACATTTGATTTAAATTTAAAACTTTGTATTTATTTATTTAAAACTTATTTAGAGGAAACCATAAAATTAAAAAAATGTATTTTTTTAAAACGCTACTGTTTTTTTAAATATTATTTCATTATAATTTAAAATAGCAATTAAATGTTTACCAAAGGGGAATTTTATTATGTCTTTTAAACATTTAACAAAAAAATCTAATTTGCAAAAATTAAAAATTATATTATTTAAAGAAAAAAAAAAAAACAAAAACTTTTCAATCAAAAAATTTAGCTACTGTATTATTATTAGTATTGTTTTGATGACTTTTAACATTTAATAATAGGGTTTCAGATTACCAAAGAAATAATAAACTCAAAACAGAAAAACAAATTAAAATATTTGTATAATTTCAATGCTAAGCTGTGTATTAAAAATACTAATTAAATAATTATTAACTATATTGTTTATCAACTTTTATTAATTTTTTTCTCTTTTTTCTTATATTTTTAGGTAAGTTTTGAATTTTGTGAAATCTTTTTTTTTGAAATTTACGTAAGTCTTATTTTAATTTCTAAGAAACTTTGAAATTTTATTGATTTTTTTTTAAGTGTATTTAAAGTTAATATCACATCATCATGTTCACACACCCTAAAAATTACTCAAATTTCTTTAAGCAAAAAAAAAAAACTTATTTGATTTGTATTCAATATGAATTTTATTTGAATTAAATTCTTGATGGGTGGTCAGAGTTTTAATTTGAATACTATTGTATTGCACCCCTGCTGTATATTGCAAAATAATAAACACAGTGGTTTCCAAAAAAAAAAAACAATAATGATCGAAATATTGATTTTGAAACCCCAAAAATTATGTTATCAAGTTGCAAAAGAAAGTTAATAAATGAATATTTCGCGTTAACGATTGTTTTTTATCCTCCAAAATATTATTATGAATTTAGATGAAATATACAGCCAAAAAAATTTTCAAGTTGCATAAGTTTATGTACAAAATACAACAGCAAATATTCAAATTCTTATTTTCATGTTTTTATTAAAATAGTACATATAAGTTTTTGTTTATTTAAGGGGGGACATTACATTTGCGGCAGAGAAAACAGACCTTTTTTTAAAAATTCATAACTCAGTCAAAAACAAACATTTTTCCAAAATTTTTATTGTTGAGAATTAAACAAATAACAAGAAAAAAAATTCAAAAAAAATGTTTTTCACTCCAACATGGTTTTATAGAGCTCCAAACTGGCGGCAGAGAAAAAAACGGGGCCTCTTGGTTGCAGCGCTGGGAGTCGCAAAAATTGTCCGATCTGGAAAAAAATGACTTTTTTAAATCTTAACAAAATTGGTTATAGCATGACACGAGCTTTTTTTTAAATTTTTTTTTCAATTTTTGGTGATGTTCCAAATTTAAAAGTGTGTTTTTTTGAAAAAAATATTGACTTTAAAAATTCATAAAAAATCGAAAAACAATTTTAAAAAAAAGCTCGTGTCATACGATAGCGAATCAAGTTTAAAAAAAAAAAATTCGTCAAAAAATTAACCCGCTAGTGCCGCAACCAGTACGAAAAACATGGTATCGAGATAAACGCGTTCAAAGTTTGTGAACAAAGAAAAAAAGGTTACCTTCAATCTGCCATGCCTGCTTCGTACTGTATGCCTTCGTTATCTTGTGTTGTGCTGTTTCTTACAGTTTTTTGAAATCGTTTAGCAATTTGGGTTTCTTTTGAAGCTTCACTCTTCACCCTTCAAGTAGGTACGAAATAACAACCACCAAAAGCCAGGTAGCAAGTATATACCAGCTGCCGTACGTAGCTAGCGCGAAAATTAAAAATGCGCTCTCACTAATCCGGCTGTAACTTTTGAACACGTAGGAATTTTTCCATGACATTTTTTTTCTTAGAATCTTAAGAATATTTACTAAAATACAAAATTATAAAAAAAGTCGATTTCATAAAACGGCCAATGTCGTGTGCCCCCTTAAATAAGTATATTTAAAATATTTAAATTTATTTAAATAAGTTTATTCGGCCCAAGCTTTGTTTCAATACAATTTATACCACTTGTTCAATGCGAAAAAAATTTTTTTCGTTGCCTATTTTAAGCGATAAGGGCCAGAATAGTTTAAGAGCGGATCTCACCGCTGTTTATCTGCAAACAGGTTTGTAAAGGAGTAAGCCGAAAGGAATCCCTTACAAACTTGCTTACATATGCCATGATTTTTATATGGCGAATTCCCACTTGGAAGCATTACTTTTTGGCATAATAAGCGCGGGTTTTAGCGCTTACAAAAAGCAGTGATTTCATGGCTTTCAGTATAATCATATTTCATGTCTCCATTATTACGATTAAAAGTAATAATATAAATAATGTATAATTTATTTTACATACAATTCTACAGACATAATATAATAATTTTATTTTTTTACCGCACCACGTGGTAGCTCTTCAGGAACAGTGAAATGACTAATTATTTTTTTTTAACATACTCGAAAACACCAAACACAATCAGAAATCACTCGGGAAAACTGGTTCAGATCGTTTATAATCCACGACATGAAACTTTCTGCATTACAACCTGCATCCTAGTAAGGGATTAACGTAAGCTGCTTACAACCTGCATCATTGTAAGGGAAAACAGTAAGCTCAACAAATTTTTTTTTGTTTATTTTTATACGAACAACATACTAGTAAGCACTTACTTCAGGGCATTTGTTTTAACCTGCTTCTAAAAACACGAAAATTTTTTACTGGGCAATAACTAATATATAAAAATAAATAACTTTAGGCATAAATTATTTATCTTACCAAGATATAACTACAGTCCTAAAATTATCCTTTTTGTGGTTTTAGTACAGAAGATATGTTAAATTTCGTTATTTTTAAAACGCGATATTAAGCGAAAACGCACCATAATAAGAAACCAACATATATTGATTAAACTTAAAGGCTTTGCTAATAATATATAATATAATCGTTCTGCCATATTTCATAAAACTCCGTTCCTATGTTTTCAAGTTAAGACGATGTCCTTTACAGGCATCCTTTTGGAATGTATGGCTTTATACCAAAATTAGAGCATTTTTAAAAGTTTACTTTGTGTTTACTATCAACTGTTTGCCGTCAACATAAATATGTTTTCAAGATTTTTGAAAATTGTATTCATTTCAATATACTTATTTTTTGAATAACCTTGCCCTGTGTTGTTTATAAACTAAACAAAAAAGGAGAGAAAAACAAAAAACGTGTATTGAATATCCACCAGAGGTGGACCTTACACATAACAAACAAGTTTTCAATTTATTTTTTGATCAATGGTTATAATCTTTAACTTCAACCTCATATATTAGTTCTCATGTAGTGAGTAAACTAGGTTATATGAATGTTTGATGTTTGGCATGGGATTGTTACCGCTTTCAAAACGTGTTCTGATGATGGGAACCTAGAAAATTCCCGAAATAGATCTATCAACACATTCCTGAAAGGGTCAAAGAATGAATTTGAAAGCAAAAACTCTATAGATTATTTGTTAGGACAATATCCTAATAAAGAAATATAGAGTATGGCCTCGAACTTGAATAATTTTCATTTTTTGAAATTTTTACGAAATACTAACTTTAACGCTTTCTCGCTTGCAAACCGTGCCATGCACACAAAAATTTACTTCACAAAATATTTTGTAAATTTTGGTTTTCTATCGAAATAGCTTAAATTTTTATTGTAAATCATTTATTTGGCGCACTTATGGCGAATTAAAAATACAACGCCTAGAGGCAGGATAACCGGTTAGAAAAATTAAAAAATCTAGTTTTCCCCTTTTTTAAATGAGTCCTTTTTCAAAAATTATTTTTAAATATCAAAAAAACTTAAAGTTTTATATTTTTGATTGTAATTATTTTTAGTCATAAGATTTACACATTTTGGCTTTCATTTGAATGCATAAAATTCCCATTATTTCTATGTCTTATATATGTTTTTAAGAGCAACCTTAAACGGCTAATCTGCCCCACCTCTTGGGGTACAATTCACAATTGGCTTTACTCTAAAAGTGTTCATTTTTATTCAGGTTTTGAACATAAAGTTTAAAAAACCGGTTTTTTGAAATTCAGCGTTTTAAAGCGCGGATTTTTAAAAAAATCCATTTTACCCGCAAAAAGTAATTTTTTGTTGGCTTATTTTTTATCTAATGTGCGACAACAGTGGCTTTAAAATGATTATCACTGAATCACGTAGCTTAAACCGTATAAAATATATGGACGATTAATTACGACTACTTTTGTTAAATTTTCGATTTTTTTCATATTTTAAAGCGCGATATTTCCACAACCGTTAGAGCTAACAACCCAAAACTTGTACGATGACATATCTATATGATACTTACCTTGCATACCAAGTTTGGTTAAAATGGAAGGTGGAAGAGATCGAAAATTATATATTTTGTGATGATTTTATGTGGAATGAGTCGCATTGAAAATACTTTTCATTAGATTTCAAATTCATATACACTTTCTTCGGAAAAAATATGAAAAAACCTTAAAAAACAGAAGATGTGGTAGTCTTTGACCGCGCTTTTTAAGTAAAAATGTGAGGTTGGGGAGCTAAAACAAAGTGTGGGTCTCTTTAATTTTTGATTCTTTATAACATATTCAAATTTCATTACAATCGGCGGGAACTAATGAACGGACCCTCCTTGTTAGACAAAAATACATTGACTTCCATAAAATGTTAAAATCACTATAAATATTTTCTTAATACAATTAAAAATAAAAATTTTTAAACAACTACTTAAAAGTCAGATTTTGTTTCAATCGATACCTTATTAAATTTAGGTAATTCAATAACAAATTTATTTTAAGACTTTTACATACACAGAAAAAAAAAATGTAGCCAAATAACTGGTAATTTATCAACCTCACACGATTTTTGTTTTATTCATAAACTTGTTACATTTTACCAAGTTTTTACTATTTTCTGCAATTTTTTTTTTGAAAAATGAATTTAAATATCTTTTTAAGTTTACATGCTTGCTGTCAGCTTCATTCTACAATATTTTTGTTAGTATGTAAATAATTTTGTTCATTCCAAATGAGATCATTTTTATTTAATTTTTTAAAATTATTGTAATATTGCAACACTGTGCCCATGATGTTATACACTTAAGAATTTTTAATTAAAAATCATTAAAATAGTTTTGCAATATAAAATGAGTATTTTTTCCTCTTTTGTAAATCAATGTAATTGAACTTTTTTTTGATGAAGAGAAGACCATGACTTAATTGCGATAAAACAGTTTTATTATTTAATTAAAAAACTAATTTAAGGGTTTAAATAAATTAGCATTTTGCAAAAAAAAAAAAAACTACACTAATTAGGTAAATATTGTACTATAGAAAAAACATTAAGTTTTGTTTAATAAACTTAATGATTATTAATATTTCAAAAATAAATGATAATTTTTTATATAAATATTGTGCTAAAACATGTGTAAATCATTAAATCAAATAAAAAAGTTTATTTTTTATTTTTTTGGTAATCATTAAAAAAAAAATGACTCATTTTTTGTATAAAAATCATTGACACCATTCAATTTTTTTTGCCGAAATGTTTTTTTATTTCCAAACCATTAAATCTCTACAAATTTGTTCAATTAAAATGAAAAATCACGTATGATCTTTAAGATTTTTTAGTTTTCTAACCATAATTTACAATAATTTCCTTATTTAGTTAAAACAACTTTAGTTTTTTGTTTGTAACATGTTTAAGAATAAAACTTTAATATTATATCCCAGTGAATTAGTAAAATCTAAATAACTGGTTGCAGAACAACTTATACACTCATAGAAATAATCCTATAAAAATAGTAGAAAAAGCTAATAAAAATTAGTTCAAAATTACATTGCAGAAAAAACTGCTAAATTTAGCAGATTTTTTTTTTGCTAAATATTAATAAAATAAGATGTGAATTTTAGTTAATTAAACTAGTTTACTGCGAAAATGTGCATTTGATGAGAGACGATTTTCCTTACACACAGAGAACAGTTTGTCCATTTGCCAACTGAAATTTAGTTACTACTACTGAAATTAGTTGGTACAACTAAATGTTGGTTGGTACAACTGATTATGGGTTGTCACAACAAAATTCGGTAAATACAATTGAAATTTAGTTTCAACGCCCAAAATATTCATAAATCACATTTGAATATGGTTTTACTAATCGAACTTTTTTGTTGAGGCCACCAAAACACACTTTTCAATTCGGTTGGCATTTTATTTTTCTGTGTGTATGTATTTTCTCCCGCTGAATTCGAAAATCAAGGTTAAATTTTTTTTATGGAACAGGTTTTGAGATATTGTAATTTTTTCATTTTTGTTCGACCTTTTTCAACTTGACAAATCATATCTCGAGTTAGAAATGTCCGATCTTGGTACCCAAATAAAGGTATTGAGATGACGAATAAATATATATAATCGGATCTTTGTTTGGTAAAGCAGTTCAAAATATATCGATGAAAATAGTGCACATTTTCAAAAAAATCATATTTTACAGTGATTCTGTGCCGACTGAAAAGTACAAATTGTTAAAAAAAAAAAACGTCTGGTTTATCTTAATGTACGTAAAGATGACACATTTACGTAAGAACTAAGACCAACCAGAAGAAAATCGACTTAAAAATTACAAAGTTATAAGCACTTGAGTGAATAAATCCAAATCTCATATTTTCCGAATATTTTATTTTTCTCGACAATTTCTAGCTCGAGATATGATTTGTCAAGTGAAAAAAGGTCGAAAAAATTAAATATCTAAATAACTTTTCCATAAAAAAAAAAATTTATCCATGATTTTCGAATTCAGCGGGAGAAAATACATAAGGAAATCTATCTCTCATCAAATGTACATTAAGAAAATTTCATTTTGTAAACTAGTGTTATATTCGATGTGAATTTTAGTTAATTGAAAATAGCATTTTACTCTGTAAATTTAGCAAAAACTTTTACTAAATGTTTGTAGACTCAAAATAGCAAACAAAAAGTGTAATATTAATAAAGATGTTGCTATATTTACCTCAAATTAAGTAGAATGCTAATAACAGTTTATTTTGCTAAAATCAATAGAAAAGTTTGCTAAAAAATTGTAGATAGCTGATTTCATAAGGGCAGACCTTTATTTGGATTTAAAAAAACACAATAAAAAAAACCTTTAAAAATTTTAAATTTTTTAATGATTTTCTTGTCCACTAATACGTTTTTGCTGATTTATTTGTTATCAGATTATTTTGTTACTTTAAATTAACTAAAATTTAGTTCAAATTTAACTAAATATTTGTAAATTCAACAGATTTATTTTTGCTACTCTTATAGTACTAATATTTAGTAAAATAATCTGCTAATTTTAGCAGTTTTTTCTGCAAGGTAATTTGTAACTATTTTTTAGTAGTTTTTTTATGCTTTTTTTACAGGTTTATTTCTTACAATTGGTTGTAATTTGTGTGCTACAACTGATTCTTTTTGTATGGAGTTTGTCCTATTACCACCAAACAAGACCACGCTGCTTTACAACCGGTTCAAGAACCAGTTATAGAACTGGTTCTGTAACAGTGAAGCCTTACATTTTGACTCCCATGCATGAACCATTTCTAGAACCGTTTCTATGAAACATTTATAAAACCGGTTTAGTGAATCCTTACATTTTGTCTCCCAGGAACCTTTTCTAGAACCGGTTCTATGCAACCGGTGGCAAACGAAACTGTTCTGGAATAGATTCTGGGATGCCCTGTTCTAAAAAATTTTGCTGGGATTTATTATCAAAATAAGTTTCAAGTTTTTTTATTTATTTAAAAATATGTTAGTTGATAAATAAACTTTACACCTTTTATTTAGTTTTTGTTAGCTTTAATCCAGTTGTTTTATTGTTAATTTATTTCCCTTTAAAATAGTGCTTTAAATATATTTTTTTTTTCAATTTTCATTCATAATTTTAGAATCTATATCAACTTTTTATATTATCAACTAGTTTTTTTCTGAAAAATTTAGTTGTATTTTATGTTTTTATATGACTAACAAAAAGTTGTTAAAAATTTTTGTTCGTACATATTGTTTAACTTATGTTAGAAAAATAACCAGTTCACCTTGTTAAATGTTTCCATGTCGAATATTTCATACGACTATAGTTACAATATCAGAGCTTCGAAAGAAATAGTTCAATATGATCTTAACCCATTTAATACCATTCATCGAACTCGTTTGAAATTTTTGACGGAATTTTGTAGAAAGATGTAATGGTATCTCAATAAGCTCTTTCTGTAGTTTTTGTACACTTATTTTAATTAAAATTTAGACGATTTGTATGTACTTAACGGGTTAAGATTTTTTCAAATTATAATTTTTTTTTTCGTATATTAAAAAAAATAAAGCAAATCAAACATATTAGCAAGGTTGATACTAGTATTTCGATCTGGCTAAAGATCTTATCAAAACCCGAAGTTTTAGAAAAGTTAGAGCCTCCACAATAGGCAGAACTTCAACAAAAAAACCGTTTAATCATTAATTTTGCTCCATTCTTGTCTTCTTAGTATATAAAAACAAAAAACTAACAAAACTGTATAAAATATTACTTAAGCCAGAGTAAAAACTAAAAATGTTTTATATAAATAGAACATTTTTGGTCTTCAAAGTTTAGTTACGTCATGATGCTTGTTAGGAAAATACCCTAACCACGTGCTTGATTACTAAGAAGACAAGAATGGAGTAAAATTAATGATTTATAGGTTTTTTTGTTGAAGTTCTGCTTATAAGAGTCTCCACTAACTTTTCTAAAACTTCGGGTTCTGATGAGATCTTTAGCCAGATCGAAAAACTAGTATCAACCTAGCTAATATGTTTGATTTGCTTTATTTTTGTAAATATACGGAGGTTAGAAGCTAATTAAAAATTAAAAATATTTTTTTTTTTGGTAAAACCAATGTCTATCGAAGTGTTATACACAATTTCTTTTATCACATTTTGACGATTTTTCATAATTTTTTGAAAATATTGGTGTTTTTAGTCATTTTATCAAAATTGTAATATGGCAACATTGGCTAATCGATTTTTTATTTTGAAGAAAATAAATCATTTTCCAAAATAAAAAAGAATATGGAGTAATTTTTCGTTTATTGAAGTTTTTACAAGTTTAGAAAGTTCTGGATCTTATCTTTTAATTTTACTAAAAAAAGTACATATTGTGCTACAGATTTTTCCCATTGCAAAAATGTTTCCAAATGCTCCTAACCAATTCAGCATATAATCTTTGTTGCACCGGTCTTGTTTTTATAAAATAAAAAATTTTCAAAAACTTACCATAAAAAAATGTAAATATTCTGTTTTTTAATTAGTTATACAACAACCCTGGAATAAAAGTTTTTAATTTTTTTTTCTTTACTTGTATAGTAAAGACCTCAAATTATCACATGCTTTTTATTGAGTTATTATATCTTTCTTCTATCCAAAATTATCAGGCATTAAATGTAAGTGTTACTTCAAAGCAACGACAGTACAAAATGGGTTAATTCACCAAAAAATTGTAATTCATAATGAAAGAAGTTTTCATACAACATTCCGTTAATCCATTCTCTAAGAATTTAATCATTAGCTCCATTCAAAAACATTAACTTGAATTAATTCATTATAATGTTCATTAACTTGAATTAATTCATTATTATGTTCATTCAACATTTTACTAAATGAATGAAGAAATTCTAGTATCATTAATTTATTAGAAGAGAATATTGATAAAAACATAACAAACAAGCAAATTTCGCTTACTATATGACTAAATTAATGAAAAAAAAACATTCATAATTCACCCTTTTATTAAATGAATTAAGAAAATTTTGAATCATTCAAAAAATAATTCATTCATATTAGTTAAAGCTTTTGAGAATAAGGGTAGGAATTCATTCCATAAGAATGCTTTTTGCGAATGAAATTTAAAATTCAAATTTCATTCATTTTGGAAAATTGAATTAAAGAATTAAGCCTTTTCAAACTTTGTACAATATTGTACAATATTGTATCAAATTTTTATGTTGTTGTTATTATTTGACATGTACATAAAACTTATTTTCTGTTGATTTACCGACAAATGTTATTATTTTTTCTAAAGGTAATTTTTAAATATTTTTTAATTGTAAAACAAAAAACTATATTGAATGAACTACATAATGACAAATAATAGTTTAACAAAAATGTTATGGAAATGCTGTTTAATAATTTAACCAAATGTACTTTGTTTTTAGGTATTTACCAAATAGCTCACTTTTAAATTTTATACAGTTTAAAATTATATACTTCACATTATCATCTGTTTTCTATATAGTTTATTCTTACAATTTATTTAAATACTATCAATAACTTATGTAAATTGTGACATTTTGTTAATTTAAAATATTCACTTCTTTGAGTCTTCAGAAAATCACTACAATTCTTTGGGTAAATTGTAAAATATGATATAAATAAAACCAAAAGATTAATTGTGAAAGGCATGGTAGAGAAGAATGAGTGTATTTTCTAAAAATCATAACCACATCGCAAATTTTCAATTTTCTATATCAGACTGCGCAGTTTCTGGTATTGAACCTTCGTCAGTGACCCTGTTTTTTTGAATTTTTGAATAATGTAATATTTGTTATGTTTTTTATTTGTTCAATTGCGTCTATATGAAATTTTCTGTGCAATCACTGACCGTGGTAAAGATAAACTGATTTCAAATGCCACATGCACTCGCAATGGAATTCAAACATTTCTATAAGAAATTCATAAAAAAATTTTAAAATCTTTTTGAAACAGGGATACAAATATTTATTGATTTAACCTTGTGCACAAATAAATCTAGTTTTCTTAAACTAAATACTAGTTTTCACACAAAAACAAATAAAGTTTTAAAATCACTTCTGGGAGATTGGGCAGCTAAAAAATACTTGTCTTTTTGTTTGCTGCTCTACCACATATCCAAAGTTCATTAAATTCTTATAGTTCGGTTAGGGATACCTCCCTTGTTAGATAACTTGAAAAGTCAAAAATAAGCTCGAAAATGTAATAATGCATAATTAAGTATCAATGAATCGATTTCATTGATTTAATCAAAAATTTGATTAACTGTATTACACACAGAGAAAAATTTAGCTATTTGCCAACTGAAATTAGGTTATCACGACTCAAATTTGGTTATTAGTAATTTCAGACGGTTGGCACAACTTAACATTAGTTTTTACAACAAAGTTCGGTTAATACAATTCAATTCTAGTTGCAATAACCAAAATATTCAGATATCGAATGTGAAAATCGTTGTACTAACTGAATTTATAAGTTGTTACCATTAATATACACTTTTTAATTCGGTTGGCACATGATTTCTCTGTGTGTATTAATGTTGTCAAAGCACACAAAAAGTACTTTTTATTCCTTGCGAAGGCAGGAATTTATTGCTTCTTAGATCACATGAAAGAAACGATTTTCACCTAAAAGAGACATACCAAGTGGGATATCGCGAACAAAAATCATGGTTTCTGGAATTAGTTTAAAAAGCGCTCGGTAACTAAATAATGCCCTCCGCTGCTTCTGGGTAAGCACTATATTTTGCTAGGTAGGCGCTTATATATATTTTCTAAACAAAATATAAAAAGGAGAGAAAAACAAAAAACTTGTATTGAATATCCACCAGAGGTGGATCTTGCACATCAAACAAGTTTTCAATTTATTTTTTGATCAATGGTTATAATCTTTAACTTCAAACTCATATGTATATTAGTTCTCATGTAGTGAGTAAACTAGTTCATATGAATGTTTGAGGTTTGGCATGGGATTGTTACCGCTTTCAAAACGTGTTCTGCTGATGGGAACCTAGAAAATTCCCGAAATAGATCTATCTACATATTCCTGAAAGGGTCAAATAATAAATTTGAGAACAAAAAACTGTATAGATTATTTGTTAGGACAATATCCTAATGAAGAAATATAGAGTATGGCCTCGAACTTGAATAAGTTTCATTTTCATTGCACAATTAAAGGCCGAAAAAACATAATTTTTATTTTTAATAAAAATTATAACAAACAATTATATGTTTTCATTTTTCGGATCAAATTTGATCTCATCGCATATCTAATTTATAACTCAACTGAATTTTAGTTGCTGTACCAAAAATATTCAGAAATCTAATGTATATATCGTTATACTAACCGAATTTATATGTTGTTAACATTAAAAAACACTTTTCAATTTGGTTGGCACTTTATTTCTCTGTGTGTAGAAATACATTCTAAAAAACATGCGTTAATATTATAAATTAATATCAACGCTTCGACACCTTAAAGCGTATTTTGTGTTAATACACAATATGAAAAAGTTATCACAGAAATACTAACTCTATAGTATTTATTTTTTTTAACCCAAAAAAAACACAAAAAAACCACGACCACGTGAGAAGTACAAGTGTAAAAGTTGGTGACATGAAAGATGATCAATAACAGCATAAATTATGGAAAGGAACATTTTAATAACTCTTTTAAATACAGCGGAAATCGGGGTGGCATATGTGCCCCCAGTGGCGAAACCTCAACCTTCTACCCTACGGTATTTTCTCTTTTTTCGAAGTGCATTTATGTAGGGCTTAATTTTTTTGTTTTATAAAATTTTATAGATATGATGACAGTTGTCTTATCAAAAAAATTATGACAACCCGTATATTACATACAATGTTTTACCTTATTTAGATATAATGCCACCAATATCTAAACAAAATTATATAAAGAGTAGTCTTGTCAGTCTATAAACTTTATTTATTAAGTGTAAAAGTGTTTTTGGTTTACTCTTAATATCTAAAAACGTAAAAAACGTAAAAACTTATAATAATAAATAAAAATATATAAAATGTGTAGGTTTTATTTATTTATTTCTTTGTTAAACGAAATATAAAAATTTACATCTTAGTTAATATTCTTAAATCTTTGGGTTTTTTTTTCTTTCTGCTTACAAATTAGAGTTGATTTTTTTTTTAATAAATATTAAAATTTATTCGAAAAATTATAAAAAAAATAAAGCAATAATTAGTTACAAAACTGGATATAAGTCGGTTTAAAACTGATTAAGTTTTAAATCAAAATATAATAATCGTGATTTTGTATTAATTTTTTTTTATAATAAAATAATAAAAAGCCGAATTTCATAGTCTCTCCAAAAAAAAATAATTTAAATTTAAATAAAATAATGTAAAAAAAAATACTTTGAACCCGGACTTAAATACAAGGGCGTTCCCTGAAATGGCCGACCTAACAAAGAAAACACAACAAATTCGGGAACATTTTCTTTATTTCTCAACATAATCTCGTTTTAGCGCGATACGCTTTTCAGAGCGATATTTAACAGACTTGGGCGACGTCAATTACATTTCAAAATCGTTCTCTTGTGAAATTTTTTTATATCATTAATAATTTCAGACCTACGCTCACACTTGTGGGCTTAAACGCTTCCTTGGGAAATTTTCAATTTTGTCAATACCAGACATGGGACATAATTCCAATATCTGTGTATTTAATTACAGGCCAATTACTTTTTTATGTTCAATTACATGTAATTGGGTGTAATTGAGTAATTGCCCTGTAATTAAATACCCACATGTTGTTACTAATCCCCATGTTTGGTATTAAAGATTTTACAAATTTTCCAAGGAAGCGATTAAGCTCACAAGTTTGAGTGTAGGTCTGATATTATTAATGATATAGAAAAATTTCATAAGTGAACGATTTTGAAATGTAATTGACTTCGCCCAAGTCTGATATTTAATAACATCGATACCCGGTTTATAGTAAGAACTGCTTAGCTCCTTAAAATATCCATCAACCGCAGTCTCCACCTCTTTATTGTTGGCAAATCTTTTACCAGTCAGCCATTTTTTCCAGTTTGGAAATAGAAATAATCCGAGGTAGCTAAATCTGACGAATAAGGTGCGTAATGAAGCAGTTCGAACTTTAATTCATTAATTTTAGCCATCTCTATAGCGGATGTGTGAACTGATTTCTTTTTCGCCAAATGCGGCCTTTTTTTCTTAATTTTATAACTTAAACTTTGCAATAAGTTACCATAGTACTCGCCGTTGATTGTTTTCCCTTTTGAAGATAACCATTAAAAATTATCTCACGCGCATCCCAAAAACCAGACGCCATGACTTTGCCTGCAGATGGAACTGTCTTTGCCTTCCTAGGACACGATTCTCCCATTCCAGTACACTGCTTCGACTGTTGCCTTGTCTCAGGTGTGAATTGGGAATACCCATGTCTCATCCAATGGTTATGAATCGACTAAAAAACTCAGTGTTATTGCGGTGAAACATCGACAAACAGTCTATTGAAACATCTTTACGACGCTGTTTTTGTTATACTGCGAGCATACGCGGTACCCATTTTACGCACAGCTTTCTCATCTCCAGATTTTCGGTCAATGTGATGTATAGCACTTTTTGAAATGCCTATCACTTCGGCCAGCTCACGCACCATCAGATTTTTATATCCAATGCCATTTTGGATTATCTTAACCGTTTCTGGCGTAAACACCTCAATTGGTCGACCACTACGGTATTTGTCTAGGCAGCTCGTACGGCCGCGTTTAAACTCTGCCACCCAATATTGAATAGTCGTAAACGAATTAAGCTATGTACAGACGGTTGTCAGATCTTACAATATTGTCAGAAAAATGTTCAGAAAATGTCTAACAACAGTGTGAACTTACAACTTTTGTCTTGCAACATTGTCAGAAAAAGCATTGTCTGTACATTGTAAGACAATAATATTGTCAGACATCTGACATTCGTGTGAACACCCTACGTTGCCATTGTCAGATAATTGCAAGACATTGTAAACAATTTTTTATTGGCAGATGTGTTTAAAGTAATGCATCTGACAATGCCAGTATTTTCACAGAAATGTTTCTCTCGGGATCTCTCTCGGACCTAGCCTATTTATGTTATAAGGGTATATTAATGCTCCTGTGGAGCAAAAATTTTGTCGGTTTTGGTCTATCTCGCTTAGTTTTGGAGATACTGGACATTTTAAAATATCGCCATTTTGTAAAATGGCTTGTATCTCGAAAACTAAGCATGATATCGCAAAATTGACAACATTTTTGCAAACCTTAATAATAAACCGACAACACAAATGTGTACAGTGTTCCGATTCCAATCATTCCCCGTTTCATTTCATATCGTTCTATTTTGGACCAATGTTCCATTCTGTTATCGGAATGATTAAATTTTTATTTTCACGTACGACAACACAATTGTGTACAGTGCTCCGATTCCAATCGTTCCCCGTTTCATTCCATATCGTTCCATTTTGGACCAATCTTCCAATCCATTATCTGAGTGATTAAATTTTTATTTTCACGTAATTTTTGGGTAAAAAAATAATTGTTTTTTCATTAAAAATGAATCTTTCGGAATATTTCCCAAACCTAGGATATTTGCATTCAGTCAATTGCAATTTTCTTCCTTTAATTAATTCATTACTAATGGTAATGAAATTTTAAATCGTTACTATTAGTCAATGAAATCAAATCAATGAAATTCATTATCATTAATTAAACAAATGGTAATGAAAATAATTTCATTACAATTGATATCAATGAAATTGTAATGAAATCATCAATTAATTAGTTCTGGCAATGTCTAACAACAGATCTGGCAATTTTTGCCATAAAAGAATCTGACAACCGTGTGAACTGACAATTTTCGTTGGCAGATAAATTTATTGTTTGACAATTGTCTGACAATCAAATTGAAAGGTTTTCTTACAATCGTCTGAACTGACAATTTACCTTTTGCTAAACATGTTTCATTGTCAGTACATTGCCAGCACATTTCCAGATCTTACAATATTGTAAGATCTGACAACCGTCTGTACATAGCTTTAGCAGTATAATCTAGCTCAGCTTTAATATTGGTTGGACTAAGTAAAACATTTCAAATTAAAGTAATAACGGCGACCAATTTGTTCCGTGTTTACAAATTCACTGAGATGGTTTATCAATCTAGGCTTTAAAAAAAAAAAATACTAAACAACGTGGCGCCATGAAACTACTATGGCGGCAGTACTCATCAGGTCAGCTAATTTTGGGATCGCCCTCGTAAATATATATAAGTGTGGTGAAAATCAAAATAATTATAAAAATTTTAAAAATTATTTAAGCTCAAAATTGAAAATAAGCTTACAATGAACAACATTTTATTTAAAAAAAAAGCTAGTAAAATGTGTGTAACAAAGTTTGAAAAAAATATATTTTTTTATTAAATTTTATTTATCTTGCAACACTTTCTTTAAATAATATTAAAACTGAAATTTCCATGAAATTCCGTGCCCTAATTCTTACTTTTGACTCGAAGGACTAATACGATTAGAGAAAATCTCAACTGAATTCGGCTTCATTTTGCAAATTGCTTGTAAAAATTGCGTTCCCATCAAAAATGCATGTTTTAGACAGATCAACCTCAAGTAATCACTGTTTTCACGAAGATTAAACTGTTTAAAACCTTTTGAAAATGTAAAAATTATAAAAGCAGAAGAAAACTTTAAAAATTTCTTGAAAACTGAATGAAATTTGCTTCACAAAAAAGCGTTATTTATTATTTTATAAAAAGGATATTGGTTTTCGATTTATGCATGTTTAAAGAATTTGTAGGGACACAGACTTTGCAAAATAATTCAAAAATTTTGAATGCATTTCTTCAATATAATATGTTTTGAGTAATTGGTATGGAAGAATATAATCGTAGAAATTAAATGCTTTTGAAGATACGGTTCTTTATTTAATTTAAAAACATGCCTAAAATTGCGATTATTTTAAAATTTAAAAAGCAGAATTGTCATTTGATCAAGCTCTCTAAACCCAAAGTGGGAACACCCGAATTGTCTCGGAATAATTTTGCGAACAAAATCAAAATTTTCGATCTAGCACTAATTACAAAAATATGTTTTGAATTTGGAAAAATGTTCATTCCTGAATTTTCTAGAGAGCTATTCGAGATACGATAAACGACTTAAGGCTGAAACAATTCCGGATAAAAATACACTTGATATGGCCTACTTTAAAATTAGCATTGCAATATTTTAGCTGTCATATACTGGACTTTTTGTATGAATAAAGCTTAGATTTGAATTTTCCACTATCCATTATTTACCTGTAAAAATAGCAGTAAATGCTACTAAAAAATTGTTAAAATGACGTTACAGAAAAAACTGCTTAAATTAGCAGATTGTTTTTGCTATATATTAGTTAGATAAGAACAGTAAATTTAATACTGTTAAAACTTAAAACATTTAAGTTATATTCAAGTTGACTTTTAGTTAATTGAAAATAGAAATTTACTCTGCTGAAATCAGCAAATACTTTTGCCAAATATTTGTACACAAAAAACAGCAAATAAAAACTGTAATATTAACACAATTTAAGCTATGTTTACCTTGAATTTAGTTGAATGCAAATAACAATATATTTTGCTAAAATCCATAAAAGGATTTGCTATAAAATTGTAAAGTTGCTGTTTTCAGAAGGGCATATATTTATGCGCATAAAATATCTAAAAAAAAACCGTTAAAATTAATATCTACTAATATTAAGCAATTTTGTTTTCTGATTTTAGCAGATTAATTTGTTATTTTCAATTAACTAAAATTTAAGTCAAATGTAAAATCATTTTTGTTAATTCAACAGATTTATTTTTGCTATTCTTATCTTACCAGTACTTAGCAAAAAATATCTACTAATTTTATAATTATATTCTGCAACATAATTTTAAACTAATTTTTAGTAGTTTTAACAAAAATATTTACTAGTTTTTTTCTATTAGTGTCTTATTGAATCGGGCAAATATTTTTTATTTGAAAGGATAGAACCATTTAGATTGTACACGGCATTCGTGATCGCAAGTAGTTCGGTCCTTGATTGAAAATAAATATAAAATTTGGTGTTTTCAAGATTAGTGCACACAGAGAAATAAAGTGCCAACCGAATTGAAAAGAGTATTTTAATGGTAACAACTTATAAATTCAGTTAGTACAACGATATTTACATTAGATTTCTGAATATTTTCGTTGTTGCAATTAAAATTCAGTTGAATTAACTGAACTTTGTTGTGAAAACTAATGTTGAGTTGTACCAACCCACATAAATTCGTAATAACAGAATTTAAGTCGAAGTAACCGAATTTCAGTTGGCAAATAACTACATTTTTCTCTGTGTGTATTTTTGTAGTTACTAATAAAAAAAAAAACAGTTTTCGACCGATTTCACTCGATGACGAATGCCGCAGTGAGGCCCCTTATATTGAAATTATGAAAGTTTTGAGCTACATACATTTGTTAGGGCTTTTTTAGTTTTTTTTTTATTTATTAATAATCATATAATTACAAATTATATCCTATTACTACAACCGAGCTGTAACTTCTATGGCTTTCGGCACGTTGTAGCGAAAACAGACCAGTGCCTCTGGTGGGAATCGAACCCACGACCCCCGAACTGATAGCCAGCGCGCTACCAAATAGCCTACCGGTGTTTTTTTTTTAGCTTATTTTTTATGTTTGCTTATTTTGTAAATATAAGCTTATGTTTAACTTATTTCTTTAAAAACTAAGCTTATGAGATTTTAGCTTTTTAAAATTAATTGAGCTTACGAGATTTTAGCTTTACCAAAATATTTTGCTAAACCAATTTGAATTTTTAAGCTTTGTTTGACTGACGAAGTTCCAAGGAACAAATTAGTATCAAATTTTATTTCTAGTATAAATTTTAATAAAAAATTTTAAAATTTAACGGTTTATTATTTAAATTTAACGTCTTATTTTTTCAATTTTAACTGCATATTTTACTGTTTTAGTGCTTTCTTTAAGCATTGTTTTACAGCTGTTTTTTTGGTTGCCCTTCTTATAGGTTATCTTTAAGAAAAAATCTAAATATTCTTCTTTTAATTAAGTTGAATATTTTTTTTTCAATTGACTTAAATTCATGTCTTAATTAAAAATCTTAATCAATTTGAAAAAAGCTAATATTTGTTAATTTGCCTAAACCCTTTTACACAATGTTAATTTTTCTTAAACATTTATCTTTATTAACTAAATCTAAAGATTAATTGAAATTTATTAATAAAAATCGAATAAATTTAAGTTCATTTAATACAAAATGTTGTTTTCAAATATAATTTTTTTTTTATATTCTAAAGAAACGCCCCCAAATTAAAAATATACAAAACAATTTAAAATTGTGTTTAATATGTTATATGCAAATTAATGCAAAATGTTGAATTAAATGTTTGAAATTGAATAAAAAAGCAATAAAAATATAACATACAAAACTCCCTAACGAATAAAATTTCAGCATTTTGTTAACAAATACATTAACAATTAAGAAATTTGCATAACAAATGTTAAAAGTTTTTATTTCAAAAATATCAGAAAATCAACCAATGAGATTTGAAATATGAGTTCCTTAACAAAAGAAACTCTAATACAGTATGCGAAAGAACCAAAGCATACAAACTGTATATACATTTTTTCCTTAGTAGTAGTATTTATAAGGGAATTAAAATTACTAGGGTTTGGTTTTGTTCGAGTAAACGAGTAATTCGATTTTGAGGGTTTTAATCGATTAATCGAGTAAGATTTCAAAATTACTCCAGTAACTCGAATAATTTGAATCATTTTATTTCATTAATTTTTGTTAAAAATACATAATAACACACACAAAAATAGAAAGTATGGAGTTCCGTAAAGCATTTTCATCAAAATTAATTAGTTTAAAAATAAAAATAGGTTCTTAAATAATATACAATTGAGATTTTTTTAATTTTGTTTTAATTTCATAAAGTTCGACTTTAAGCTTTTTTTGAAAATATCAAAAATAATATGACATAGCAGTCCATGGCTTGGAAAAATATAAAGAACAATTATATTACTTTTTCGCCTTCATTAATGTTTGAAAGAGTTTTGTTCGTTTTTATTTTGTTTGCAAAATAGATAATTTTTAATAAATGTGATTTAACTGAAAAAAGATCCGAAAGAAAGAAGAGTGACGGCTAACTCAGACCTGTAACACCAAAAAATTATGAATTCAGTTTAGTTCCATCTTGCAAGAAAAACGCCATTAGAATCAAATAGTTTTGCGATTGTTGCGATTTTTTTTATTGAATAGTTAGATATATCAAAACTTTGCTTAATTTCTGGAAATCGGAACTTTTGATCTTATTTTTTTTTACAGTTTCGATGTCTACATAAACCATGCTCAATTTTTTTTTTGTAAAATTTTAACTGAAATATAATAAATTTGTATTTCCTCGATTTACTCGATTAATCGAACAAAATTGTTCGAGTTATTCGTTACTCGAAATTTGCCATTTTAATTTACCCGAACAATTGTTTGACTGAAATTCATCGAATAATCGAGTAACGGTTAACCTATTGAATGCCCTAGTATTTATAAATTAGCAAATATTTTATATGCACACTGTATTGAGATATGATCTAAATACATATTGTATGATGAGTGGAATAATTGTTATTCGCGTTATTCTTTGTTATTTCTTTCTTCGTCGAACGAAATTACCAAAGCATACAAATCATAAATTTGTAGATAATTCGGACAAATAATTGAAATATCGTTTAAAATCTGGTAATTTATGTTTTGTTATACCTTCATTCTCCATAACTGGTCTTCTTTTTTTTTTCCTGTTAATCCAACATATTTTGCCTTATGAGAATTTCGAGTGTTCAAACTGCATATGACTTTCACAAATCCTTTAAAAACGGATACCTACTATATTTTCCAACGTTGTTTGGCACTGGAATGCTGCTGTTTATATTTATTTAAAAACAAAAATTTTTCTATTTAAAAATATTATTGAGGCCGTCGGTGTTACACAGTGAAAATATCCTTATAAATTTACAATTTATATCCCAAAACTAAACTGAAACCATCTCTGCAAAGGATACGTAGCCCTGCGCCTTAAAACTTTATGTAATAAATTGATTACTAATTCTTGCACTTAAATTACAAAAGGATAACATTTTAAAAAAGTGGTTAGTGGTACAGTGTTGTAGCCGTCATAAAATGACAATCGTAAATAGTTTTATTACAATTAATTACTGAAGAAGAAAACATTGGTATTGAAAAATTTAACATGCACAATGGATATGCACAATGGATATCCCTCCAAGGACTCATCAGTGGTTAATTTATGTGCCAATTGAACAAAATACTTTCTATTGTTAAATTGCTCTATATGAAAAACTTTATACTTTTTGTTGTAGTGAGTTTCAAACCCACAGAAATACAACAGGCTATGACTCGCAGCATCACCTCTTAACGAGTTGAGCTAGAGTTAGAGACTTTTTTGTAATTCTTATCAATTTTGATTTATTGCACATGATACTTTTATGATACTCCAACTCCAAATAAAAAAAATATAGAAAAGCCAATCTTGGGTATAATGCATGTTAAAATGATATGTTAAGACGACTTTTTAATATGCTAACTGCAATGCTTTGATAGTAAAATGTGTTGGAATCGTTGGCAATACTCTTGCCGGTCTTAAATAGTTATATACAACATGAAGACATTTGATTTTGCTGGATAAATTTCATATTTTGATGGCTTTTCTCACAGTTTGATTTTCAACTCTTCGAAATCTGTCATCCTATCTATATCCTTTAGGATTTGTTTTGTAAACAAAAGACCTGTTTTGTTATCCTTGCATATTTCGTTGAATTTATTTTAGTCTCCGCACTCAAAACAAGTGCATTTTTGCATTTATATTCAACTTTGTACTAACGTTTTTCAAAAATTTGTACAAACCAGTTTTATTAAGGAATATGATTCCAGCAGACCCTATATGTCTTCCATTTTTTGTTTGTTTGACACATAAAGCAAAGTTCTTTGACCTGTATGCTTTGGTTTTTTCGTTTTACAGGTAAAGTTTTTTGAAAAATCCACAAATAACAATTTTACCATTTATCATATCAAATTTGTTTATGTTGTCATTGAATCTTACATCAGTACAGCATAATCATAAAATATTAGCAAAATTCCAGTAATAACGAGAAAGACGATAAATAAATTTTCATTTTGTATGCTTTGGTTCTTTCGCAGACTGTAAATTGTATATGATAATTTATTTTTAAATTGTTTTTGTTCTCTATCGAACAAAATTAATGAATGAATGAATTTCTTTTAAGTTAAAATAAATTAACATTTTAATTTGTTTAACTTAAAAGAGCCATTTAAAGTTAAAAAATGAGGTTTTAAAAAAAAAAAAACCGGATGCAATTTATTTCTAAGATTTGTCGCTGAAAATTAAAATTTTATATTAATATTGGGAATTTCCCTAAACTTAAACTCATGACAGTTATAAACAAAAGCTAATAATTTAAATAAACTTTATTTAAAATGTTAAAAGTAACTTTTACGACAAAAAAATAAAAAAACAAATTAGCAGGAAATTGTTGAAAAAACTAATTTAAAATGTAAATCTTTTTATTGTTTTTTGTATATTTCGTTTATGAAACTCCCACTTTAAAACGTTTGACTTGCGTTTTAAAAGGCAAATCAATAGTAATTTAAGGTTTCATAACTTTTTGTTGTTGTAAGTTTTAAGAGATAAAACAAAAATTTGTTAAAATTGTGTTAAAGCGTGGGTACAATTCGAAAACTACCATTTTATTAAGTGCTAAAGTTATTAAATGTATTTCGCTAAAATTGCTTGGGTTGTTAGTTAGTTTTGAAATTTTTTTTAATTATAAAGAAAATTTTATTTTAAAAAGTTTTTGTTATGTGTAAGGTCCAGAGGTGGACCTTACACATAACAAACAAGTTTTCAATTTATTTTTTGATCAATTTTTATAATCTTTAACTTCAAGCTCATATATTAGTTCTCGTGTAGTGAGTAAACTAGTTTATATGAATGTTTGATGTTTGGTATGGGATTGTTACAGCTTTCAAAACGTGTTCTGATGATGGGAACCTAGAAAATTCCCGAACTAGATCTATCAACACATTCCTGAAAGGGTCAAAGAATAAATTTGAAAACAAAAACTCTATAGATTATTTGTTAGGACAATATCCTAATAAAGAAATATAGATTATGGCCTCGAACTTGAACAATTTTCATTTTCAAAATACTTAAAACTTACAGGATTCGAACATCACAAATAGGGAATTGGCTTACATTTTTGGGAAATGTATGTTCGTTGAGTCTGGCATTGACAATTAAATTCCCAAGTAAAAAAAATTAATATGGGACAACATAAAATTATGTTAAATTATATATAAATTAGTTATGCGATAATATCAAATTTGATCCGAAAATATATAATTGTATTTAAAATACATTAAATTATATACAAATTGATGTATATTGGATGTAATTTCATTGAATTTTGTCCTCATGCAAAATGTTTGTATAATTGTATCAAATTAGATATAATTCGATATTATTGGACAAAAATTTAAACAAACAGTTCATAGTTTTTCTCAACAATTATATCAAATTTAAAAGTATTGTATATGATTTCTTGCAAATAAATAACCATAAACCGAATAACCATAATTCGCGGTTTACTTTTTAAGTTCTAATATATGACAAACAAAATTTTTGAGTGTATTTTTATATTTTTTGGTTGTGAGATCTAAAAATTAAATTTTTTTTTTATTAAATCCAAGCAAACACTGTGTTTTTAATATTTTAAAGTTGATTTAAACCTAAAACCGCTATAATTTTTGCACTCTGAAAATTGAATGTTAACGCGGATGGATTTAGCACGATCCAACATCAGTTAACACACAAATTAAAGTTTTTTATGTCGTACAAAAAAAAAAATTAAAATATATTGCCTCACATAAGTGTTTGAAAAATGTAAGAAAAACTAAAAAAAAATTACAAAAATTGCAAAGGATTTTTGGAAAAATCGTTAAAATTGGAGTTAGTTCGAATTCCCAAAAAGAAAGCATACACACAGAGAAATAAAGTGCCAACCGGATTAAAAAGTGTATATTAATGATAACAACTTATAAATTCAGTTAATACAACGATATTTACATTTGATTTCTTAATATTTTGGCTGTTGCAACTAAAATTCAGTTGATTTAACCGATCTTTGTTATAAAAACTAATGAAAAGTTGTGCTAACAGTCTGAAATTCGTAATAACAGAATTTGAGTCTTAGTAACCGAATTTCAGTTGGCAAATAGTTAAGTTTTTCTCTGTGTGTACTAATCCAACTGAAATTAAAGCGTTTCCAATAAGTGAGCCATTAATTTTTTTCCGTGTTTTTGTATAAAAATGCCAAAACTGTCTTCTGTTATCAAGTCGATTTTTCGATATCTCTTTTTTTAAAAAATTGACTCAGTTGGATTTCTTTAGTCTCAATTATATTTTTTGAAAAAAATGATTTGAAAACATAAAAAATCTTGTTTTTCAATGTTATAATTTTAGAAATTATGTTTAAAGCCAAGACTTTAAACTAGCACATGAGTTTTACTGACTTATTATATCGCCTTCATATCTAAAATTATGGGTTCTTGAAAGTAGACTTTTCTTTGTAGACACGTTGGCAAACAAAAAGCGTTGAATACGAAATAAGATATGTGAATTTGGAAGTCATACGCGTATACTTTTAATAGCAAAAATTGTGCCAGGAAATATCATTTAAAAAACCCTTTCCAAAGATACCCCGAACTTTAACTATATTTTTAACACTTAATTTTCCGAGAACTCCCAGCCGAGACAGGTAAATCTTAAAATATTTGTTTCTATGACATATCCAAGTTTCACTAAAATAAGAAACCTCTGAAGAACAGTTTCCTTTCGGCCATCAGAGAGAATCTCAAATATGTCTCAAACACTAATAGAAAAAAATTAGTAAAAACTTTTGCTAAAATTGGTTCAAAATTACGTTGCAAGACAAATTTCCAAAAGTAACCAATCTTTTTTGCTAAAATCAGCAAAAAATTTACTTAATATTTTTAGACAAAAAAAAATCACAAAAAAAAACTAAAATTTTGTGTTTTTGAATATTTTTTTTTTTAATAAAAATCGCCACTTCCAAAATCAGCGGTCTACAAATTCGTTTACCAACTATTTCGGTTCATTTTACTGCATTTAACTAAATTTAAGAAAAATATAGCAAAATCTTTATTAATATTACAGTCTTTGTTTGCTGTTTTTAGTCTAAAAATATTTAGCAAAGGTTTTTACTGATTTTAGCCGAGTTAATTGCGATTTTAAATTAACTAAAATATTACTTAAATTTTGTAACATTAACAGTTCTATTCTTGCTGGTTAAAATAAAAAAGGGCTAAAATTAAAAAAATCGCTAAAAATTTAAAAAAAATTTAGAAAATTAAAAAAGCCAAAATTTACAAAAAAGATTACCAAAATTTTTAAATAATCGTCAAAATTAAAAAAAAATTCTAAATTGAAAAAATAGCTGAAATTGACAATAATCGCTAAAAAAAAAACAAAATTAAAAAAACGCTGAAATTAAAAAAAAAAATTGTTAAAATTGTCAAAACTTGAAAAAAATCTTTAAAATTAAAGAAAAAAAACGTCAACATTGTAAAAATCGCAAAAATTGGAATAGTTGAAAAAACGTTAAAATAAACAAAAAATCATCTAAATAAAATTTAAATCGTCCATATCTCTAAAACAAAAAAACGTGTATTGAATATCCACCAGAGGTGGACCTTACGCATCAAACAAGTTTTAATCTTTAACTTCAAACTCATATGTATATTAGTTCTCATGTAGTGAGTAAACTAGTTCATATGAATGTTTGATGTTTGACATGGGATTGTTACCGCTTTCAAAACGTGTTCTGATGATGGGACCCTGAAATTCCCCAAATAGATCTATCAACACATTCCTGAAAGGGTCAAATAATAAATTTGAAAACAAAAAACTCTATAGATTATTTTTTAGGACAATATCCTAATGAAGAATATAGAGTATGGCCTCGAACTTGAATAATTTTCATTTTCAAAACACTTAATTTTTGCCATATTTTTCTTTAATTTCGGCGTTTTTTTTTTTAATTTTTGACTATTTTTTTCAATTTTAGTGTTTTTTTTCATTTTGGGATTTTTTTTTTTTAATTCTGCCGATTATTTATAATTCTAGACATTGTTATTTCAATTTTAGAAAACTATTTAAATTTAGGGATTTTTTTCATTTTGGGAGTTTTTACCTTTTTATAATGCTTTTAATTTGTTTTAAATTCAGATTTTAAATTTTGCATTTTTAAAACTATAATTTAATTAAATCTACATTTCAAAACATGGCAAAGAAAAAAACTATGGTACAAAATACAAATCTTATGACAAGCTTTTGATTAAATGTTTTCATTAAAGAATTATCTTTCCACTAAAATGGCAAACAACTAACTTATCAAGCAACCTCAAACTACTGACTAGTTTTTGTAAATAAACCATTCACAACGTATTATTTATACCTTAAGGACCAGTTGTACAAACTGTAGTTAACTGCAAAGTTTAAACTTAGAAATCTTAGTTTTAGCAGATAACAGATTCATATGAATATTCTATTTAAAAAACTAAGAGGTTGTTTTTATGGCAACAAAAAAATATCAGTTTTATCAAAATATGAACCCGGAACCTTTTGCTTTGTAGTACGACATCTGTTAGCTGAACCAAAATTTGTTTATATAAATTTATATAACATTTTTAAACCAACTAATTACAGAAAAAAGCCTTAAAGGACTGATTTAATTGTGTTTGTTAAATCTTATCTTTTAAGCTTAATATTTAAACTTTCACTGCGAAATGAGCTCTTTTAGTGTCTTTTTTTTAACAAATTACACAAATTGTGCAGAAAAAAACCATAAGAAAATATAAGACTGACAACACATTTTTTTGCTTTAAATTTTAACAACACATGTACTAAAGGTAACGCCTACATAAATTTACATCCTTTAATGTGTTTTTTTTTTTTAGAAAAAAATTTAAATAAAACACTAAACCCAACCAGTTTTATTTTCAAAAAAACACAAGTGTTCAGTTGATTTACATTATTTTTTATAAAGGCCAAGTTATTTCAACAAAATTCATAATAAATTTTCATATGTAAAACAAGCATCTTATCTCAAACTTAAGACATTAAAAATGTCAAGATTTTTTTTTTTTTTTATAAAAGTATTTAATTAAAATCAGTTTTTCATTAAAAATCCAACAACAACAAAATTACTTCATTAAAAAATCCTACACTAAATATTAAAAAAAAAAAAATTTTATTTAAATTTTAGTTAATAAAATATTTTTCTATCATATTTTTGTTAATTAAGACTATGAAATTTGAGTAGTGATTATTTTAATTTAAATTAAAACTCATTACATTTATTATGCTTAGTTTTTTTATAGGGTTGGCCGGGACATTCGCCACTCTTTTTGTTTTAGGCGCTGGGTTTACCAAACCAATAAATTTTTTCGAAAATAATTTTTAATCATAAAATTCCCATTACTCCTATGCCTTATAAAGGGTCCGCCAAATAACTTTTTTTTTTTTGAAAATGCTATAAAAAAAACTACTGAATATTTTCTCAAATTTCCTTTTTTATCCTTCCTTCCGGTTAATAATGGAAAATAATTTCATTCAAATGGCTGCCTCGGCTGGCCATGCAGTAGCCTACACGATCGGTCCAATTATCTGCCAAATCAGACATGAGCTAAGTGTTACCATTCACGAAATAAGCACTAGTTGAAAAAAAAAAACGTTAGATGGCGGACCCTTTATAATATTTTAAATGTTTTTCAGAGCAACCTAAAACGGCTAAACTTTCCCACCTCTTGGGACACAATTCACAATTGGGTTTACTCTAAGAGTGTCCATTTTTATTTCGGTTTTAATTATGGGTTTAATCTATGCCTATTTAGTAAATGGACAACTTTAGCTTTTAGCTTAAAAACTAATTATTTTTTTTTAAAAGTATTTTTATTTATAACACGGTATAGACTATAAATTATTAATTCACTTTTTGTAGAGAGAGAACGGACCGTGATCTTATATTTTCCGCTTAATACCTCCAATCATGCTTTGGACTACATTAATGTCAATTTTTTTTACACTGCATTTAATTTTTTATTCAATTCTTCAGTGGATTTGGCTTCCCAATCTTTTTCATACATTTTTTTTTTGCCATAAAAGACCTCAAAAGTACACAATTGGACGTGCTTTTGGGACGTTTGAAGGATTTCCGTATTTCGGTACAAAAGCAATGTTTTTTTACATTAAGCCCTTCGAACGTCTTTTTGACATAATGACAGCTTGCTAAATCTGCCCAAAATATTATTTTTGCATCTGCGTTTGCAGCTATAGCTTTTAAATACTGGATGTACACTCAGGGAACTTCTGCTTTAAAAATATGTAGTTGTTTGGGTTGTAATACAGTTTCTTTATTTTTAATGTAAATGTCAGTCATTTGTAGAACAAATTAAATTTTTTACTAACTTTGTAGTTCGTTTAAAAATACAAACCACATCAAGTGACTGCTTTATGATTTAACAGTGGTTTTCTTTTAATTTAAAAAAAATACAAAAATAAATGTTTATGTTTTGCTAACATGTGTGGTTCATTTTTACTACAATTGTTGTTAATTTTTTGAACCGTAAAAAAACAAATGACAATGTTAGTTGAATTTACTGAAATGTAAGTCGTCCTTTCTTTAAGTGAAATTTCATTTGTTTTTAACTACATTTGCACTGGTCTTTAACTACATAATATTCTAAGTGTAAAGTTGGGATATACCTTTTGCCGAAATGATTGCCCACACTAGGACTTTTGGTTCAAAGTTCGCTTTGGCCCAATACCGTACCTTGTCGGAAGTTTTTGCAAGTCATCAGAATAAAGTCAAGAATTAATACTTCCATTGTTTCAAGCAAAAGAAAAGTATTATTTTTCATGAAGTTTTTTCTCAGTTTTCTGCATTTTGTTGGTATTTCTGCCAATTGTTTTTTATTATATTTGGGTACTGGTAGTGTTTCACCTTTATTTGGAGTAAGTTTTTGTGAATTGTTATCTTTGAAACGCGAAATTTTCTGACCAATTTACGGTCTGATGCCTCAATTTTATAAACCGCAGATTTTTTCAATTTACCAAGATTAGCTGCTGTCAATTTTTTTGGACGTCCTCCTTTTTTATCCCGGTTAATGCCACGCCATTTTTAAACCGTTTGAATATGGAATATATTGTGCTACGTGGTACTTGTTTCTTACGGAAATGATGTAACACTTCGTTTTAAGAATACCGTCCAATCATGTCTATGACATTTTTTCTAAAACTATTTGGTTCAACCACTTTCATTTTGAATTTTTTCACTTTTAGAATATTTAAAATAATGTTTATAATATAAGATTTTATTGACATGCATTATAAAAAACATGCCTACTTAGCAGTAATTTATATTTGGCATAGGTTACATTAGTTTAGAAAAGACAGCGGAAATGAGAGGCCATTTTAATTCAAGTTTTGATTTGATGATTCCCTAGCACCAAAATTGTTCATAAAGGAGATATATATGAGTATGCGTTGTTGTTCACTGTATTTATTGTCTTTGGCGAACATTTACCATTTGTGAATCAACCCCATTGGAAATATTTCCATAAAAATTGCTATGGCTGCAGGATGGTGAATGTACCCCAGGTACAACCACTCCCACATAAGCATAACTTTTTTACACGTTTGAAAAACTTTTTGCAAAAACCTTATCGGATTTTTTTTTATTGAAGTCAATAGAACATCATACTAAAATATATAGTTTTTAATACACCAATTGAAATAGTTATCAAAGAATATACTTACTTTCATCTATTTCTTGAACACCTGCAAAAACCCAAAAATGTGTCTGCCCGAGACTACCTGTATAGTAAGCTCCTAAAACTGGGAGGTATAAAACATTATCCAAAACTGAACAATTGTCTTGTATGCTTTTTTATTATCACTTTTAAATTTGATGATAAAAGGGGGTATGGGGTATGTGCCCCACTGGCGAATGCTCCCCCTTCTACCCTAATACTTATTACAACATAAAATGTTGATTTTTTTTCTCTAAAAACAAAAAAATCTAATCATTTTTATATATATTATGTGTTTTATTGCTGTTGTAAATATTAATCAACTCAATTAAATATTGTTTAATATTGTAATTTTATATGATTTTTATGAGCTCATTTGGTTTTGCAGTTAAAATTTGATTTTTGTTTTTAACATTCTTTTAGTTAATTATATTTTGTATAAGATATATTTTTTCCACACATGTTTTAAGCAATTTAACATATGTCTATCAATTTTAATTTATTTCCTTTCCATTTAATTTTCAAAATTTTAAGCTTAACATGTTGATTTTTTTCAAGAGATTTTTATTTTTTTTTGTATAAAATTTTTTGCAATAACTGTAAAATAAAAATGTTAGTGGGCGCTTTTAACAGACAGCTTGTCTGGTGTTAAACTTGTGTTAAGATATTTTTTTTTATTTCGTTCAATTACATATTTTAAAAAAATGATACAAGCTGGTTTTTTGTAGCGTCTAGTGGAAAAAAAGAATGTCAATTAAGGGGTAACTAGCTTTAGAAATCAATAAAATTAACAATATTTAAGCAATTATAAAAAAAATAAATAAATGGTTTATTAAAAAATTCTTTTTGTGATAGAAAAACACAATATTAGACATTATTCTAAAAATTATAATTTAGACTTCGGACTAACATGACAACCCTGGTGCCCATTTCATTGTATAGCCTTTTTTTAAAGGCAAAATCGGGTGCCATCAAAGAGCCTTGGGTACTCATAGAGCCTTGGGTACTCACACACGAATAAAGACTTTTGTCCCTAACGTATCGGGATTTTTAATTTTTTGATTTGCTTTAATATGGTACGAGGGTCAACTCAAAACTTAAGAAAACACCCAAAAAAATCGTTTTATTTTTCACAATAATTCTAAGCAAAAATATAAAATTGTCTCTACATTAGGGACTTCATTTTTACAAAAAAAAAAAGAACGATTGAAAATGGGTCCACTCGTTAATGCTGCCCATTGACACCCGATTTTCTATACCTTGTTTTGAGAAAAAAACATTAACATAAATATTGCTCATGTCAAATATAGGGCAATGAGTTTGTTTAACAAGCTGTACATTTTTTATTTCTCTGATATTCTTAGCTTAGAGAAATAAGTTCACACTATTTAAATATGAAACAAAAAAAAAAATAAAATAAAAATCTAAAACTGGCAAACCCCTTAAGAAAAAAAAAAACTGCAAACGTTCTTATAAAACCATTAAGGTTTTCATTGAATTATTCACAATTATGAACGATTTTTTAAACTGAACAAACAATTTTTTAAAAGTTATGTTGCTGCAACATGTTGCAAAAGAAAAATTGCCCACACAGAAAAAAATATTTCCCAAAAATATTCGTTTAAAGTTTTGTGTGAAATAAAATTTAATTACAATCAAAAGCTTCAATTAAGAGTTTAATAACAATAATTTGTCCTTAAATATTGCCTACTTTGGGCAATATAGTCCAAAATAGGTTAAGAGTGAATCCTGAAAACTAATGCATAAAGATAAGTAAGGTAAAGCATACATTTTTCTTCTTACTAACAAGGAAACTATACAGTGGGGAATCCGCCGATTTAAATAAAACTTTGATAAAAAAAAAAAATATTAGACACGTTTTGTTTAGGTTCGCAATCTTAAGTTTTGGTGTTAAAAGGTGGTGTCAAAAATGGCACAATTTGACGTTTTTTAAAGGTAAATACCACTGCAAATTTAGTTAAAAACAAATGAAAATTTACTTGAAAAAAGGACGACATACATTTCAGTAAATTCAAAAAATGTGAACAATTGTAGTAAAAATTAACCACAAATGTAGTAAAAAATAAATAAACAGTTATTTGTTTTATTAAAAAAAAAACTGTATAAAATAAATGTGAAATCATAATACAGTAATTTGATATGGTTTGTTTTTTTTTAAACCAGCTACAAAAATTAAATTTTTTCTACAAATAACTATTTTTTTACTTAAAAATTACAAACAAATATTTACAGCAGAAGTTCGCTGAGTATATATTTCTTATATAAATATTTTAAAGACGCATCCTCTGGTGTATAAAACATGTCCGTGCATGTCCTAACATTTTTGATATTCAAATTACCAACAACTTTCTACTTTTGTATGGGGGGAAGTCGTTGTTGGTTTGAGATCAAATTAACATATAATAATTCTTATTTAATATTATCGAGGAGGTGTCTGGGCTTTTTTTAATTTTCGTAATCGTTGGGATTTAACACGACTTTTCCCGAAGAGCTTTTATAATACATATTTTAAATATTTCAAATAAGTGACAACCCTGGGCTCACATTATAAGCAATATGGGTATCCAAATTTTGTTTAATACTGTGTACAAAACATCTGAATTTCTTTAATTTCAAAGCAGTAGTACTAAAAAAATATTGTTATTTTAGATCCCTTTTTAACCCCTAAAGGTGCGATTCAAGTTCCATTGAAATCTGCGGATTCACTACTATGTAGTTTCCTTGTGCATTTACTTAAGAAGATATAGCGATATTCGTTTTTCGATAAAAGTGCAATTGAGAGAAAACGTACCTTGACTTCATTATATATTACTCAAACTTTAACGCATTGCTACTAATTGTAATTATATGCTTTAAGCCAAATTGCATTAAAATCCGTCCGTTCGTTTTCTAGTTAAAACGTGTTCATCGGAGGTATCCTATTGGAGTCCTGTCTGTCCTTGAACTCAAAATTACAGCATTTTTTAACAGCTTAAGTTTCGTTATTATCTTGTGTTTAAATTCAACGGGTTCTTCCAACTCAAATATGTTTTTAAAATTTTTGAAAATTGTGTTCATATCAAAGTATTTTATATTTTACGAAGTTTTAATTTTAATACTTCCTCTCTTCCAAACCGTGCAATGCACACAAAAAAATCTTAAATTTGTTTTTTTTTATCGAAATAAATTAATTTCTTATAATAAAGCTCTTATTATTGTGGTCAATTTAATATACTCCGCCTGGAGGCGGCCTTGCCGGTTAGAGGTTTAAATGGCCATCAATTCTTCAGGCGAAGACTTTTCAATAGGACACTTTGCATGTCATAGATTTTAAGAATAGTCTACCTTAAGCGCTTCATCCTTTCTTTCAACTCAAAAAACCGTGAGAAAGTTTAAAGTCAGCTTCATCAGATGTCGGAATTCTTTAAAATTACTCATATCTTTTATGTTTTAGCAAAATTTCCATAAAGACTTTTTAAACTTTTTAATTGATGTTGCTGAAATTTTAGAATATTTTTAATTGATATGTTTAATATATAAAGTGTCGAGATAGCACTGATGGTAGAGCGGTTGATTGACAATCCCGTGTGGATAAAAAAAATTATGTTATTTTCAATTTATAACGAGCTTTCAACCTCCGTATATTTACAAAAATAAAGTAAATCAAACATATTAGCTAGGTTGATACTAGTAGTTTGATCTGGCTAAAGATCTCATCAGAACCCGAAGTTTTAGAAAAGCTAGAGCCTCCATAATAGGCAGAACTTTAACAAAAAACCTATTAATCATCAATTTTGCTCCATTCTTGTCTTCTTAGTAATCAAGCACGTGGTTAAGACTTTTCCTAACAAGCATCATGACGTTATTAAACTTTGAAGACCAAAAATGTTCTATTTATATAAAAAAATTTTAGTGTTTTCTCTGGCTCAAGTATTATTTTTTACAGTTATATTAGTTTTTTGTTTTTATATACATCGAGATTATTTTTATGTTATTTTCAATTTATAACGAGCTTTCAACCTCCGTATATTTACAAAAATAAAGCAAATCAAACATATTAGCTAGGTTGATACTAGTATTTCGATCTGGCTAAAGATCTCATCAGAACAAGAAGTTTTAGAAAAGCTAGAGCCTCCATAATAGGCAGAACTTTAACAAAAAACCTATTAATCATCAATTTTATTAAATTATTTTTTTTTAGGAAATTAGTTTTTTGACTTACTATTTGTATCTATACTAGTAAGCATATAGGTAACCACATATTTTTGGATTTTTCGTAAAGAGGTTAGTAATGATATGTCATTATTTTACGTTACAATCCCCATATAAAAGAAAAAAAGATTTGTAACGACAATTGTAAGAACTTTCTATTACCAAATATGCACTTTAGAATGTAATTTTTTGTATGAAGAAAAACGTTTTTTTTTTTTTTTTTGAAAATTTCAATTTATTGTTGTTAGGTCTGAAAGTTATTTGGTACAAATTTAAGAAAAATCGGATGGCATTAACCCGTGGCTCCAAGCTACCAACATTTTCGATTTTTAATTTTTTTTCTTAAATTGCTTTAATAAAAAATTTCGTGTTTTTTCTCTATTCTAGAATTTTTTAAAAATTATCTTAGAATTTTTTGTTTTTGCACTCAATTACTGCACAAAACATGCTTTAATTTGATCATAATTATGACTGAAATTAGAGATGATGTACCACAAAATATATTTTTATATTAATTAAATTTTTTTTTTCATATATCATAGGCTTTGTGCGCAGGTCGCCAAGGGTTAAGTAATCCGATTTTTCTTCAATTTCGCACTGCAAAACTATTGGGCCTAGTGCTGCAACAATCAAAACATTAATTAATGGAAGTCAAAAGTTAAAGTAAATATTCCATTAACAAAAATCTTTTTTTTTATAAAAATTTTGAAAGGTCGAAGAAATACAACTTTAAAAGTAAATATTCGTTCAATAATCATGTGGATGAAATTGCAAAGCAATTTTACTATGTACACAGAAAAAATTATCAACCTAAAATATTTAATTAAAGATTTGATTTGAATTTAATTTGTTTTGAAACAAATATTTAATTGAATCAATTAATATTTTAATTGGCTTTCATATTATCATATTATTTTTTCATACACTGTATGCATAAATAGAAAATTTTCAGTATAAAATAACATTTGAAGTTAACAAACAAAACAAGCACACATACAAACAGACTCAGCATTGCAAAAAACACACATACCAACGTATAGATCACACAGTATCATATTTTTTTTTTTGTAGAAGTTATTTATAACTTTTTTTTCCTTCTTAATTTTAATAAAAGGTTTAATTGATAGTATCATTGCCGTGATAGGTGCAAAATCAATTAAAATATTAATTGATTCAATAAATTTTTTAATTGAAACCCGTTTTTAGTTTTTTCTGTGTAAATTTTCTATTTTTCCCAGATATTTGTGGGTAAATTTACAAGTTATCCTTCAACCAATATTGACAAATAAAAATAGTTTTCTCTGCTTTGCTAGTGCAAAAATAAAAAAATTGCGGATCATTTTTAAAAAATTTGCAGAATGGATTTAAAAAACTCCATTTTTAATAAAAAATCAAGTCGCAATATATCGAAAGACGTTAGTCCGATTTCAAACATTTTTAAATATACGTTCTTAACATACCAAAATTATTTAAAAGTGATGTGTGGCAACACATATTTTTATTAAAGAAGTTAAACAATAATTTTCCATACTATCCGATTATTCTCAAATTCGCACCTAGTTAGTTCTACAATAATCGCAACAATAATTGATAAAAATAGAATGTTGAAAAGAATGCAGCTCTAATGCACTTACTATATAACCACTTATGTGGTAATGCTTTTCTACACTGGGTGGTTCTAGTTCAAATAAATTGTTAATTGATTTTACAAATGTATTAACTGAAACTTGATTTTATTTTTTTTTTCTGTGTATATTTAGTCTTAACTATTTAAACAATTTTACCAGTTCTTAAATAATTTTATCTCAGCAACATGTTGACAAAAGAACAAATGTTGCATAAAAATCTTTACTTCCCAGTTCTTAAATACTTTTACCTCAGCAACATGTTGACAAAAGAACAAATGTTGCATGAAAATATTTACTCCCCCACATTTTTCAAAATTATATTATATCCGTATTTAAACCAAAATAAATATTCAACAAAAAAAAAAAATTACATTTACCAAAACACCTGCACTTAATAACAATATTTAATAATAATAAAAAAATACAGAACAGCAAAAATGTTGCAGTATATATATACCATAATCTAAAACACATATGTGACATTAAAAGCTGCCATAATAATTTGTTATAGATTATAGATACATATATAAATATTTATGTTACCATACAAACTGCAAAGTAACACCTATTATATGTATAGTCATATGATATCCAATGTATATGTATTTTTTTTTGTAATTATTGAAATTACAATAGAAAAGATTTATGGAAACCAACCAACTTTAAACATGTAGAGTAAAAAAACAGTAAACGCCCA